>OZ023214.1:17311087-17501087 GCA_963995525.1 Escarpia spicata | reverse complement strand
ACATGTCATCAGGTAGATCCAGTATATTTGTCACATTTACAGCACATCATATGTCATCAGGTAGATCCAGTATATTTGTCACAGTTAGAGCATACCACATGTCATCGGGTAGATCCAGTATATTTGTCACACTTAGAGCACATCACATGTCATCAGGTAGATCCAGTATATTTGTCACACTTAGAGCACATCACATGTCATCAGATAGATCCAGTATATTTGTCACAGTTAGAGCACATCACATGTCATCAGGTAGATCCAGTATATTTGTCACACTTAGAGCACATCACATGTCATCAGATAGATCCAGTATATTTGTCACACTTAGAGCACATCACATGTCATCAGGTAGATCCAGTATATTTGTCACAGTTAGAGCACATCACATGTCATCAGGTAGATCCAGTATATTTGTCACACTTAGAGCACATCACATGTCATCAGGTAGATCCAGTATATTTGTCACACTTACAGCACATCATGTCATGAGGTAGATCCAGTATATTTGTCACAGTTAGAGCACATCACATGTCATCGGGTAGATCCAGTATATTTGTCACACTTAGAGCACATCACATGTCATCAGGTAGATCCAGTATATTTGTCACACTTAGAGCACATCACATGTCATCAGGTAGATCCAGTATATTTGTCACAGTTAGAGCACATCACATCTCATCAGGTAGATGTAATATATTTCGCGTCTTTTAATGTTTTGATGTTTCAGGTTTTAATGTTGAATATTTTAATGTTTATCCTTGCCAGTCCTCCACAGCAGTACATTAGGACGAGAACTGTAAGAGCTTTGTCCGAGCGTTTTGGGTATTCACCACCAACGTTTTTGTCAGAAAATCGCCAGGACGGAATCCTGAAACTCGTCTTTCATTTTTGACAACTTTTTCGTTCATGGAGACAGTATCACTATCCATGCAATCATCTCGCAATGTTCCAGACCGCCGAAATATCCATAGATGGCCTATACCATGGAAGGTATTTGAGGCATGATATCAGTAACGGACGTCATTATGAATTAATTACTGAAATAGCCGTACTAGCTTGCGTAAATGCTTGTGTTACCCCCCGCAAAAAAAAACCCGAATTACCAAAGTATAGCTTTTGGGTTGAAACGAGCGTCAGAATGAGTTATTGTGCAATATTCCGACGTAATACAAACACTAGTCATCATAGAGGAACAAGCAGTTATCTTACGGTTCCACATGAATCGAATTTTATTCAAAACAACGAATGCGAATGCGCCTACAAGTGACTAGGTTTCGCCGAGCTTGGGCTCGTTTTCAGAATAATTATATCGAATCCAACCAACGGGAGAAAATCTACACCAATAAACATACATAGCAAACATATATCCAGCTACATAAAGTAACGTGTATAATCTTATAATATTACAAAAATATCGATATATGAAGCATGAGTTGTACAATTTATCATAACAACTTAAATCAGTCAGTGAATTCCTGTTGGTGCCGCTAGCCCAGTTGGTAGACGCGTTGGTATCTTACTATTTATTTTACAATTGGGCGACGCCGGTTCAATCTTGACAGCATGCAAACTATTGATTTTCTTTACGCTTTTTTTGTTTATGTTTTCACGAAGTAATATAAACCAAATCATTTAGTATACTATGATGCACTGTTTGTAAATATTTGTTATATTGTTTGTAGTAATTATTTATTTGCCACAAAAATTAAAATATGGTCATTATATATAACGATGTTTCTAAATTTTATTTATCCAAACAAATATAATGTAATGGATATATAATTTGTTAATTGTAAATATATTGTACGGTAATATATTGTAATTATATATGTGAAAACAGATTGTAATCTGTCTGGATAAATACAATTTAGAAACATCGTTATATATAATGACCATATTTTCATTTACAAAAATATTTACAAACAGTCCATCATAGTATACTACATAATTTGGTTTATATTACTTCGTGAAAACAAAACAAAAAAGTGTAAAGAAAATCAATAGTTTGCATGCTGTCAGGATTGAACCGGCGTCGCCCGATTGTTAAATAAATGGCAAGAAACCAACGCGTCTACCAACTGAACTAGTGGCACCAACATAAATTCAATGGCTGATTTAAGTTGTTATGATAAATTGTACAACTCCTGCTTCATAGATCGATATTCTAGTGATATTATGAGATTATACACGTTACTTTCTGTAGCTGGATACAATATATGTTTGCTATGTATGTTTATTAGATTATCTCCCGTTGGTTGCATTCGATATAATTATTCTGAAAACGAGCCCAAGCTCGGCGAAACCTAGTCGACTTGTAAATGTAGGCCCATTCGCATTCGTTGTTTTGAATAAAATTCAATTCATGTGGAACCGTAAAATAACTGCTTGTTCCTCTAGTGTTTGTATTACGCCGGAATATTGCACAATAACTCATTCTGACGCTCGTTTCGACCCAAAAGCTATCCTTGTAAACATGCTCTGAATGCATGGAAAGGGTCGGCCTGATGCGAGGGTGTGTCATAAGTGACGTCACGATATCACGTGATCGCCTAGCTCATTTAAATTTAATTTTCCGCGGGAATCGCTTCACAGATGGGCTTAAAATCAAATCCATGCTACAAATGTATTTTTTTGTATTTGTTTAATGTTGTCAAATGTTAAACTTTGTGTACACTTGGAAAACAGATTTTAGCTAATGCCTTATTTTTATTTCCGTTAAGGGGGTAAATACCCCCAGTTTAAATACCGCTGATATAGATCTAGGCGGTTTAAACATAATTTAATAGGATTTGCGAGGGTCGTTGTAACTTGTGACATAAAATATTCCACAATCATGTGTACACAGAGAGCCAATCTAGCAGACGTTAGTCAGATGAAAAATTGATGACCCTGAAAGAGATTACTCAAAAAAACATGCACACCAGTAAAATTCGGAATAGAAACACATTCCCTAGCCGGAAATGTAGTTATGGTGATTCAGTGCACATGGTGTGTCCAGTTCGGTTGTTGTTTAATGTAACTAGTACCTACGGAAACAAGGTAAAGGCTTGCATCTTCTGGTTGCCTGAAATGTAGAGTTTTCCCCGAGGGTGATGACCAGATAAAGCGCTATTTATAGTACCGAACTAGACAAGGTGTGCCAAAATCACGCGTGTGTTGCAGTTTGCAATGGGAATAAGACAAAATGTGGCATGTATGCCTAAGAATGGAGAAATTACGACCTATTTTGATAATCCGATAAAAGCAAGTAACGATTTATGTAATTTAGGGTCTACTATTGTATTAAGGAGAAAAAGGTGCTTAACACTAATGTTTAACGTTAACGCATTCCTTAATAGTTCATTAATAACTGTATAAATACATATATATATATTTGTTAATCGTTCATTAATAACTGTATATATATACAGTTATTAATTAACGATTAACAAATTCGTGGTTAATTTTCTGAAATGGCATAAATAAAATGCGAGTCATATTATATGTCACGGGAAAAAGCAATTAACGATAATTAATAATATAGACTCTAAAATAGTATATAATGTCATAGCTTGCGCTGTTGTAATGTATGTCACCCTGGGATAGGATTTTTTCAAAAGGACAAACACAGTGAAAACCAACACATTTTTATTACACCGGCAGGTTCCCGTGAATCAATTAGCTCTAATAGTAAATAATAGTTTCATTTCGTACGCCAAGGATTTATTACGCAGATAATGTGTAAACATTGGAATCAACATTAATATATTCTAAACCAATACGGCAATAGCAGCCAAAGAGCAGGTATGTGCTATGAAGAAAGAAGGAACCATATGGCTGCACAGTTCGGCGAAGACACTTCGCCCGAACACAGCAGTTTTAAAACAAATTGGCGACGGCATACCGTTAGCATCCCAATTACAGTATATTATATTTTCGTATGAGAGGTTTGTATACAGTGGGGTGTCTAGGGTTTTGTAAGGCCAGGGGCAAGCTTAGTCACCCATTAAAGTTCCCTCGCTATAATGTAGTGGCGGAATCGGTTATATACCTATAGGAAAAGGTTAAGTAAATATTTCAAAGATGGTATAGCCAAATGTCTCCCTTAAATACACCATTTATTTTGTATATATATATATATATATGTGTATATATATATATATATGTATATATATATATATATATATACATATATATATATATATATATATATATATATATATATATATATATATATGTGTGTGTGTATATATATATATGTATATATATATATATATATATATGTATATATATATACATATTATATATTACAGTGAAGATTATATGGCGCTACATTCATCACTACAATCAATAAATGTGAGCAACGATATGTTGTATGTTATATATTACACATTAGTGTAGCGTCTCCACAAGGCCCGAGGTAGAAACAGAAAGCGCGGGTGTACCAGCCATGTTATCAGTGGTAAAACATCAACCATGAATATTAATGCGTGACCAAAACGTAATATGACAACCACGAAAACCTGTCCAATTACAAGCCCTCCTCGTAGTCTGTTGGTGTATGTATTGTTAGAATGAGGTATGTTTCTAGGAACGACAGTCGTTGGTAGCGTAAACACAATTAAGCCAAAGATAGCATCACCATACATTTCCTGTTCTGGCCGACCTACTGATAAAACATTATGCCTATACCGCGTAAACGCTAATTGAGTGCGCAAGAATATTGTATGTAATATTAGTGAAGGCCAAATGACTGCTGGGAAATATAAGTGAATGGTATTCTATGAATTGGTGCGCTTTTCGGTGTTAATAAAATGTGTTGAATTATAAACAACACTGAACACGGTCGAAGTCTGCTGTATGTCAGTCTTACGAGGTAACGCAGAATGCTCCGATTACGCAGCAATCTGGCAGAATTGGATGAACCCGCTGAAAACCATCTGCGTCTGGACTCGCATGATACTGAGGGTTACTTTTTAATGTGTATCACTGCGAAGACAGATTGGAAATTGTTATATGTAAGATAGAAAGAAATCGACAGTGGGAGCCATGCACTGATCGTTTCTAAAGATCCTGTCTACTGGTGCTTTTAAAGGGGAAATGAAATGATTGAACAACCACAGCCCAAACATATGAACATACCATTTACAGTACAAGTCACCATGATTTGACAAGTACAGCGTCACGGTATATTTTAAATAATTTTTCAAACGTAGCTACTATCGGCAAAGGGCGCCGCCATCATGCTCCAGGAGCGTGTGGTTGTACATCCGGTTTGATTGGTCTCCCAAAGCTGTATACAGCAATTCGACAGGCGACGCAGCATAGCTCTCACAAAAACCGACGAAACGCATACAAACACATAAAAACAGAACAATGTATTGCACTGCGTGGCTACTGGATATACTATAAATGTTAGTAAGCAACTTTTCACTTCCACAGAAGGTTTCCAACAGAAAAAAACAAGTTATAGATGATGAATTTGACGTGTTCGCCGGCGGCAAGATTGGCAAAAGACTGCGGTAGTCACTTTCGATCGCCGATTGCAAGCCTAAATACGAAAGTGACGAGCATAAAAAGACATTGAACGTCTAAACACAATTCTTGGTTAAAGCCACAGGTCCATCTTCAGTCGATTTGTTTACATATAACTATGCACCGATGAAGTAAAATTAAGCGAAATCGACCTGGAAGCTCGACATCATTGCCTTATTTGGAGGGTGAAGCGGTCTACATCTACGAGTCTATGTTATCGACTTAGTTGCTGGTGGGGAAATAAGGGGAAAATAACCGTCAAAATAATTACAAAAATTAATGTCAGCTACCGTAGCCAGTATAACGTTTTGCGAAATAATGTCGTTATATATTAGTCAACATTAGTCACAGTCCGGACCAAGCCCCGTCAATCATGTATCGTAGGCATTGCCATTGGAATTATTAAATAAGTGACATTACAAGTATTTAAATCCTTAAAAATATTTGTTTACGATACAGTCAATAGCATACAACAAAACACTGTAGTCTTATCTGATATAATTAGTTATTGGCATAGTAAGTAGGTTCACATCAGTCAAGTAAAGTTAATCACCATGTAGGCCTAATACTAATTTATGTATCTCAAATATTGGCTTGTAACAATGGACCCCGAATTGATGCTCCAGCTAAAGTATGCTTTTAATAACACGGACATTGTATTTAATTTATTGACTTTTGAATGTAAGCCTAACAAGGAAAAAAGGAAATAACGTCACAGGAAAAAGCCACAAAGATTAATAAATATATATTTTGTATTTACAAAGTTCAAATGTTAAACACATTTGAGTGCACATGCATTTTAATCATAAAAATTAAAGATGACACACATATCCACTAAAAAGAAAACATTGAAAAAGTCACTTGTAAATCGCACTTGTGCTCCAATTTTAATGACTATTTGCAAGATTGTCTCATTTTGTTCATAATATATGACGGAAGTATCCAAACAACCATAGGGCCTAATACCGAGCACAAGCTTCGAAGGATCCAGCGAAGGATTTAGCACGCGAGATGACATTGTCCCTCATGGTAATACTTGTAGTGCTGCCACGCCATCGACTTGTAGTGTCAAAACATAAAGGAAGCCGGTGGTCATGTCGCCAGTGCGACACTTTGTTGATGCAGTAGTTAATACAGACAATAGTGTTTTCCAATGAACATTCATCATGACCATGGGTATGCAAAGTTGCCATCGCAGTCCAGCACGCTTTCTCCGACTGACCCTGACCATGGCAGTTCTGTCACAGTAGACTACCCTTCGGATGTCCCAGTCTCATTATCGCCATCTTCAGACGATTCTGTCTGCAACAGTGAGAAGAGAAACATTGAAACGAGTGATGCAGAATATGTTGTAGCAGGTGACAACGATATCACTGATGATGACTCAAGCTGTTCTTACACTAATGGGAAAGAGAGAAAGTTTGCCATTTGTGAGAAAAACATAATTTTACTTTTCTGCACCTGCTAAAACACCAAACTGCAATAAACCGCTTAGCCTAGCATCACAGTGACTGGATTTGCAGTGGTTGTGACCACAGAATGTGTTGATGGCCACTCGTTCATGTGGCACTCGCAACCCAAGATTGGTAACATTTATGAGAGTAACTTGTTGATACCAAGCGTCCTCTTCCTGACTGGACATTCATTCACTGTGTACAATTTGGTCAACCTAATGAACCTATGCGCCTTGTCACCCGCCAGTGCTACAGCATACAGCGGGCATACATACTCCCAGAGATAGAGGACATGTGGACATGCCATTCAGAGGCCATCATGTCAGTTCGGGTCAGACAAAGCGTGGTCGCATCAGGCGATGCAAGATATGACAATCCAGGACACAACTCTACATTTGGCATTTACTTCATCATGGACACTGACAGCCAACTCATCATTGCTCAAGAAACTTTTCGGGTCACAGAGGTCAAGAACAGTTACTGGATGGAAGTGGAGGGCTTGAAACGCTGCTTAGACAACCTGACTGACCATGGGGTGAAGATTACCAGTCTTGCCATTGACAGACATCCCAGCATTAGAAAGACTTTGTTAGAGGACTACCAAGAAACAAAGGTTGTTGTCTGCCAAGAAAGTTGAAGTTGTCCCTTCGATAGGCGCAATTGCCAACCACCTGTGGTATTGCGCATCAGCTTGTGATGGTGATCCCCGCTTGATGAAGGAGATGTGGATCTCGCTCCTCCATCACATTAGGAATTCCCATTCATGGACAGCGGGTGCAGTTGTACCGGTAGTGCAATCATGCAACGTATACACAACAAGCAGTAAAAACAACACCATGGCTCACTGAAGGTACAGAAGCCTTCACTATCCAGAAGGCTATACTGGACTGCCGCCTACTGTATGATATAGAGAGCGTTACAAAGTGCGTTAACACTGGTGAACTGGAGAGCTTACATGCCCTCTTCCTCAAGTATGCACCCAACTTCAGCCGTCAAGGCATCATAGCCCGACTCCACTTGGCCACCATTGACCAAAACACAAATGCAAGGTAAGGCTTGTGATATTATTCATCAATAGTGTTTACATTTGATGTTACACAATAATGTATCAGTTGCTTGACAAAGCTGCACACTTTAGAAATCCAGCAGTGCATTAGGAAATAAACTGAAATGGCTGAAAATCCCTGCCTGTACTCAATAGCAAAACAATGTTAGGAATACAGTTTCGAAAGTACAATCTCACTGCACAAGAGTATGCATGCAAACAACAGATAAATAATTATAATTGAGGACATCTGTTTACTGTTACTTGAATTGTTTAATTATATCTAAATCGAATTGGAATGGTATGCTTTGGAATTGCTTATTGAAATATAAACTTATGCATATATAGTATAATAAATATCAACATCATTATATATAAATTATATATATATATATATATATATGATTCAATAATAAATATTTGAATGTATTGTGGAATTCCTTGGAAGTTGAAATTGAAAATGATGGCAGAATTAGGAACCAATAAAAAATGGCATTAGCCGTTTGATTTCAAGAGAGAGAGCATACAAGCAAGCTGTTTGGTTTACTGTGTGCATGTTACAGCTATAGTCAGCTATTCTTCAGATATTTCTATTGTTATACTGATTTTATATTTATCATTTGTTCAATCAGCGGGAAATGGTTAAAACTGCAGACAACAAGCTATGGTATCAGCTGCAGTATTCAAAGTCTGCTGA
The DNA here is from genome assembly GCA_963995525.1 of Escarpia spicata. Taxonomy (NCBI): domain Eukaryota; kingdom Metazoa; phylum Annelida; class Polychaeta; order Sabellida; family Siboglinidae; genus Escarpia; species Escarpia spicata. The sequence goes on along the minus strand of OZ023214.1, from coordinate 17,492,377 downwards.
GTATGTAGTGAAGAAAGTGATGGCGTCAAAGGACTACAGCTTCCGAGGAGAAATTCTAGAGGGCATTGCAGCTAGATGCACGAGTGGCCCAAAGCTGTGAAGTATGCTCCAAGTTGCGACACCGAGTAAGGAGGTAACTCTAGCATGCAGGCATCGAAAAACCAGCAAAAGAGGAGGCTGTGGCAAAGCAAAGAACCCGCTTTAAGGAAAACTAGTTGTATCCGTATCAATTCAGTTTAGCGCCACCAAATTGATATGACATCCAGTTTCAAATGACAATGGATTTCTATGCTTAAATAAAATTGTTTGAACATCACTGGCAGAAATAGAGAAACGTTTTAGGCAAAGTGGATTCTCACTACTGTATAGGACCTCCTAAAGTGAGGAACATCCACTTGAAAGCTTGTATCCTACTTGTGGTATGCAAATGTGTTTTATTAGACACTATTCGATGTAGGGAACTTTGGGTATATGTAATTTACTGGAATAGTTTAACCAAGTCCAAACATGTTACTTATAGTGAGTTTTTTTGCAACAGACCACCATTTCTCAAACATCACAATGTGTGCTACAAAGTAATGAAGCAGTAAAGGATTCAGCTGTACGTTTTTTTTTTATTCATACTTCATTGTTAGTATTACATTTGACATTATCACAAAACAACATCTCAAAAAGTACTTAATAATAAAAAGAACACTTATATAGTGCCATACATCTAAATGAATCCATTTGGAGGCACTTGATAGATTTTGAAACTAGTACTACAAGCTTTGTGTTGAAAGTTGAAACCCACAAATATGTAAAACTGGAACTGTAATGGAATATTTTGTATGTATTAATTTTTTTATCACAATATTTGATCATAATGATGACCCATATCATCAATAAACGTGTTACTTATTGATGTACTATATGTGCACAGGACTGACACAGACCCAAATTGTAATACAGTTAAATTAAAATGTGTCACAGTGTGAAGTGAATCAACTGAAAGAAACATTGAAAACTGGTGTGTGAATTTGACTAATGCATTGGCACAGTCTGCCATGTAGTCTTATTTATTTGTGAATTGTTTCTCCATATGAATAAACTGTTGATATATTTCATGTTGGCTTCAGTACTACAAATCGAATTATGAACAGGGACATGCAAGACACTACATATCACACTGTTGTTGCCAAAAATGGGATAAGAAGGCACCGAGTAATTCATTCTACCTTTTGGTCAATCTAATCTTACTTGTCCAGGGTTTTTATTTTAACTGTACACTCACCTGTATAGTGCAATGTCCATAGCAGAAATTTTCATAAACCCCATTCGCTTATGGATACAGTGCAGGCTGGTATAACAGATCTGTTGCCTTTTCCAAGTCTCTCCCTTGACCACAACGTGAAGTGACGTTATACGGCTAATCGAATCAATCGATATGTTCTGAAAGTTCATTTATTTGCATTAGTTGATAATAAACAACCGTTATCTTCTAATTATTGCTATACTGGCAAAACTTTGTTTTATCAATATCGCATCATGAATTCAGTGAATTGGTTCATTTGTTTGTGAAGGGCTGTAATAATTATGATTGTAAGACTACATTTCATGATGTGGTCTTGATAACACACACACACATAATATATATATAACATTTTTATTATATTAAAAACTCCTGTCTACATTTTTATATAAATTAAGCAAGTTGCTTGAACACTTTTAAATAGGAATTGAACAACTGTATAAAAAGGACGCACACGTCCAGTCAAGAATAAAAGCAAATTTATTAAGAAAATGATCAAAAATGGTTTGATGAAAATCATAGACATAGTATTTTACGAAGATAGAATGAACCTGAACATTTGAGGTGGGATCAAGTATAATTGCTCTATTTAAGTTTGAAATAGTGATTGCTAGAATAATTATTCGATACCTGTTGAACTATATAGTACTTACCTACTAGCTATTGGTCGAATCAACGAGTCTGCACGCAAATCATACAATGACAACAGACCGACTTCCAAGTTCCAGCACCGCCCAGTTGGTGCAAACCGTTTCGAAGTCGTCACTCATACTCATAGTCGGTAATGCAGGCATATGCAAGGTCTGTCATAGGGTGCTGTCTGGCAGCTATCTCCCTACAGCACAGCGACTCGATGTGCGTCGACATTGTCATTGGGACGCAGTGTCCACACAAACACCAGGCGACATTATTAAGTCGCGTAACGTCTTCGTCGACCAACTGTCACTGTCCGACTACCACAACTGAACCTGACCCGGGGCCGGACATTATCGGACCGTGGATCGCACACTGTCACTGGGTGAAACCCGTATCACCCGTATGGCACAGGCCCTTTGACTTTGTGTGTGTCAACCGTAATTTCCGAGTGACAAGTCGAACTAGAGTCTTTATCTGTCATATCGATTTTTTCCCAAATTGATACGGAAGTTTTAAAAATCACTTAATAACTCGTCTCTACTAAAATCCTTCGACGTCTTTGTCAACAACAAAATAAAAATAGTTCCGGTATGCGCGCGCATCTAATATTCTGACCTATGCTTTGAAAACACCGCCCCCTTCTGGCAACTAAAATCTTCGTTCGGGAAGTGCGACGTTAACAACATTTTCATTGGTTATAAATCGTTGCCACTTAATTTCACTTTTTTATTTCGAACGCGTATACAAATTATTTGTTGACCTATAGAACACCTATCGTGTATAATAGGGCACCATATCTTTGTTTTCGCACATAAATGTCTACTAATGAAGTAAACCAAAAAAACCCGAAATTTAACATGGATTAGATAGGAGTAAATCAAACCACTCGTTTGGAACAAAGATGGCGATACGCAGTGCTCTATAGCGATGATTTAGGCATCGAACAAAATCTTTTTTCAGTTTGTCTTACAAATGATTACGTTTCTGTTACTATTAATGTGTACTTATATAGTAAATATTTCAATATGTAGCATGAAACAGCTGCATTTCATTTCCCCTTTAAACCATTTATTCTTCTTTCCGTAGATGCCCACAATAATGTGGCTGCTTATTCTGGCAATAGCGCTGATGGGATTTTACAGAGTGAGATTCCAGCTCAACGAGTCCACGACGTGTTTTTTCCATTTCCATGCATGGGATCTTTTACTCCCCTTGACATAAACACCAGACAGACAGTACCAACGGCATATAGTGTCTCTTCCGAAAGACACAGGCAACGTAGGGTGAACGAAATTGGTCAAGTTTCGACGCTGTTCGGTCGGTACTAGGATTCGAACTCCGGTTCCTCCGTTCCACAGTCCGGCACTCTCTCAGTCGGCGCCTCACTTATTAAAGGGGGTAACTTTCAACAGTCTTAGGGTAAATTCATTCGAATCTTCAACATGGACAAGACTGTGAATTATTGACTGATCTCCTTCAGCGAAACAGTAAGGTGTGTGGCCTGCGTATGTGCCGAGGATATAGACTCTGCACGAAGCAGTATAGCATTAGGTGGAGGCACGGCTTAGGCAAGAGGAGCACTAGAAATAAGCGTCTGTCGCTGCACCTGTGGCCGAATGTAACAAGAAAGATACATCACTCGCTCATAAACAACGCGCATCGCGGAATGCCAGCGTGCTATGTGAACTTAGTACACGTTCCTGAAAACATACATATATAGGTGTATAGGTGTGTGTGCGCGCGTGCGTGCGTGTGTGTGTGTGTGTGTGCGTGCGGGCGTGCGTGCGTGCGTGCACGAATATATGTATGTATGTATGTATGTATGTGTGGTTTTTTATGTTGGCACGTATGTACACATGCATTTATTCACATATGCACGTATTCACGTATGCGTACGCATCATAAACATATGAGGTAATAACGAAATAATACCAAGCTGCACCGATTTAGACTATAATATGACAGAATGTTGATTGTACGCTAGTCATACTAAATAAACAAAAGGACAACGCATTGATACGGTGTAGTGCTTCGTAACGCATAATACCATACACATATTCATCAAACACTTGTTCAGTGTTATCTTAATAACGTCATTGCGTCTGATTAAATTTGAGTTGTGGCTAACTCAGTGCCACTCGCTCTATGTGTGTCGATGCCACACGCATTTGATTTGTCAGTGCCACTCGTATCTGACGCGTTATTTATTTTTCATTTTTGATCCCGATTCGAACCCGGATACCGTGATCATAAAACGTGCGTCATATCTTTGTTTATCCGCATCAGTTATTGACTGGGGTGACGGTGTTGTTGCGGTGATGTCATGATAGCGGCGTAGATACTGCAGGATGATTACGAAGGCAACTGTTATGGCGTGGATGGAGCCGTTGACCGTAGGGAAGTCGGTTTGTCTGTCAGCTTCTGCCGGAGACTGGGCCATCACACCAGGCGCAGTGGCCACCGTTGAGATAAACATGGCACTGGTGTATGTGGACAAATCTGTTGTGCAACAACCTTTTTCTCGGCATAGAATAATAAAATACACCCTTGAGATAAGTCGCTAGTTAGTGACTAACTGTTTTTAATGGGAATGGCTACGACATGTCTTTGATGCATCTAATGGAGTCTGACATATTACGACATTTTTCAGAAATTTACGCAAGAGAAGACACACTGCAGTTGTTATTGCACCATTGCGATGCTCTTTAGATGCAACGTTAAAAGGCTGCCATCATTCTTGTGGTTACCATTGGTCTTTCCCGGCTGTTAATTCTGAGTAACGCTACTGCAAGCATATTCGCTATGCTAGCTGTTTGATGAAGGCCACCTTTAATGTTCACTTTGACGGCGATGGAGTGGTTAGCAAATTATGAATATACAGTAACCTAACTGCACCGCGACACGTGTGTAATACGTGGTGTTGATATTGTGCTGCTATCGGGCGGTGAGTGGACGTTTCTGAGGTCTACACGGACACACACCTAGCCTCGTGCCCCCGCCGCAGGTAGTGAGTGCATGCCTGCCCGTAGCCGTCACTCAGCCGGCGCTTGCGAAACTTCATATGCCGTTCCACCGCCGGCGGTTGTTTATTTTTTGTTCACACGTGGACGTAGGTGTTAATGCTACTACATGCACACATACACACATAAACACAAATACATGCGTGCGTACTGGCAGATGCGCACGCGCACGCGCACGCATACACACACGCACACACACACACACACACTATATATATATATATATGTATATATATATAATTATATATATATATATATATATCTCACACACGCGCACACACACACGCACAAACACGCACACACACACACACACACACACACACACACACACACACACACACACACACACACACACACACACACACACACACACACACACACACACACACACACACACACACACACACACACACACACACACACACACACACACACACACACACATGCACAGGTACAGGCACACGCACACGCATACACACACGAACGCACGCACGCATGCATGCACACGTATGTATCCGCTCACGCACACGTACCCTCACACGCACGCACGCATGCATGCACACACGAACACGCACACACACACACATGCACATGCATGCACACACACACACACACACACACACACACACACACACACACACACACACACACACACACACACACACACACACACACACACACACACACACACACACACACACACACACACACACATGCACAGGCACACGCACACGCACACACACGAATGCACGCACGCACGCACGCATGCATACATACGTATGTATCCGCTCACGCATACGTACCCTCACACGCACGCATGCATGCACACACGCACACACGCACATACACAAACACACATTCTCTCTCTCTCTATATATATATATATCACACACGCACACACGCACACACGCACACACGCACACACATACACGCACAAACACGCACACACACACACACACACAAATGCACAGGTACAGGCACACGCACACGCACACACACGAACGCACGCACGCACGCATGCATGCACACGTATGTATCCGCTCACGCACACGTACCCTTACACGCACGCATGCATGCACACACACACACGCACACGCGCACACGCGCACACGCACACACGCACACACGCACACACGCACACACGCACACACGCACACACGCACACACGCACACACGCACACACACAAACACAGGTAGGACGCAAAACTCGCTAGCAGCGGTCACTGCACGGTCGTGCAACAGGAGATGGGATGTAAGAATAAGTAGACACGCAACACCGTGTGCCTTGGGCTGACACCAGTAACAACTGGAGACAGGCGGACGTAGCCCATTCATTACTAACATATTACACGTGTTCCATAATTGCGAGAAACCCTAGAACGTCATCACGTCTCCCCAGACGTACTCTCATCAACGGTTAGGTTGCTTCAGTTGTTACACATACACACCACGCAAACACACCACTGCCCGGTTCTGTTCCGTAACCATTCAATAAGGATGTCAACATGCCAACATGAACGCTTTGAAAGTTATGCACTTTTAAAAGCGTACGACGGAACCAGACACATCATTCAATGTGCTTCCTTAATTCAATCGTTTCGACCGGTTTTTAATATTTTACTCTCGGAGATCCTTGTGATTAAATCGTTAAGAAAATGTCAAGGACAGAACATTTAAGAAAATGTCCGATCATGTGTTACGGAAAACTGAACGTGAACATATACATATAACCCTGACAGTAATACATGTTATTGTTGCGGTTAAAAGCCAATGCATTCGTTTTACATAATGTAAAAAAGAATAAACCCGTGAACGAACGAACTTTAGACTGGCTGGGTATTGCTACTGTTACAACAATTCAAGAACGGGTTGTCTTTCTTGAGTTTTTATTCACTAGCGTAAAATTACCAACGGCACTGTTTTTCTTGAACCGAACAAGCGTAAATAAAAACAAGCTTTAAATCGCGTGTGCCCCATCTACCGAACAAATTGTAACAGGGCAAACTGTTGTGTTGCTTGCTCTTGAACAGCCGCACGTTTCTAACCGCTTTGTTGAACGCATTTTTGTGTTTCCGCTGTTGGCATGTGTTGTTATGGTCGTTTGTTTGTCTTCCTGTGTTACAGCAGGTGATAGGGTTAATGAGACCAAAAACACTATTTTATGAAAAAATTACACAACAGTGGAACTGCCAGGTCGCCCATGAAATGAAACCAATTCGGGGTTGAAATTGCTGGATAATTTTATGATATTTCGCGAACGGATGCCTATATCAGTTCGTTGCAACTGCGGTAAAATATCAACGGTAATGTGTTTTAAACATAACCATTTCTAAGAAAGATGTAAATCCACCCCATTAAGCGGCCAGTGTATACACACGTGACACTTATCCTAAGACACTAATGCTTGTTAGTATCGTCGTTATTTAGTTCTAGGAAGCATGACAGATGCCGTCATCGGCATACATAGAAGACACCTGCTGGCACCGTCATTCCTTCTGGGAATGCTGCCAACTTATCATGTTGCTCCTACAACTAAAACAAACAGTTCGACATCGTTACACACCCAGCCCCTATCTCATCGCTCGCAAGACAGTTATCTCTCGGTTGTAGCGTGGTTTGATTACGTAACGAGTAGAGCGTTGACTCATCCCACCCTTGAATGAAAGTCCCTCTTTTTACGAGTTTCGGTACGGGGGTTGAAGTCAACCGAGTTGAGTAATAACGATAATAACGTCATTGCAATGACATGACGGCATCGTTGCCTTATGAAACAGCACCGAAATGACGGCATCGTGGACTTAGGAAATATAAATACGCCCAGACACGGCGTGGAGAACATAGCTAGTATTAATATGTATTTATGTATTCTAGAACACTAGTAAGAACTCGTGTCTAATCGTCCAAACGAACCTTTAGTTACATTCCATGTATATTATATCTAAAGGTAATTAAAACTATTCTATTAAAATCGACTCATATATAGGGCGCAGACTACGATGGGCATGGTATGTTCAGGCCGTGGATGGGGAATGATAGGCTAAACAGTTATAGAAGGGATACATTGGCATAATAGAAACATACAAGGAAGTTCGACAATAAAATGGTGTGATTCTTTTGGAAACGTACTGTTGTTTTTGACTTGCTTAACCGTATTAGCTTAATAAAGTAGGAGTGTTGTATGCTGTCACCAACGCATGCTCGTTGAGTAGGGCCGGAACGATACACCGGTGCACTGGTGTATCGCGATACGCACCGTACGGTACGGTACACGATACACAATATCCGTATCGCGACACGCTGCGATACACGATAGCGGTAGGCAAAACAGTACTCGCGCCTCCTTTGTGAAGCAATAAACGTCCAGCGCAAACCACAATTGTCTGTGTATCGATAACATATCGAGTTATAACATGTAGTACGTGTATATTATCTAACAATAATCTATGTAATATCTTTACACGCTATTCTCTTTTCAATGCACGCACGTAATTTGGACCTTATAGTTATGAGGGATGACGTAACGAGACGTCTGCAGTGATATGCAAGACTGCAAGTGCAACAGGGTGCTGCCGAGTTTGAAACAATGGTCTTGTACTACTGATTCGGTTCAATCGTTCACAATAAATAAACGAGTGTTTTACTGTTGTTGTACCATTCTAGTAAATGAAGTATGTATCACGATACGTATCGTATCGTGACCTCTGTATCGCGATACATATAGTATCGCGAAGTAGTGTATCATTCCATCCCTACCATTGAGTTGCACTGTTGGAAAGTAATAGACCCAGGCATGAATCCAAGCAACCTGTCGTTTGGCCATCACTATTTGACATGGTTAATTATTGTGATGCCTAAAAAATTGAAATTATTTACACATTCAATGTATGCCCCATCCATTTGTAACACAGGGTATTCTACTTTCTTTTGAGGCATATGAAAAATCATGAATTTAGTTTTACATACATACATACATACATACATACATACATACATACATACATACATACATACATACATACATACATGCATGCAAGCATGCATGCATACATACATACATGCATACATGCATACATGCATACATGCATACATGCATACATGCATACACATACATGCATACATACATACATACATACATACATACATACATACATACATACATACATACATACATACATACATACATACATACATACACACATACACACATACACACATACATACATACACACACACATACACACACTCACACACACACACACACACACACACACACACACACACACACACACACACACACACACACACACACACACACACACACACACACACACACACACACACACACACACACACACACACACACACACACACATACATACACACATACATACATACATAAATACATACATACATACATAAGTACGAACATACATACATACATACATACACACACACACATACATAAATACATACACACACATACACACACACGTACACACGCACAAACACACGCACACACGCACACACGCGCACACACGCACACACGCACACACGCACACACGCACACACGCACACACGCACACACGCACACACGCACACACGCACACACGCACACATGCACACATGTACACAGTACGTACGTACATAAACGCATACATGTATGCATTCATACATATATTCGCAAGCTCGGTTATAGTTACATAGACCCCAGAATAGCTTTTTGTTTCGCGTTATATCTAGGGTCGGCAACCTTTTTCAATAGCGGGCAAATGTAATGAGATAGGCTAGGCCAGTGGACCACACGTTTATTTATGAATTTTGATTATCATTCTCCTAATCGTCAAATATAATTTATAACGAATATATCTGAACATTCAAGCACCTATCGTTTATCATTTTCCTAATCTTCAAATATATAACGAATATAAAAACATTCAAGCTAATATCCGTTTAAATTGAACTTACACTGTTGGCAGTGTAGGTCCTATGCGATTAAATAATGATTCATCGTTATCAACTGTCATGGTATAACTTTAATAAATTGAGATTTAAGAAGTGCGCATTATTCATGGTCCGTGTTCCTGGTGGGCATATGACATTTTGAACTAGTGTGCCGTCTGGTTTTGTTGTGCCACGAAGCGTCCATGCACTTCTATCTGCAGACTTGCTCCCGTGAGCTTACACCCAAAGAGATCAGTAATCAAAGTGGCGAGTTTGATCAGTTTAAAAAACTGTTCCATTGGCAAATGTGGCAGAATTCTACAGGCGATACTTCGTGGCATGTAGCTTTGAGTGTAACAAAGTCAGTTTGCAGTCCGGTGAACTTTATATGCACAACTTCCGGCCCATCGACGACTTCCATCTAGAAGGGGCTGTAAATAAGAAAAACTGCGAGGTCTGATATATAATAATCGCTTGCGGCTTAGTCGAATTGCTTTAGTTCGTATCTTTCTTATCATACCAGTTGGCAAAATGTGTTTATACGTTTGTGTATCTCCAGCACTCTTTGATGGCCCACACTGATGGGCGAATCACTCACAAGGAGTTTCCTCAATGACTCGCCTTCCTTCCGCACGCCCCATCCTACGACCTCCAGGCTTCACTGATCGAGTCAATGATAATAAGGTTCTACATATCTATTATGGTTAATTAACTAAATGGAACGCACATTTACAGTGTTAGCACAAACAACATACTACTATTCATTGTTTCTCCGTATACGCGTCTATAAAACACGATTCAAAATAAAGTGTAATGATGACACTTTCACCTCCCACGCAGATTATATTCTACTGTTCTAATAATCCAACATCTCCAAACGAGCCACCGGAGTCTCCTAATGCGCATCATTTGTGCAATTTGTTATTGGCTGATCGATTAATGTGGCGCACTGTTCGGCCGAGGCAGATGGCGCAGTATCTGCATCATTGCCGTCAGTCGTGAATGCTTGTATCTACATGGAAATAACGAGAGATAAACCTCGAAGAGCCTTTCATGTTGCCGGATTATCAGCGTGTTGGCGTTAGTTGACGTAGTTATGTTACTGCCAGTATTGTAGGGCGGCGCCCGGTGCGTCATAGCTGACACCGTGTAACGAGATTCCTCTATTGGAGTCTCCCGCAAAATTACGTCGGTTCAACGGTCTCCAATCAATTCTTGCTTCACGCATCGATGCTGATCGTCGTAGATTGTGATCACACAGCAAGGCTTCCGTTGACATACCGTTTGCGGCGAGAATAATTTATTTATTTAACACTTATCGGTCGAGTTATCGCATCCTGGTCTGAATCGTAATTTCCATTTGTTTTATGTCCTATCGGCCATCAGTTAAATGATTACATTTCAACCCTGGATTGGTTCCATTTCACGGGCGACTCGGCAGATCCTTTAATGTGATACCGACGACGACGAAGCCTTCATGAAGTCGTTTGCTCTGTCTCATTAAGCCAGCCAGCTGATGTATCACAAGTACAGGCAAACAAACGACCACAGCAAAATAGGCCAGCCACGGAGATACGCAAATGCGTGCAACAAACCGGCAAGAAATGCGCGGTTACTCAAGATCAAGCAGCACGATTGTTTGCCCGAATTGTCATTTATATGGCGCACTAGTCAAGTGTGTTGGCTAAATGTCTTATTGACATATGTTCGGCTCATAAAATGGTCCGAATTTTAATTGATGGATCCACTACCTGACGTATTGCTTCACTACCAGGTTCGTCACGCTTACAGAATGGCTGCCGCGCATGTGAACGTATCAATCGGTCCGTCGCATCTTTTGTTGATAGTGTGGCCTTGCAAAGTTTTTCTTTGCAACACAAACACAGGAAATAGTTATTTAGGCGAACACTGTTTGCGGGAAAGATTACCAGTAAGACACGGCTTGACAGAGGTTACGCGTATAATAAACATTGTGACAAGTCGGCTCACTTGTTATCTCGATCACACGTTCAAGAAAGGCTAGTTTTTGTCACATTAAACTATGTTTGTATCTATGTACGTATGAATGTATGGATGTAATATATATATATATATATATATGTGTGTGTGTGTGTGTGTGTGTGTGTGAGTGTGTGCGTGTGCGTGTGCGTGTGCGTGTGCGTGTGCGTGTGCGTGTGTGTGAGAGAGAGAGAGAGAGAGAGAGAGAGAGAGAGAGAGAGAGAGAGAGAGAGAGAGAGAGAGAGAGAGAGAGAGAGAGAGAGAGAGAGAGAGAGAGAGAGAGAGAGAGAGAGAGAGAGAGAGAGAGAGAGAGAGAGAGAGAGAGAGAGAGAGAGAGAGAGAGAGAGAGAGAGAGAGAGAGAGAGAGAGAGAGAGAGAGAGAGAGAGAGAGAGAGAGAGAGAGAGAGAGAGTGTGTGTGTGTGTCTGTGTTTCATACTGACTGGATATTCCCATGTTCCAGCAGATACAAAATGGTTTAATAGAGTAGTGCAGCTTTACAACCACACTGGATAAGTTGCGTGCAGCTTCAGGTGGAATTGACCAAAGTGGTTGCCACTTGCTCCCACTCATAATTCAACAAATTACATCTGAATTGGAGATATGCTGTGCAGTTTTACACATTCAATTAGACCAAGCGCAATGCACTGTTGAACGTTGTTCCTAGTGTGTGTGGACAGATTTCCTTCCTTGGATCATTGATATTTCCATATCGAGTTACGTTCTCATAGATAATCCAAACGCGTTGGTTGCAAGTGAATATTATAACGCTGACGTTAGGCGAATATACTGTCTATGTTTCCCAATAAGATAGTTTTGTTATGTCGTTGAACTGACCCACCTTTGATAGGCATTGACGAAAGCCAATGCACTTGAGGTGTCTTCTCTAAGTTCAAAACACTTGACGTTTAATGTCTCACGTTGGTGTTCTAACAGCTGGCCGAAGTTGTACCGTAATACGTTGCTTTGTCAGCTCAACTACTATACCCTCTAGGATTACAACATCATGTGTGTCTCCAATCCACCTCGTTGCAGAGCAGTCGCGAGCCGCGTCATCCTTGAGTACGTACCATCCCACGACTATTCTTTTACAATCCTTGAAGCTTGAGATTGAACGAACGTATGAATCTTCTAGCATCCTGTAACAAATGTTGAAGCATCGCCCTGGGAAGCACTTGTTTCAGCAAATACGTTGACATCAACATGCGCTGGAGAAGGAATCGTTTGTAACTTACACTTTGGTTGGGAAATTATTCCGCACTGACTCAGACAAGGCGGCCAAAGGCGATTTTCATGCATGAAGGAGTCGTATATATTTTGAACAAAATTGCGAAATGGATAGATAATGGGTCACCTACTGATGTTATTTATTTGGCTTTTCAGAATGCGTTTGCTATAGTGTAACGTCAAAGGGTGTTATTTAAATTAAAATCCCACGGCATTGGAATGAGGTTACGAACATGACAAGAGAATGGCTACGAGACAGTAGATAGAGACAGATGATAGAAGGGGATATTTCAAGCAGGAAACCTTGTTGAATGATGCACCACAGGGATCATTAGTACGGTCTATATTGTTCTTAATACATACATTATCTGGAAGATGTTTATATCAAGTACATTCACAGGCGATATGAAAGGTTAACTGGGATGCAGATAAACACACTGTAAATGGTGATCTATACACAATCGTCAAATAGTATGAAAACTGGCAAATGTTATTCAGTGTTGCAAAATGAAAATGCTAAGTTACACATAAAACACGGAAACATGGACGAGAAAGTATAATAACGGGGATGCTATATTAGGTAAAAGCATAACAGAAAACGGCTTTGGGATAACAGCTATAATGCCGATGTGGCATTTGCTGCTCCAAAAGATAATACAAACATAGGATTAATCATGATCAATATAACAACGAGAACAGCTAATTGTATCCTCGTGCAAAGCAGTAGTTATATCACATTTGGAATATTACATTCAGGCATTCAAGTATCGCACAAAAGACACAAATAAGCAATCATCAGTGGTAGAAAGGGTTCCGATAGACCGGAAATGACGTCGAACAATAGCAGATCAGATGTAATCCTACTTATATGTCATCATCTGATCTGTTCTTACTCGTCTTCATTTCCGGTTTATTGGAGCCATCCTTTATTACTTACAGCAAGTAAGCTGATTCATGAACAGAAATATGTGAGTTGCGAAAGCCGTTTACCGACAACCCTAGATAATAACAGACTACAATTAAACCAAAATATACTTTTTGTTGAATCGTTATGAAGATATTGATATAAATATATGTTCGTCAAATGTAACCAAATCACACAGTGCAGCACTAATTAAGAACCAGTGGGTCTCTGGATAGGAAAAAGTACTCATTATCATAGAGAATAAACGACTGGAACAAAATATCTACGTTAATGTGTTAAAGATCGCAGTGTGAATATTATGTTTTAAAATAAAAATGGCTGTACGTACACGAAACAATGCAGGATTCTCGATAAACCCACTATTTCCTTGTCCATATGCCACATAAAGATTGTAGCTTTTGATGGCAATCTTGTTAAAACTATTTACATCAAGTCGTCATCACAACTTGATTACTGTGGACAGCTGATTGAAGAGGATGCAGTCACTCGTGACGTCTCTCCTCTTCTGTTTCATTCCCGGTTTAGCGTTTGCAATAGAATGCTTTGACATGTGGAATTCATTCCTATTGATTTTATCATGGATTTACAACGTCTTCTCATCAGGAGCGTCCTTCGGAAACTGTGTACGCTTTGTGGAGCCTGCTGATTCCACGCTGCCGATATCGAGAGTCATATGCTGCTGTGCACGAGGACATTTACACTTATCGTATATGTTGACAGTGTCTGATTAGTTGTCTGATTTGTCACATTACCTTTCTTTATCCCATGAGAGAAGCTAAATACTCGGCTGAATCTATCCAATTTTCAAATTTCCTAGCACGATCAAAATAGTTTGATTGACATCAGGATTATCAACTTCCAGCCAAGTGACATCCCTACAGAAATGTTGCTAAAGGCCTTAACAACTCGCTTTTTTCTAGGTGCTAAGTTTGCTACTTTAGTCTAGTACGTCACGTGGTTCATGTAGTTTTCTTCAAGTTTGTGTTATCTCTACGCAACATAATTGAGCTCAGTTATTAACAACCATCATTTGAGTCGACACTTTTATGCTGTTGATACACATATTTACATTTCTTTATGTTACTCCTGATACAAATTGTTCCTTACATCAACATAAAATGGTCGTAATGAAATTTTTCATTTGGATGATTGAGAGTGGATTAAAGTTAAATGCCAATAAAACGGAGTTTCTTAGTATTGGCACTTAAAAAATCAACTTCTTTTTTACATATTAATAATGTTGAAGTCTTATATAGCGCCGGTCAGTATCTTACACATGCATTTTCAGCAAACAATTTAGGAGGTGTATTGGATGACAATTTCTATTTCAGAAAGCAAAGGCCCTATTTTTCAAACTGGTCGAAGCTGTTGTCACATCATTACCATATCCGTGATTTACGCCGTATTCGTCTGTATTTACCTCTGAGCTTGGTTTCGAGGGATTTAGATGCAATGGAAGTGAGCGTATTATTATTATCTAGCCACCACATCAGATAATACCCATGCACCATTGGCCTACGACCGTGATTCACGATGCACAGATGTTGTACTGTTGGCAGCGTGTGGGTGATTGCGGTTCCCTCGTTTCGCTCGGGTTGCTATCATCATTTTATATAGCGACCGATAACCTTTCGCGAGTTCGAGTGTTATGTTTATGTGTCTGCGATTGACAATATCTGATAAAAGAGGCACATTGTAGAGGTCATGGCTGTCTGTGGGAGCTTCTTAGTATGTATTTTCTAGTCCGTGGCGTCCGATTTACGACGCAGACCGGGAATATCATCAAGACAACGTTGTAACCGCCACAAATTGGACCACCGCGGAGACTTAATTTGTGTTTGTTTTTTCCAACAACGAATCCCCTGTTGTATATACGTTGTTATTATGCCCATTTGTGTGTGTATGCGTGCGTGCGTGCGTGCGTGCGTGCGCGTGTATGGATGTAGGTATGTGTGATCGTCTGCTTAAGTACGTACGTGCACACGAACGTATACGCAGGTAATTGTGTTGGGCAAACGCCTGCCTACGTGCCTGAGTTTGGATCATATTTCTGCGTGGCTGAGAACTTCCCAGAAAATTCGAGATGGTGTTTGGATGAACTGTTAGAATTTATCTTTATCTATATGCATGCGTTCACCCATTCATGTAATTATTAACGCAAGTACGTATGAATTATTATTTTAAAATGTTTATTTTGTTTTTTACATATATACATGTATGATAATATAATAGTTCAATGACACAGAACAATATATAACAGTATCATGCAATAATCAGTCGTCGTTTATTATATTCTTGGAAGTGTTCATACACAAAACAGACATCACGTGGCTGCGTGTTTTATACCAGAATTACGGCATCGACTTTTTACATGGAGACATTTCCCCGTCTGAAATGGCAATTTGTGCGCGCTATCTCCTCAGATTCGACGCTTCGAATAGCCGATCATAAAAATCGAATAAGCTAAAAATACGATGGAATTGAGTTGTCGTATTTGAATTGCCCTTCATTCGACGAAGCTAAATTTGATGCACCAGAGCGTCACCGTCTACAAAAAAAATGTATTTCCTGGATGCCCACATTTAAACGACCTGCCAGCGGATTACGTTCAAAATGAAAAATAATGTATTTACTCGGTAACAACGCTATTTATGTGCCTTGGTTTGCGCATGGGTCTCTGTGCAGATTTACTCATTTGCGTGTTTCCTCTTGAGCGCTTTATCTCATGTTGATGTTGAAGAGATTGGCTCCCGTAAAGTTGACGTCAGACCTGTTAAGTTAGAGATCAGGCCATTTAGAAAGGATGACATACCCAAGAGTACAAAGGCTCACGAATTTGGAAAAAGCGAAGCGTAACAAAGTTTGGTTAACCTGATAACAAGAACGATCCCAAACAAGGCTGTAATCAATAGAAGACGATCCGACAGCGAGTCAAAATGTAATTATTTGTTGCTGCTACGTCGTTCGTTGCAGCATATCACATGTCTAAGAAGATAGAAAACGATTGCCATTCTCAGCAAGAAACACATTGAACAAGGAAACAATAGGCTTGGAATCCCAAAATGTGTTAATATATGCGTCGGATAATTGGCAAATGAATTGTCACTGGTATAATATCATAATTAGTACAAAACTATGTTTCATCATATTATTTATGTATGTTATCCTGGCCTGTTATAGTCTTGGATCAATTAAGTTGATTTTTAAGGAGCTCAGGAGAAAGTTACTTAATTGCTAAGTGCAGTTAGGTGGTTACCTCGGCGTATGCATCTCTGATGGTGCTGACCCCATTTCGTTCGCCACTGCCTCGTCTATCGACAAGCTACCACTGATATATAGCGCTCATCTAGCGTGTCTTGCACTTTGCTCGGGAAACGAACTACATAATTCGGCGCGCTGCTGGAGTTATCTCCGAGAAATGGGAGAGATCGTTGAGATGAAGAGATGTTATATCCAAAGCAGGCATGTTGGGTGTTCATGTTATATAATATATATGTACATCACCTGACGCTGAATCTTCCACCAGACAAATGCGCTCAACACCGCCCACGCATGACCGCAGAACTGCGTCTGTTCGGGACACCGAGTAGAGACAACTGTAAGGTTTTGCACACGTAGGTGCTAGCGCCTTTTAACGTAATGTAATTTTGGCTGCCACTGTGACAGACATTTGTGGTATATAGAACGAACAAAATGTGCGTTTTATATTCAGTTCTCACAACTGATTTAGTACTCTATCAGTTAAATGATATAACACGTTTCGTCTCAAATTTGTTAACGAGCAGTGTTCTCACCAAACAGCAAATGTGTGGTATTAATATTCTTCAGATAAGTTTCGCTCCATCTCTGCTGTTTCATCATCACCGGCTTTGCATCAGTCCCGATGTAGAACGTGCAAAACACTACAACATAGCAGAGGCGTAGTGACCCGGGTGCATGGGGGTGCACTCGCAACAGAGCGTCGGTTCTGGGGGCGCCGAATCGTCGGTCAACTTACCCACCAAGCGGCTAACATCATACCAAAACGTCGCCTCAATAATTTGACCCTTCCCATTACAGACAGAGCGAACGAAGAACAAATAAACCAGTTTGCAACAATCAAAGCGAGAAAAGCGGTTTTGCCGCAAAATTGCTCTCGAATAGCTACTCTTTGCGTTTGTAAATGAGTTAATTGCGTTAATTAATATTTCAGCAAGGAGGAACAGTTGGGCGGGTATGATGAGCCTCCAGGCGGGTGCTGTTGGAGTTTTTGGCGAGCCTCAGGGGTACAGTTGAAGAGTTTTGGTGATCCTGAACCCCAACTATTCACTACCTATGAATTTATTTAATTATTTTTTATTCGTTATCGATTTTACAAAGAACTGTTTCAAATAAAATGTGAACTTTTCTTTTGGTGTTCAAAATACTTTATTTGCAATAATTTGCAACATACAAAGTGTAATAATATGCATACAGGTTAACTTCAAACCGCAGTAGTATAACCGGTTATGTTGGCTGAGGTGATGCTGGGGTGCAAAACGTATTTGCACCCTACATGCACCCGTTAGTGCAAAAATAGCACGCTACGGGGTGCATATAGGGTGCATAGATTTTATGGTGCACATTTGCACCTCATCTAATCACGTGACACGACAATTTATGGTGCAGCGTGGGTGCATTAAAGGTGCAATTAGGGTGATAAGAAGAAGGGTGCACATTTGCACCCCAAAGCGTGCACAACAAAACCAATTTGAAGAACAAAATGAAGCGGTGCCGTTTTACATTTGGTAGTCCCTTTAAACAAATAGAAATAACGTCCCAAATCGATCAATGAGCAGCAGTGGAGTCAAAGCAGCTGATAGTATCTATACAGAATACAAGTGTTTGCATTAAATACGAGACCGACTGCTATTGTCTATGGGATAGGTATTTGGGTTAAATAAAATATTGCAAATAGAATTGAAAGCTTGTTCAAATACTTAAACATACCCGGTATATAATGTTGTGTTCCGCAGTGAAGTTGAGGGTACATAAAGGAACGTGTCTGATTGGTTCGTTTGTCAGGCAATTAGTCGGTTACGTCAGGGTACGGGCATCGCTTACACAATCTAAACTGTTCATGTAAGTATATGGGCGGTTGGCCCCTCACCTATGATACATGTAAACAGCTCTATTTTTAATGCTGGCTTTAATTAATATGCTGTTATTATAATGAATAGATCCAGTTATATGATTTCTGGTTACCATGAGGTGATCCGGCAATAAACTTTGCCCTTTTTTGAACTTTACAACTGTTGTCCTGTGTTGGTATTGTTGCATCAAACAAGCCTCACGTAGGTACACATTTAATTAGCTCTCTAGTATGATAAATAAATATATATATATAGCTACCGGGTCGTGGTTCGCCTCATACCACAATCCGTCGCTTTGAATCTCGCGAGATCTAGCCGCTGATCTCTGTGTATGACTAACGAGAATTGAGCGTGACTTCCCAAGGCAATTACGTCACGTGCGTCAACATATCTTTTTCATTGGTGATAACACACGGTAAGCGCTGTTACCAAAAGTTTCGCGCGGCGCTGTATTTTCGTACGGAAACTAAGTATTTTACTAAAACCAACTTTTCTGACAATTTATTTGCATAACATGAGACAAATAAGTCATAAGGAGTTACAATATGGATATATTTCGAAAATATTTCGTCATGTTTTTATGAAAACGGCATGTTTATATTATTTGCACGATCGGCGACCAGACCATGTTATAACTTGCTTTCTTACGTTCCTTAACGAGCTATTTCATAATTTATTTTACAACAATTGTCATGCGGTCTAAATCTTTGTGTTTATATGGGTCAACGTGTCCTGACCGGAAACGTTACATACTTTATGTGTTTGTTAGAGCTGGTTGTTAAAAACAACGTGATCTGAAATGCGGCGAAATGATCTTGTCCGATGCACATTCTTTCTGCGCTTACAAATAGGCACAGATTGAAACAATTTCAAGTGTTGTAGCTGTTCAACAATGGATAGAATGGCATGGAATTTCACAAATTTATTGATGTCAAACGGTGAAAAATGGTCTTTACACTTAGATTTTAAAAGGTTCTGTGGTCGATAAATTTAAGAAACCGTTTGGTATATGTACATACTTATTGTCAGGAAAGTACACAATATTACAGACCTTTAGTAGTGGCTAAAAAGGTTGTCTATTGATTGCCACAGTGAGGGGATCTTGCTCCTTCCAATTAAAATAGACACACAAGATAACGACCCAATAGTTTGTATGCTTGAATGCTGTTTAAGTCCACCTCTTCGATCTGGTGGTGATGGTAAATTGTAGTACTATACGAACAGGCATATTATATATATATATATATATATATATATATATATATATATATATATATATATATATATCTTCACAATGTACATACGTTTGTTGATTCAGTTACACTTTGTTCCACTTGCTGTCTTCAGCAGTATAGATTGTTTTACACAGATGTGTAGCAGGCCCAACATCAAAGACAATTTCACGAAATTTACATGCCTGACCGTCTTCACGCTCTTTGTTTATCAATTGCGGTGTTAACCTTTAAGATTTTCGGTGGAGTTAAATACATTTTTCGATTAATCGATGTGCCAAGGGTACTGATGTATTCACCAGACCCATGGCTCGTGAGGATTTTTAAGTGATAAATTCCATTGCTCAGATGTATGCAATAAATCAGGACCAAACAGAACACTAACACAGTTTGTGTACCATTACATTTTTGGCTGGTTCCACAAACTGTATCACGCCCATGAGCGTGGAAATGAAAGACATGTATTTCCATTAACTTACACCTAAGTTAATAACAGTTGTTTTATTATGAATGATCACATTGTGCCGGCACCACGTCTTGAGCAAAGGGGAAACCCGTTTATATCTGAGGACATTCATAAGTTTTTTACTGTGATTTGTAAGAACAGCACAATTTCTGCAGTTTTGGTAGCAACTGTTACCGTTTTCTATATATGCTGTCTTAGTACATATATGGTGTGTTGCTGGGAAGAACAGCATCAAAATATGCATCAATAATATCTATGACAACGGCTTTTCGATGCCTTTTCCATACTCCTTTTTACTATCCAAAAACATATAACTTACTTGAGGATTTGTACAAGTCGATTAAAACGTCTGGCGATCAAATCCAGATATGACTTATTGTGTTCTCAAATTTAATCACCCCTGGTAAGACAATGAAATTTTTATAATGGTTCTTTTTGGAAATGTGTTATGTGATCAATGTACTTCAACGTGCACAGTACTAAATTATAAGTGGTATTATATTATGTTAATTTCAGAAGCCCACAATAAATAACTAGCCATCCTGTTGACTATGACAGTCTTCTATAATGTTAATTTACATAATTTATGCAGTAAGGTGGTAAATTACACAATTGTTGTATGGTCATTCTAATGACGTTACAATAAAATGTTGTTAATTGCTTATATACTCAGTCAAGGTGTTTGTTGTTGGTAATTATGTGATTGTCATTAGATCATTCCATATGAAATCAACTCGTAGCCAAACAGTTGGTGCCACAGAATGTTCTTAAATTTTAACCAATGACCAAGTGGCCATATTGAAATACTTCTGCAAAAGGCTACGCATTTACATGTAAACTGTGTATGTAATGCCTTATTATTTGAATGGGATAAGTGCTCAAAATCACACGTTATTTTTACTTTTGTCAGTTGCCTCTGTAATGAGAAGTTTACAACATATATATCTGAAATTTGCTTAATATGAAGTCATATTGATACAGATTAAATACACAACATTTACGAATGATAGGTAGAAGGACACGTGTTTTTTAATGGATACAAACAGTTTATATGTATATGTATATATATATATATCCTAAATTGTTAAAATTTGTAGATAGGTGAAGTTTAATTATGAATTATTCTGAAAGCTTTGCAACTGTCTGCTGAACCAAAGTATTATTGTCGGTGTCCATGGCAATAGATGGTAGCAATATGGATTTTGCAATGAAACACAGACTGTTGAAATAATATTTGTAAATATTTTATAACAAAATGTTTCCCCCCAGTTTTGTGCACCTGGTATACCACTGTTTGTCTTTTTCCCTATCACACTTGTATTTGAGTGTTTGTATAGTAAGCAAAGTTCAAATATAGCTGGTAAATGTCTGAAGTTACTGGTGTGATTTGGGGGTGCTTACCTCTTGGCTACATCATATAAAGTTAAGGACATTACAAACGCAACAAATGCTTGTTTTTTTTGCAGAAGAACTCAACACTAGGCACGTATTTTTTTTATTCTGAAATAGACTATTACAATTTACTGGAAATTGGATGATTTGACTTAGAATGGCCTAATAAAATCTTTTTATCACGGAACATGCTCATATTTTACTGTGTGTATGGGATGAGGATGGTTGTTACTGTTATGTCACCATTTACTCAGTAACAATAATTGTTATAGAACGTGCACATATGTATGTGTGTATTCATTGTTATATTTGAGATAAACACGATTGTAGCTTAATTCTACTGATAATTATGTTACTGTCATTTACATTATGTTAAACAAATGTCTATGTATCAATGTTTTGATGTAATAAAACACTGCATGTAGGCAATTAAAATTAACTGTTATGTTTTGCATTTTAATGTATTTTTTCTTCCCCCTTTAAGTCAGGTTGTTCCCGGAGATGTTCAAATCGGCATCATGGATTGGGCTAAACGTTTACATGTAAAATGTGTCTGTAATGCCTTATTATATGAATGGGGTAAGTGCTCAAAACCACACGTCATTTTTACCTTTTTTCAGTTGCATCTGTAATAAAACGTTTTCAAATAGTGATATCTGAAATTTGCTTAATATGAAGTCATATTGATACAGATTATATACACAACATTTAAGAATTATAGTTGGAAGGACACATGTTTTTAATGGATACAGGCAATTTTTATATATCCTAAATTGTTTGCGACAACTCATTACACACCTAAGGGGTGCAGATTTGAACCCTAATTTGTTAGAGAGTATGAGTGAACATGTAAAATTTGTGTGGGTGTGTGGGTGGGGCGCCAAATTGTGTTTTGTATCGGGGCGCCGACAACCCTCACTACGCCACTTCAATATAGTGCTTTCAACCTAGGTTCAAAATACCATTTCTAATATTGAAAATAGGTTGCGTTTATCGCATTTCAACCTTGCATTTGAACTCAAGCCTGTTTAAAACACATTTAGGCGGTCAACATGTTTTAATATACATAGTTGACACTTTGTAACATGATTATATGAAGCCATGTCCAAGATTGTTATGACATTATAAACGATCTGTTTTGAACTTGTGCGCTGACTATTTTTTAATTGGATCCAAACCACTCTGAAGTGTTTTCAAAGCACTACCGTAGCGTGTTTTCGATGGTGCCTTTTTACCTTACTACTTGTGCGACCGGTCGTCAAAGTGGCCAAACAACTGAGCGAACGACGTGAGCCTATATTTACGACTTGTGTTATTACAGCATGTACTAAATGGACTCGTTTTACAATCATGTTGCCCAAGAGTTGTCTCTGCGGCAATAAATGTCCAAGACGCATTGCTGCAGTGGGTGATCCAATGGATTGCCGTACAATAATGCGTCCCTCTCAGTCTCTGTCTTGGCGCAAACCCAAGCGCATTGCTGGTTTTTTGTACTCTGACCAAGAAACCACTTACGTACATCGTCAGCGATGCCAATATAGCGGGAAGCGACGACCGGTTTCATTGGGCGCAGTTTGCCGCATCATGGATCGGCATTCATTAAAAAAAAGTGTAACCAATTTTATCCAAACGGTTAGAAAATATTCTCGTTCGTGATTAAATTAATTATTGATAGTACGAATGCACGTGGTACTGTATAATTATGATACAAAAATAACCGATAAATCGGATACAGTTTTACAAAATATTTCGTTAACACGCATAAAAACAAATGTAATTGTTTTGAATGGGTTTCTGCCATGCATAAATATAACGGAAACAGACAGCGCGTGTAAAAATTTACGTAGACTGCCCCACCTTAGACTGCCGCTAGGATTATATTCTTGGTAATCTTGTTCTTACAATGCGCATATTATTACGGCTTACTATTATCTATCCAAAAACGTTCACTCCATCACACAGCATCGAATGCGGTACACAAAGGGCACGTGATTATCAAACATCCAGTTTTATAGAACTTTATAATTCAAATACCTCCGCAAATTGCACCCGCCTAAGTTGAACAAGCTGGTACTAATGTAATATCGATATCCTAAATTCAACGGTACCTAAAGTAGTCATTTTGTCAGTTTCTGTGGCATGTCAATGCATATAATATACAACTGGTAAATTAACACGCCAACAACAACTGCAGCCGGGGTATGGGCCAACAGGTGAGGAAACTTAGTAGCAAAATTTAAGTCGATTTTATGTAAAACCGAGATACAATTACATTCAGCAACGACAGTTGAACTATTCCAGATTATGTTGCAGTAATGCTAACATTCATTATACACATCATAATCAACAAATTAATCCAAGATCTTAGGACTGCACTTTCCTGTGCTAATTGGCGGTTCAAAGTGCCTCTAAACCATTTCAGTTTTTCCCAACAATGCGCTGAGAGCGGTGATAAACTTTGCGATAATGTTTGTTCCACCTGCCAAGTCAACAATAACAACGTCATAAATCTTGCGACGTACATTCTTGGTTCTGTCGGCTCGAGACGAGTGCGGCATGCACCGCTTCCGCTCGGCGTCCTGGTTCTAAGTCTGTGTCATTCTTTAATAAACAGATCCACTACATCTACACACATGCACGCACGCATGGATGCACGCGCGCGGCCACACACACAAGCAAACACACACGCGCACACACATAACTATTATATATATATATATATATATATATATATATAATATATATATATATATATATATACATACAGTGTATGTATATTATTATATGTTGTTGCTAAACACGGCATGGGGCATCACTGTTATGCTGATGACATTCAAATCTACCTCACGGTTGAACGAGATGAATCAATTGTGGCGGCACTGGCTAAGGTGGAATTGTGGAAGTGGCTGCATGGTTGACTAGAAACAAGTTAAAACTAAACACAGAGAAATCCGAGGCGATCGTTTTTTCTCCAGCGAAGAAACGCGGCAGTCTGCCTGCCAATGTATACATCACAGTAGCCGGCCATCGAATTCAACCTTCATCGTGCGTGCGCAGTTTGGGTGTGCTATTTGATAGCAACCTGAAAATGGAACAGCAGATTGCCAACACTGTGAAAAGCTGCTACTATCATATTAGAAACATTGGGCGAATTCGGCCACATCTGACGGAAGAATCACGCAAGACACTTGTTCACGCACTAGTACATCCCGTTTAGATTATGGGAATGCACTTCTTTATGGTCTCCCATACACGGTGATGCAACGTCTACAAAGGGTGCAGAACTGTGCCGCTCGCCTAATTACTCGCACGAGGAAATACGAACACATCACGCCCGTGTTGCAGCGTTTGCACTGGCTACCCGTTCATTTGAGACCGACCTACAAAGTGCTGGTGTTTACGTATTGTGCCTTGAATGGTCTTGCGCCGGACTACATAAGTGAGTTAATTGGCTACCGTCCCATCAACAGAACTCTACGATCTACCTCACAGCCTCGCCTTTTGTTCGTACCGGCCACACAAACTGTTACTCATGGTGATCACCGTTTCGCGGTTTGCTCGGCGGTTCTATGGAACAATTTGCCTCCTACGCTCAGGACAGCAACATCATTACAAGTGTTTTTAAAATACTTTTGAAGACTCACCTATTTAAACAAGCGTTTTTATAATTCACCGACTAGGACATTTTATGTGCTTTCTATTGATAAATGTATTTTTTGTTTTATTAGTTTCTTAACATATTTATGATTATTCTTCTTGTGTAAATGAATGTATTTCTAGTAGTTTTTATAAATGTCTTAATTTATGTAAACGCTTTTTTAATGATCTCTCTTTTTTAGTAACTATATTTAAGTTAATGTTATATTTTTTACATATTTATTTCTTAATTAGCATTTCTTTTTATGTAATATACTATTATATACGTGTGCATGTATGTAAAGCGCCCGAGGGCAATTTTAATTGATTGGGCGCTATATAAGTACTTTTATTTATTTATAATTTATTTATTACTCACACGCACACACGACGCACACTCACACGCACACGCACGCACGCACGCACGCACGCACGCACACACACACACACACACACACACACACACACACATTAGTTTGGACAAAATCTGACTTGAAGCATTCTGTTGCGAATACAAGACATGTTCGTAACTGTAGCATTGCCCGTGCAGTGTGAAGTAGCTTATTCGCGTCACTGGCGCAGTGCAATCTGCAGTCGCAACAGCAAATTAATTGCAGTTGACCAATCCATCACTATGCGCTCTTGGTACTGTGGTTATTGGCCTGGAGATTGCTTATCCTTAATTAAGGATGGTGACTCATCAGTTACAATGACAAGTGACAAAGGACCGCTTTGGTGCAATTACGCTCTAAGTGCTGATGTATTGTCAATCATACTGAGACGTGATGGCGTCTTCAATAAAGAATCATTAGTTGTGACGCTTGACATATTAGCAAATAAATAGGGCCGTGCTTCTGATAGCGCGCAGGGATACTTGTGCGTGCGAGCGTGCGTGCGCGCGAGCGTGTACGTGTAAATGTGTGCATGCATATGCTTGTGATTAAAGGTGCTCAATCACTTCGTTTGCCCATCGCCAATCCGGTTCTTTTATGTCTAGATGTGTAATGTGTGAATAGTTTAACTAGTGCACCCAGTCGGTTTAATAAACAAAAATGCGTACTTGTTTTTTAATCGTCAAAAAAAAGATTTGTCGTTACAGCGGGTATCGCTGGCGAAAGCCAATTGCGCTGTCTGCCTAATGCGCCACTTCGGTCATGTGCTTTACGCGAGATCGGCATCCCAGGCATTCGAAAACAATAACAACACACACGTGCTTTAGCGTATCAAGATGAAGATTATAATTCCAAAGTGGTTGTACGAAGGTACGCATTACACTATCGCAGTTAGCAACAAGAACGCGTAGCCGTGTATTAATTCAATGAGAATTGCAACTTGCGAACGTCTACACTCGACTCGAGCCTGTCGAGGCTGACTTTGTTCTAACTCAAAAGTCTAAGACTAAGACAGGTCACCATATCAGCCAGAGAGTGACAACGAGCATACTATTTGGTACCTAATATTTCATATGTATTGTATTTGGTTACGCAGGATGTTGTTAATAAGCTGTTATTCCGACAATACATATTGAGTCTGAGAGTAGATGACGTGATGGTGCGAAATGACAAGTAACATTGCTTTGGCAGCAGGCCCCTGTTGTTCGTGCGAGTAACTTAGTCAGGGAGCATCCGTAATGTTGGTGATCGTAATTATTAAAACATTTTTTGTGACTCATATTTTTGATACTATTACTGCAGAATATTGTTGATTTGCATTGTATTTTATGCAAAATAATTTAGATTTTTATATGACAAGCATGATGGTGATGATTTTATTCAATATAAAAATGTAAACGTGTAAATACATAAAATATAAAAACACCTAGAGTACACCATATATAAGGATTACACAAGAAAATGCACGCACTTGTCTCCATTGGGGTCCTTGATGCTTGGCTATAGTGTATGTAATGCATTAATTGGTATCCTGTGATACCTTTCAACTGACATATGCCGGCTATTCTTATGTATTTACCAATATATGTATATATTCTCACCACAGCAATATATGAATACATAATAATATAACATGAATTATGATATTGCTAGAGACCACACGGCAACCCATGAATGAGAATATGAGAGGAGGAGCTAGAGGCGGTCACCCGGGCCAGGCAGAAACAGGGACGATACATAATCTGCGGCAGGTTCGCATTTGATCAATCCAGGTAATTTCAAATTTATAACAATCAACCACGTATAAGTTATCAACAAATTTTAATGTGCACATTTAAATATACCACATTTGTTTTCATACACATTTTAATAATAACATCTTGGGCATAGAAAACTAGATTGACTTCTGCACTTGTATATTATACCCACAGGTGTATCAACACAGACATATTAATACACCTTTAAACAGTATTTAGCATATGGCGATGACTCTGAAAGTTTATAAAATAAATTAGTCATTCTTGAAGAAGGTAGACACGTATTATGAACCTTTGAATACTTGATGAGGAAAATATATTGTTAGCATCACAATAACACCTCATTCTGTCATTTCTAACATTCACCTTGACCACTCAACATCAGGCTTAAAATGTTAAACATGAATATGCATAGTAGTTACACATGGTAGACACTGACATGAATTTGTATACTGAAAAAAAAAAAAAAATAGAAATGCGCTTTACTGATGCTTTAGTGATTAGCAGAATTCAAATCAGTCTATAATATTGACTAAGATCAGGCGTCACTGTAATGAAATTTAACACTTTTAAATTCATGTAATGACAATGAACACATAGTAAAGAAAAACAGTTAAAATTTTTCACCGTTTTGAAAAATTGCATATTCCACTAATGTCTGCATGCTGTATCAAGCCACCCTTCCCCGGAACAACTCTGGTAAACACTGACTGTTCCTAAGATATCAACATGTATAGATGCAGCTGTAGTAGAACATTTCTTGCTGCCTTTTTTTGTGTGAAATGCTGCAGGTCATACATGAAACATTATTATATACCGATTATGACAATGAACACATCATAATTATTTACTCCCAACACTACTATGATGCCTGTTTTTGTTTACTGAATATATGCTTTTTTTTTACAGGAGATTGAACTAGTGTGCTTAGTACCACTAGCTCTCCAAGTTAATATGGCATACTGGGCAGTTGTATTTGTCCAGGATCTCGGACAAGATTCTACAGCCATGCAACATGCTGCATAATAACAGTTTGTCATATGAATGTCCACTGAGTGATCCCAATTGTGTCGTGTTGAATCCGTGACAGATTCTCCAGTGCTGATGGGGTGTACACTGGCTTCCAGGTCAGTCAGTTAACTTGACTGACTGGAAACTGATGTTGACTGCAGGTTGCTCGACATAAGAATGTGGTGACGCTTGGCTAGCTCTGTAGTTGGTGATGGAACGGTGGGTGCCAGGTTCTGCAGATATGGCAACAACTTTCGATGCTGTCAGACAGGTTCAGTGTCGAGCATTCTTCGGTGAACTGCATCGGTTTAGATATCGATGACATCACTGTGTGTCTCGCTGTCTTTGATGGTGCTGCATACCAGCTTCCTGACTTTTTGTTGTACGTCTGCATCTGCCTATACCGGTGACAAAGTAACAATTAGGATGGCTGTGACATGTATGATATTTTTTATATGTGATGACACATTTATCAAAAGTCAATAATACAAGGTATTTGTATTCAATTCAATTATAAATTTTAGCAGTGTCCATGAAAAAATACATTAATTATCCAGAATTGTTACAGTGGTAGGGTTTCATTGTTTCTTGTCAGTGGCAGCCAGCTGAGTTCTTGCAACATACACCAGGCACAAGTTTGGTGTAATTTAAATTTTGTCGCTACCAAGCCGCCATACCTATAACTTCAGCCGCTCGGCTTGAGTGGTGATTTCGGAAGATGGGGGGGGGGGGGGGGGGGAGTTGCTATTGAAACATTTTCGCCACTGCATAAGCATGATTACTATGAAAGTACAATCATCACTGAGGCTTGGCTATATTGTTTCACGTGTATTTACTTGCACTGTATAATATACAAATTTATGTTTGTAACATAAATATTCCAAATTAAATAAATATAACATTAAGTTCCAAAAGTGAACTGCAAATGAAATGTACAATGTAATTGAAAGTTTCACAAAAGCCCTATCAACCAAAGATGATGTACCCACATAACATTGGTCAGAATAAAACATAATTGTTATAACCAATCACATATGTTTGCATATCTTCCAATTATTATGCTATGATTTATATACATATATATATATATATCACGTTTGCTTAGCAGCATCAATTAATACTTACGTTTATTCTAACTGTCCCGAGCTGCATCCAGCTTCAGGAAGTAACTGGACACCTGAGCTGCCTTTGCTATGACCACTGATGCTCGATAGAGCCAACACAGATCTTGTCATATGTGACGGCTGCAGTGGTGTTGGGGTAGTTTACACCTTTGTGTTGAAGCTGTCGAACAAAGTCATGAATTGGATTATTGAATGAGTCAGATTATTTGTGAAAATGAACATGGTTTTACAGCACTAATACCTGTTAATATATATATATATATATATAATAGTATATAATATTATATATGTGTGTGTGTGGTATGTAACTTGTAAACTTTTAAATTTAATTAACAGGTAAAAATATGTTGCACGGTCTTGTCCAATGGTCATTTGCTCAGCACTCAAGTGTGAAAAGTTCATTTGCCCAGTTGTGAAAAAAATTACAATGATATGAGAGTGGCAAAGTTATTATTGTATATATATAGTAAAAGTGTAGTACATAACAAACAAATGGAAAATTTACAAGTGTCAACTTATTAACTAAGTACAGGTAGAACATAGATGGGCTGGAAAGAAGGTTACAGGAAATAAAGTCACAAAGTAATTTTATTCGAAAAATATATAAATAAAAAGTTTTGCAATTTTTCACTGATAGTTCAACAAAACAAAGCTTGAGGAATTCAACAGTAAACCATGCAAAATACCCAATGCCTTAGTTGTGATCTCAATGTGTCATTCACCTAACACTGCTAATTAATGAGGAGGACATTTGGCTGGTAGTGGTTGAACCCCTGGCAGTGTCCACAAAGTTCTACTGTTTACTCAGAGGGTGGATTACCACTGTAAGTCTTTAGAAGAAGATTCCAGCTGTTAGTCACGTCTCTTATGAGAGCAACAAAGGCATTTTATTATGGATTTCCTGGCTTGATTTAACACACAAAAATTATAATGGCCTTTCAACTACTTTCAACTGTGGTTATTAACTAGAGGTTTCTGACTGGGAAAGTATGTTCCATGAAGCGAAGCCTCTGTGGCTTCAGTGTCATCAACGTGCAAACAATTTGTAAACTGTCCTGTCAGAAACTTAGCTGTCAACCCTGACTGTTTTAGAATTGAATCACGCAACTGTCGCAAAGTAAGATGAAGTTAATTAATTAAATGAAACGGAAAATAAATATAATTTTTTTTCTCAACAAAATGTATGAATGTAGAAGTATAAATGACAAAATGCATGTTATTGATAAATTGTAGTGTTTTAGATGTGCTTTTTTTCTTGAAAGACCAAACTAAAAACAGAACTTCTATAATTTACATGTACAAAAGGATTTGTATCTTAACAAAACATGGGATGCAATTCTTTGTATAGTAACGGTAATTCTCTGCTCTTTCATATAAATCAATCGCAAGCTATCGATACATGTTATTGTGATGGACATTTTCACAGTATTGAGGGGTGGTGGTTTTCTGAACATAATAAGAACGAATATATATGCGTGGCTGAAGCTCACTACTCTGAAATTACTAACCTGTCTAGAAGAAGTTTTGCGAACGCAGTGTCTGTTCTTAGACCAGTCTTACTCCAGCTGTTTCTTTTGTGACTTGTCAGTTGTCTTGTGTCGTTCCACAAATCCATACTGGTTTTTCCCAAATAAACCGTCTGGCGCGAATATTGTCATTGTCTGCGTAATTTGGCCCTTTTTCGCTGCGTCGGTGGGATATGTCCGGGGATGTCCCATCGCCGGCGTAAATGCTATACAATAAGAGCGTGTTGTATAAACACTTGCGAACACTACTATCAACAAAAACGGCTTGGTCGAGGCATCAATCTTGAGGGTCAGAGGTCAGTCTCGCCCAAATTCGCGAACACGATACTATTATATGAAGTTTCCACTTCCAGGTGCATGTCCATGTTCAAATAAGTGTAGCTAGTTTCGACTCGTTCGACTCGAAACCAAATTCTAAATAGTTCGCAGTTTGTTTATTAATTTCAACAAAACGAAGTAGCAGAAGTGCACCAACGAACTTGGATATTATAGGGGATACTTGATAGCTTTGCTTTTTCGAGAAATTAGTCAGAAAAGCCAGGAGGATAACAATCGAAATGATATTGCAGGTTTAACTGTGTGTTCGTACATGCTATGCATCTCCGTTGTCGTATCACAGAATCTATGTTATATCAATACAAGAGACGGGCGATCGGAAGAAATCACCTTATAAACGGCATGGCAGCCCACTTAGGCCATACACAACAATATTGTAAACAAATCGAACTAGGTCAGCGTCTTTAGGTTGGTATGAGACACACTGTGGTGCGAACAAATTAGTCATTTTTCAATTAATTGAGCAATTACTCATTTCCCTATGATGCGAGCTTTGACTCAGGCGGGCTAGATAGTGCAACGTTGTTTGTTGGCAAGGTGTCTGAGAATGACTTTGTCTCGTTAATTAAACTTGTGTACTGTTCGCAGTGACGTAGTGACCTGGGGCCCGGGGTGCACGCGCACCGGGCGCCGGTTCTAGGGGCGCAAGATAGACTGTCAACGTACCTATCACGCGAATAACATAACGTATATGCGATTCTGTCCTTTAATTATGGTAATCATAGTTGGGACTTTCCTGGTGTTTATTCTGCCATCCAGGAGCAACTTTTAGGACAATTTTGGGACAATTACAACGGTATATCTTTCTTTTTGTACACAAAAGTTCAACTATGCGATTGGAGAAATTAAGGCAGATGGGCCCCCACCATAGTCAAATGAGAATCCGAAACACGCTAGAGGTCTTGTAGTGCCAAATTGGAGACTGACATAGCTATTCATGAACGCTGTCGAACTACTTGAGAAGAATTCATAACCGGAAACCACAAGTAAAGCATGCTGTTGCATCACCACGTCGTGACGCCAAAGCATCGTGAACAAAACAATCAGCAATACATAGAATTGTGGGTACAAGTTCAGAAAAGACCACGACAGAAAAGAGTGCCCGAGAACTAGAACGAAACAAAGGTATCTCGGTCGAGCAGGAAATTGTGCGTGCCATGAAAGGATCGGCTCCAGTAAGAAATGGTAAGAGATCAATTCATTTCAAGGAACTGAAAAGAACTGTGTCTTTCTGCTGGACAGTAACACGATAGAAGTTTCTCACCAGGGTTCAACTGACTACCCTCTCCCGGAAAAATACGAATCTTGGAAAAGTCCAACGCACCGATTTCGATGGAACCGAACTCCGCTCAGAGATCTGAGACTGCAGACAGTGGCTTTCTTTCATCGTATATAATATCATATGGTGAAGATGTATTCCCGAAGGTATGCGACACGCTACACACTCTGATCACAATAGAGCTAGATGTGATCATTCCTTCAGTAACTTGATGTTAATCCTTACGTTTACCTACGGGACAAGATCGCCCCAGTGAAGTGGCCCTCCTCGGCACAGAGGGGGCGATTGTAAAACAGATCTACTTCGAGCAAGCTATTGAGTAATTTACAGCAAGCAAAACGTGTAATGCGCCGTCTTGTAAAGTTCCCCTTTAGTGTCCATCCGTATGTCTCAGTGTGTACTGTAGGACCCCTACACTATGTTTCGAGGTGTGGGTTGGTTGGGGGTGGGGGCAAATTATATTTTGAACCCGGGCGCCGACAACCTTCACGACGTCACTGACTGTCCTACATTTAGACGATCCCCTCGATGGGCAGTCTCTATCCATGATTGATCCGTTGTGCATGGTGCTCAACACCAGGATGTCCTGTCTTTCTTCTAGGAATGGATAACGAATGTATTGACCAACTGACTGCGAACAAGTTCTTCTTGTATAGAGTGGCATTCGGTCATTGGGGATTGTTGAAAGTGCTCTTCACACTTCATCCCTTGGCACAGGAGTTCACTCGACTTCACTGTGAAGCAGGTATTCATTTATGCAACAGAGTGAACGTGGAATGAACGAAATTGCCCGGTTTTGAAACGGCAGCAAGAGGAATAGAACTCGGGTTCTCTAGAGTTATACCCCGATGTGCTAAATACTACACCACCGGGCTTCACACTAGACAGCTCGTTACTGTCACGGAACATCACACTATTTCATTCGCTTCTAGCCTTTCTAGAATGCAGTACGTGCTAATTATTAATGACGTCCTCAGCCATCTGCAGACAACGGAAACAAGCCCAAAAAAGGCGTAGTCGACTGGCTGCAAAATGTTACCGAGATTTGGAAAAGGCCATTAACAGGCCATTAACAAGCAAGGACAGTTGACCGAAAAATACAAAAAGCGGTACCAACGGGCTTCGCAAGCTGTTCTGGATGGCAAAATGAATACACCAAGAACTAAAACGAGGACAATAGTGGCAGGGTCATTGAACTTCTGGGAGGTAAGTCACGGAAAAGGGACCCCGGATAGCATTATACGAAAGGCCGACAAATTAATCAGCCTAGGGCATGACATCCCTGACGCAGCCCATCTATGCATGGCACTGATCGCGGAAACATCGACCAAGCTCTTCTTCGTAGAGGCAGATGAAGTGGAAGAAGCAGCCGTCCCTGAGAACGTACCAGCAGTGCAAGGAACCATGAAGCTACACCAAGTCATCACACACAACTAATCTTGTATGTGCTATGGTGCATGTTTATGGGTACAACATTTCATAATCTGTGCTACCTGTATATGCATAATGTGATAGCAATGATGGTGTATAATTGTGTGCTCTGGTAATAGCTGCACTAGATTACAACAATCCATAGTATTATATGTTTAGCGTAACCATTGTTTACGATTGTATTATTTTAATGTCAATTCTGTTACTGCCATTTAAGTCAACTCTGTTGCCGGCACTACCAATGTATAAACACTCGATTAGCAATTATGATGTATGATTTCGTGCATTATATATAACTATAACTACACTAGATTGCAACAGTCCGTGGTATTATATGTCTTATTTAGCTATTGATTGCGATTGTGTTATTTTAATGTCAACTATGTTACTGTCAAGTCAACTCTGTTACTGCCAAGTCAACTCTGTTACCATCACTAATAATGTGTAAACATATTCAAGTAATACATGTATAACAATTGTTGTCATATATTCATATGTGTATTGTGTCATGTTTCTGAAAAGTGAAATGTAGTGTTTACAGTTTGGCAGGGTCACATTGAATCACGATGTGATATGTGCTTCCAAGAATGCACGTGTACTAAAAGGCAAAGTAAACTTATCAAATTAAGCACAAAATATTGATCTAATTTGTTTACGATTTTTATTGGACATGGGAAACACAACGATTACATTAATGATATCATAATGAATGTTGTAGGACAAATATATGCCACACTCAGAATAGAGTTGACAGATGCACATGTGGCATGTGCACTTCTACATTAAATTACTCCACAATGCAGACAGTGTCAGCCTGCACATTTTGAAAATATGTAATCCAATGATGTTTGATAAAATAAATAATTTTTTTTATATTATTGTAGTAGTTTTGAAAAATTTGAAAATAATTCGACAATATGTACCGAATTGGGAGAATGACCCAAATATCAAGTCAGTATTACACTATGGCTCGGAGACACGGTGAATTACACCGACAATACTAAAAAAGATAACATACTTTCATAAAAAATGCCTGCGCAGAACCCTACATCTAAAGTGGGAATGGACGTACACTATGGGAATGGACCAAACAACTACCAATAGAAAACGAAATAGAGAAGATGACATTAGTGGAGCATCTGACCAGGAGGATGATACGACGTTGACTGAGACCCTTAGTTAATGCAACAGTCACTGCCAGACTGCTTGTCGTCCTCAGTGGTTCTTTTACGTCCCAAATTGAGACGGGAACGACATTAACGTGATCTCCGAGTCACGAGGGATACACAGTCCCCGATGTTGAGAGCCTGGTTTTTACACCAAATATCATACCTGCCCAATCCGGGTTTTGAACTTGGAACGCTGACATGTCAGGCGGATTTCTCCAAACAGCCCCGGAACCTAGGAGTAATGTTTTGCAAAATGTGTGATGATGCTGTGTTTATAACATAGGCGGCGGGATGGGGGTGCGGATTAGACAGCTATTAGCTCCTACTAGCACTCCTAAATATTTCGGCAACGTAAGTTCACTACAGTTGGAGGTTTTTGTGAGCAACAGCCAATACTCCCATCTCGGCACAGCGAGAACCCAGATACCATTTCCGTCTTCGGTAAAGAATGGCAGCCTATAGCCTGGAATGCCAGCCTTGGGCCAATATTGGTTGTAAATCGGCAACCATTAATTTCTTGGAAGTAGCTTGGAATGCCAGCCTTGTGACATTGTTGATAGGCCAGTACTAAGCCAAGCATCGGAACTGCCATTGTTGGACCAACATTGGCCCGACGGACATCCGGATCTTGACCCAATGTTGGCAGCCATGTTGGCTCGAATTGGAAATGCTATCTAGGAGAGTGCTTAATATCACACATCATAGGGTCGGCAACTTGCGGCCCGCGGGCTAACTGCAGCCCGCGCAGAGGTTACATGCGGCTCACAGACTAGACGCGAGATTGTTCACAATGCCACCCGCGGGATGATGACACTTAATTGGTGCACCTTCCGTAGGCGCAAGCATCCACTGGATCATTCATTACGTCATCCCTCAAGAAAGTCTAGGTGGCATATAAAGAAAATGCCAAACGCAATGAGCGTCATCATGAAGACTACATTCGTGCTTGTAGCCTAAACCACCGGCAGTTCCATCTCATTCTTGTCGATATAAATGCGCAGTATTAAGAGACCTTCCGCGAAGCGCGTTGGCTGAGTTGAGGAGCTATGGTGCGCTGATCGAGCAAGGAGATTAGGTTGTTTATACAACAGTGGATTCAGATTTACCGGAATTCGTTGACCCTCACATTCATTGGACATCAAGGCACAACTGAAAGTTCAACTACAGGAGAGAAAACATAAATGAGATTTTACAGTTCGTCTCCGCTTTCGATATCACGATGCTATTGCCGAACGCCAACAACGGACACGTATCAGTACCCCAGAACAATACCCTGGAAATCCGGACACATATGTATTGACCTACTGTTCAGAGCTCACAACAGAATGTTAATTGTTCATGTCTTCCATTAGAATATCATTTGCCGACGGAACTGTACCCTCGTCTGATCAAACATGCCAAGCGCACATTGCAATCTGTTTTGCACAGCTCACCTCAGTGTTCGCTATATTTTATGTAAAAAAACAACATCCACTGTGCTTTATGTAAAATGTATGTTCTGTTATAACATGGCATGCAGTCCTTAGGTCTGCTCAAAGCGCTTTACACTTCACCCCCTGGCATAAATATTCAATCGAAGACCATCTCAGCTTATCTGGGATGCCGTCGGATACACTGCAATTGGTGCGAGAATACTATTCGTTCACAAATACCTTCAGATGTCTATATATAGCGTTGTATTCACTCATACAGCTGAGTGAACTGGGACAGCGTGGGGTGAACGAACTTGCACAAGGTTCAAAACGGCATCAAAACGATTCGGTTGATATTGGGATGCTCTGAGTGCCGCCCACGCGTCCCACGTGTCCCGCAACAGCCTAATTTAAGTCTTGTCCCACGCAAATATCCTACTGCAATGCATCTAGCGAGTGTGATTATGAATCAACCAGTCATTTAATCATAATAATAATAATATCGGAATTTATATAGCGCCCGAATCCACTTGACGCTTTACAAAAAGCAGCATAAATTAAATAAAACTATAAAATATAGATTATTAAAAAAATTAATAGTGTAAAAGAATTGATTTAAATATAACAAATAAACAAATACATAGAAAGTACACTTATAATACACACACATTTGAATAAAACATTACGGATGTGATAGAAACAGGACCTGGAGATCGCTAGGAGACCATACCAACTGCAAGATTTCTCACGGATTGCACAGCGTGTAATAGTCTGCCCTCGATCACGAGGGACAATTCGTTCATCTGATGAATTCGGTGTTTGGACGAAAACACAATCAGTTCGGTTTTTTCCTTTGTTCAATTTTAATATGTTTCTTTTCATCCACCCGCCAACATCTGCCACACAGGCTTCAATGGCTGACCATTCATTGGCCCAGTTCTCGTCGGGCTTCATGGATAAATATATTTGTGTATCGTCTGCATAACAGTGGTAACGAAGACTATCGTTATTCACTATATCTCCAACTGATTTAATGTACATGCAGTACAGTTTCGGTCCCAACACAGATCCTTGTGGCACGCCGCAACATAGATGTGCGTTAAACGAAGTTGCGAGGCCGACCCGATACACATTGTGTTCTGCCGCTAATGTAGGATCTCATCCAATCCTGGGCTTCTGCAGTCACGCCAAATGAGTGTTAAAAAGGCTTTATTATGATACCATGGTCGATGACGTCAAACGAACTGGACAGGTCCAGCATGACCAGGACGACTACACGTTTTTGACCAAGAGCTTCTGCGATGTCGTTCTGGACTTTCACTAGAGCTGTCTCGGTTGATTAATCATTGCGGTACGCCGATTGGTGAATATCGTGTAGATATAACTTCCTTATCGAGGCCCGGTTTTTTAAACAATGGTCTCACAGTTGCACGTTTGAAACACACGGGTACCACTGACGTTGCCAATGATTTGTTCATAATGGCTGTAATCAACGGCACGAAATGATCCAGACACTGTATCAAAAGCAACGTA
Source organism: Escarpia spicata (assembly GCA_963995525.1). Taxonomy (NCBI): domain Eukaryota; kingdom Metazoa; phylum Annelida; class Polychaeta; order Sabellida; family Siboglinidae; genus Escarpia; species Escarpia spicata. The sequence goes on along the minus strand of OZ023214.1, from coordinate 17,453,534 downwards.
GGAATCGGGTCTGTATCACATGACTTGTTGGGTGAGTTTGTGATTATTCGCTTCACCTCATCATGGGTGGCTGGCAGAAACATTTGAAGCGGGATTCCGTCAAACACGGCGTCATCGTCCAATGCTGTTTCGTAGATATCACTTGGGTTGCCGGTATCGATGTTACGTGTCCCGTATTACCCATCAAATGTCTCGTTAATTTGAACAGTTGTTTCTGATCCTTGCCGCAGTCTCTGATCTTTGTAGAAAAGAATGTTTTCTTTGCACTGATCATCAGTTTGTTAACTGCATTGCATTGCTCCCTGAACAGCTGCCGATGACGGGTGAGTTTGGTTCGCCGCCATACCCTCTCTGCTCGCCTGGGCGCGTGTTTGGCGTGTCTCAGTTCATCTGAATAGCATTGCGCGTTTGGTCTCAGTGTTATCAACTTTCTTTGCACGGGAGGGTGTTGGTTGACAACCGCTTCAATTCCCGTAGTATAGGCGTTTACAAGGTCATCTAGCGGCTTATCAATGTTGTTCAAAATTGGACTTAAATCCTTGATAAATTCCGGAATACAAATGTCCCGAAGCTTCCTGAAAGTGACCTGCTGGCGAACGCTGTCTGACTTCGTTAAGTTAATTGTAAAACACACAGCCAGATTGTAGCCGGAAGGGTTGCCCTTTGTGTCATCAAGACAAGGCCCAGAAACTGTTGGCATCCCGATCAACAAGGTACTAATGTCTCGGATGATGACTACGTCCAAGGTATGGCCCATCTTGTGTGGGTCCCACCACGTGTTGTACCAATCCGTGAGCTTCCAACGTGCCATTGAAGCGCACCGCATCTGCATCATTAAAGTTGTCGATGTGGAAATTAAGGTCACCTGTTATGATTACATCGTTGGTTATAACAGCAAGGCGGTCCAAGTACAAACACCACTCGTCAAAAAACACACTGTTCTTAAAACCGCATCGTTTAGAGGGAGGCGGAAGGGTAAACGATGAGTCCATATGTTCGAAATGTGTCTAAGCCTAAAGCTTTGCAGCCGCTTCGTGAACTTGCATGGTCCTGTTGCCGTATCGCATGCACTGTAGAACTAGTGTAGTCCACATGTCGAAGTCATCGTGACCGTTTACTGCGACAAAAAGAAAGCGATGTAATAATAATAATAAGAAGAAGAAAACAAAGACGAAGAAAACATCTGTAGTTACAAAATCTCGTCGTTTTTCTGTACCAATTATCGTATAATATTTAAGATCTATACCATTACATACCAGTTGTTGTCCAGTAAGCAACCATCTTATTTGCATTCTCTGTTTACTCCTGTCAGAAAACCTATCCAGCTTCGATCATCTAGTTCTGACCTACTTTTTATTCCTAGAGTCAACATTGGAACTAGAGATTTTTCTACTGCTCTTTGGAATATGCTCCCTCTTAGTGTTAGATCAGTTGAAAATATTACAAAATACCGTCTTCATTTAAAAACTTATCTTTACAATCTTGCTTATCCACTATAGCTCCCTAGCGCCTTGACCCATCTGTTGACAACTGGAATACTGTTAATGGATTTTGAGACTGACCAATCCTTTTGTTTTTATGAGCCTCTGAGCTTGGTGATTTAGGTGATTTGATCCAATGATTTAGGCGCAATAGAAGTTATCTTATTATTATTATATGTACTGCCGCGGAACTACTTCGAATTAGTACGCCTCTGGTTGTCAAGTGGGAAAAAGTGACGTCATCACCAATTGTTAATACGTCAATCCAAAGCTACGCAGTGTGCAACTTCCTGTGAATGTCGCGCCAGTATAAGCATGCGCCAATTCTATGTTGCACATTCACGACAAGCGTCCATCCTCGCGCGCCTTGGGACACCGGTTGCGAATCACCATAACTGACATAGGCGGATCCAGGGGAGGCCTGGGGGCACGTGCTCCCTACTCTTTTGGTCTCGCGATGCCTCCGCTAGAGTGGGCTGCCCCATACATCTTTGTAATGTGCCCCCGTTATGTGCCCCTTAGACTTTGGAATGTTGCCCCGCTTAGGTTAGTCTCAAGGGGGTGCAGTTGGAAGTTTTTGGTGAGCTTCCGAAATTGTGAATAAATGGTCAACAGCATCCTTCATCGTATTCCGATCTCATGATCCGACAACGTGGTGTTGAAGCTTTGGCAAACAATTCTTCAACAATACCCCCCACGCTAGCTCTTCCAATGTCAAGATCCGACAGTGCGACGGCGGAGTGGCGACATCGCGATAGCGCGATAACTCGACAGCGGAGTCTTGCTGAAGCCCCGGCTCAGCCTATCCAATACGAATTTGGTTCAGTGGAGGTTTTATGGCGATCCTCAAGGGGGTACATTTGGAAGTTCCCCTAGACTATTCTCTAAGGGTCCGTCCCTGACTGAGTCACGAGCCTCACGGTCAGGAGCTCCCGGAGCGCCGATGAAAAAACCAAGGACCAGAGCTCCCGGGGGCTCACGGAAGTGAGAAAAAATTCCTTGACTCCGAGCTTATGGGGCGCAAGAATAAAAAAATTCCAGGGTCCCAAGATCCAGGGTAATCAGGTTAGAACAACGTTTATTCCAGGGCCCAGAGCTCCTTGTTTTTTGGTGGGGGTCTCACAATTCAAACTTGCCCCAGAGCCCCAATATATATTAGTCCGCCTCTGAGCCCGCAGATATAATGTTTCGTCTTTTGCACCAATTTTTAAACTTGCATAATGTGTGAAACAAGTTTATATTGGTGTTCAGGAGTGACATAGATGCGGGATGTTGATTCACTGGAAATTTATATTTAAAAGATGGATGATCTCCGAATGCAAATTGAAATGCAAGGAACTACAAAACCAGGCGGACTTTATTGTAGACTATGTATACACAAAGAACGACATCGATAATTTTCATACTTTGCTTAACCGCAACTTCGCTAAGAAAAACGTAGATTATGCTAAGTAGCCGGGTGGTCAGTTGTGATCGTCTAGAAACTGTCATATCGATGCATCCCTTGCAGAACGCACAGCATCGACGAAATTTATAACTAAAGGTGTTTCCATATAAACTTTAAATATATAGTTTTCATTCTCATACTGGGGGGAGGCGACTGAGGCTCACCAAAACCGCCAATTGACAGGCCTGTTGCGTGGTTGAGGGAGGGGGTAGTGTCGTCTCAGGCCAATATTGGCCTAAAGTATGTTACTATATTGGGCCAATGTTGGCAGCCAACAAGATCGAACCAATGTTGGTCCAACAATGGTAGTTCCGGTGCTTGTCCTAGCACTGGCCTATCAACATGTTGGCATTCCAAGCTTCTCTGCCAACTTTGGCCCAAGACGGAAAATGTTATGGTATCTGGGGTGTGAATGTCGTGAACCTCCAACACCGGCGATCGATATCACTGTGGGTTATCCAGCGTCTTTCTTCTTTGCAGCGCGGAGAAACTTAATTGCATCCAGAACTCGGATTCACCATTACCACCCAGCATTGATATAATCACCGGCCTGAACGGATACACGTTGGAGCATCACCGATTAATTTTCAAAGTCTCGTTTGCGACGCCAGCCACCCAGCTGCCCGATGAAAATTCTGACTGCTGATCCGGATAATCGGCTCGAAAGGTAGGACCGTGTCTTTGTACGTCCATTCCCTTAGCGAGAAAACAGGCCTAAGTAAATAATTACTTCAAAGAAAGAACTGACAAATTTGTCTTCAGAACAGTGACGCGTCTTGTCGGCAAAATGTATGTTGTAGCAGCAATAAAGCCTATTGATACTTCACAAAAATAAGTTAGCTAAAACTACGTAAATTCGAGCCACCATATGCCTAACTGTACACACACACACACACACACGCATACACGCACACGCACACACACACACACACACACACACACACACACACACACACACACACACACACACACACACACAAACGCGCGCACACACCCTCACACATTCCCACATATACACACCACCCATGCCCAATACACAGAAACATACATATCAATCCACGACCATCAAACTGTTGACGCACGCACGCACGCACGCACGCACACAGACGCATGCATGCATGCATGCATAGCAGGGGCCGGTTTCATTAAACGTTCTTAACGCTAAGATTCGCAACAAGACCGATGTATTCACGGATTACGTGACCGAGGTGATTATGGATCTTATAGCCATCACGGAGACGTTGTCGTGCTTACTTTTATCCGGGCGTTAAATAATATCCGGGTGACGTTTCTGCGCGTGCGTGTATATAGGGGAATTTATTTATTACCAGCTACGACTGTCGCGCTTTCATTTATCCGTGCGTTATATATGTTTATATATATATATATATATATATATATATACATATATATATATATATATTTATATTTATATATATGTCTATCTATATACATAAATTATAAAAATTTTGCTTCCCACAGACATCAACAATTTATGTCGTAAAACAGTTTCCTCTCCACGCACACGTCACTCTTATGCTTGGTCACAAATCTGAAACAGCAAATTATAATTATGTACTCTAATTATAACGCTCGTATTACAACAACAAAGAAACATATTCTGCCACTGGATATTATTTATCACTACGTGATCTACTTGTGCCAAATATTATGTCTTACATATGCACGTAAACATCACCCGGATAAAATTTAACGCCCGGATAAATGTAAGCGCGACACCGTGGCTAAGCACTGGAGAAAACTCTATAAAAGACCTGACGCCCGCCGAATACAAGTTTGTACATCTTCCTCGGAAAAATCGCCACGGTGGTGATATCGGCCTTGTTTACCAATCGAGTTTGGTTAAATTTTTGCTATGCGGATTAAACTGTATGCGTTTCAAGCAATCGTGAAAATAATCATAGTTTTAAACTGATTTACAAATGTAGCACTGGGCCTGAGAATGTGAGCGTAGTCGTAGACTGCATCGATCCAACATTCGTACGCCATTTCCTACGATGCAAAATCCACGCAATCCAAACTGTTTGCACCTAAATCCTAACATGTTCTGTGCACAAAAGTAACTATTGATATGTAAGTGTTGCATGGTATTCATTATTTTTCCAAATAACTGTGTGAAAATATTAGTTTTCTAATTTAAGGCCAGGCACGGCAGGCAAACATTTATTATTGCATATATCTGGCATTTAAATGTAAACGTGATCGTGATTGGGTTACTTGTGCCACATGGGCACTGACCTGCCACGTAATTGGCTGTTGTGAGGGATGGGCTAGGATCAATGGGTTTGACTCCATCTTGGAATCTTTGAAATTACCACCTACTGCAAGATTAAAACATTTAATATTAAATCCAGTGCCATCAGCACTTTTGTAATTATGTCATTTAATTTAACATTTATTATTGTTTAAAATAAGAAATAGTAATTAAAATGTTGCCATGATATTTTAATTATTGTAATACAACATTACTCAATGCCAGCTTTTTAATAGTTGTCTTAATATTTTTGTGTGTAAGATTACTTACACAAAAACTCCAGTGACACCAATTTTATGTTTATTAACACTAGTGGTACTGCATTAATTTGTATCACACACATACATTAATACAGTTTTCCTCTATTTCATGTTGAAGGATTCTGCTGCAAATGTATGAAGAGTAACAGTACATTGACAGTGTCCTGTGAACATTGGCACGCTTCACTTGCATTGCTGTATGACACATTGAACGGATTTTATCTACAATCGACCAACAGTGTCCTGTGAACATTGGTACACTTCACTTGCATGGATATATGATATGAAACGGTGAACCGATTATATCTACACTAGTCGGCAATGTACTCTGTTCCTCCTTCTATAGTTCCCTGTATGTGCAGTGAAGTTGACAATAGTTATTGTACTTCTGCTGTTTCAGTTGTTTTCAATGTCTACTTGTCGGCTGCATACTGTGAACAACATGTTAACATTACTTCATGTTGATGTGAGACATTAATGAACAAAAGAATTAAGTATCATTGTTGTAGTACTGACCTTTGCATTGTACGGTGAACATTTCATGACATTGAACTATACAGGAAATTATACAGATCTTGGAATGCATAATAAATTATGTTAAATTCAAGCAATGCTGTTGTGTTTCTTCACAACAATGGTTGTGTCAGAGACACCTCAATGTTTACAAACAAGTCAAATAATGCCCAATGGTCAACAGTTAGTAGTTGAACTTTCATTTTGATCAACATACCATAATTATTAAGTAAAAATAAATTGGACATTAATAATATAGACAACATGGTTAGAGGTAAAAAAAATTCTAAATTAATCATTAATGGTTCACACTTTAATATGCCATTTTATCCCAAAAATTATGGTTAATATGTAGATGTGATAAATTACAAGGATTTATAAAGTTACTATGTCCATGTGTTACACTAAATAATTTAAGTAAGTAATTTGTCAACATAATTAAATCGGTGCTCATTCAAGGTCAATTATCTAGGTCGTATCAAGGTCATATGCTATTATGGTCAAGGTTAAACATTTAGTTACTTTTAATTTGATAGCACAACATACCATAATTATTAGTTTAAAATAAATTGCACATTCATACATGCAATTAGGTCAAAGGTCATTTTTTTTAAACAAGTTACCTCACTATTGTTCATGCTTTAATATGCTACTTTATAGTCAGTGTGTACATAAATGTTCCATTTCAACACTTTATAAACATACCAAGCCCATGTGTCACACAGAATCATTTAATTAGGTCACTTGTCAACATATATAGGTCAACGGTCATTAAAGGTCAAATAACTAGGTCACGTCAAGGTCACAGTACAAGGTCAACATTTTTGGGTCATAACATTTTACTTTATTTCAATATCTTACAATATACAGATTATGTAATGTTTTGCCTATATTCAGTGGCACATGGTGGCAGCACAGTCTGCACAAGCTCAGATCACAAGAAATGGACATGAATCCTATAGACACAATCACCCTTTTTTCAGACACTAAAAAGTGGATTTACTTTGTTAATAATAGAGATAATTCAAAATTTCAAAAAGGGTTGTAAACTACATAGCATACACTATCACATAGAAGTGATTAAATGATTATATATCAATTTTGAATTTTTTTGTAATGTACCTACCGTTAACAATAATATATAAATTATGCACTAACTACTCTCACGTTTGTATTACTATTATAAACTTATTTTTTTATGCACTACGTTTAACTATGTTTACTCACAATACCTTGTATTCTCTTTATGCTCAGCAAACAGAAGAAAATTATCCGATGTATATATTATTATTGGACAATAAATTCGTATTGTGTTGTGAACAGTGATTCCGTCATCATCACCCATGTGGCGCCACTGAGCCCCACCTAAATTGACCGGATAGACAGCTGTCTGCATGTGGCGTCACTTTGTTAAGCCAAAAGCTAGCATATGCAGGGAAACATCATGCTGATGCGGGATGCAACAAAAGAATTGGAACGAACCTTGGGCAAATTAGTTTACTCTACATTGCTTCAGTTCACTTAACTGTATGAATGATTACCTGGCTATAGACAGTGGTGGATATTTGTGTACGAATAGTCTTCGCACATTAATTGGAACGTGGCTGAATTCTTCCAAGAGAAGTCGAGATGGTGTTCGATTGAACAGGTCTGCCATGGAGCAAAGTGTAAAGCGCCTTGAGCAGTCCTGAGGAATGGATGCTGCGCTATATAAGAACTTACCTTTCTACTTATTTTTTGTTCTCCCGCAGAAAGGTCTATTTTTTGGAAAATGTTACATTGATTAGATTGGCACGACTCAAACCACTCGTTTGGAACTTGCGTAGAAGAAAGATGCCCATACGCTGAGTTTTATTTTTGCCGATTTAGGCGTCGAGCAAAATACGTTTTTCAGTGTGTTTTACAAATGAGCAGGTTTCTGTCACGATCAATGTGTACTTAAATAGTAGGTGTATTTTTTAGTTTAGGTTTAGTTCCTCTTTAAGGTTACTTGAGACATTGCACCACTTTATTTTACACGGCAAATTAATTCAGTCATTTGAGGTGTATATTTGTTTTATATAAGTGAGATTGAAGTAATTAATGGTTTCTTCGGTTCTACATCGATCAGGACTAGAATAAATGAAAATAATATCCGCGCACTGTCAAGTTAGTTGTATGCGTAGTATGTTTGTCTGACAGTGAGTCCAAGGATGCTAGATACTAACATTACATATCGTCGTGAACAAAACTTGTATAAACGGCCAACCTACCAAGATAATACTTGCATTGGTCGTTCCAAATGGCTTGTCCGTTTTCCTCTTTTGCCCAGTGCCCCACGCAGTGTTTGACCGAGTTTATCCAGGAAGTAGTGCCGCCATTAGATCCGTAACGCTATGTCGGTTTGTACCTATATAAGAATAGGCGGAAATTACGCATAGTCACGCACGTATTTGCACGCTCATACAAACACACTGTGAAGCACACATACAAAACACGTAGCAAGAATACACACGCACACATTCTCTCGCATGCGCGCGCGCACGCACGCACGCACACACACACACATTCATTGAGCGGTTAACTTTACAAAATTGAAACTGATAATCTCGGCTCCATTATTATTGTATAACAACACAACAATAACAAAGCAATAATGTAATCACAAATCACATCAGATCTGAACTTTTTCAACAACAATAATATATATTTATAAATAATGATACATATATATATATATATATATATATATATGCTCACTCGTTTCAACGGCTTCGACCAAACCATCGAAATGTCGATTGTGTTGTCTTTGGTTCGACTTGACATATCTTAAATTAGACCTACCAATGATGGATGACTGGATGATCATTACGTCGTATATTCAAGTGCTTCATTCACATGGTCACGAATGCTCGGGCTTAAACTGTTATGTTGTGTGGGATGGGGCAAATTTAAACGCTTTCGTGACCATGTTGGTAGCACACACACATCGTATGACCTACTCACATGCCCAGCATCGTATCGGATCAGGCATAAATATGTAGTCAATTGGGTGGGGTTGCAGAATGTGACATCGAATGGGTGTAAAATTTCCGTTATATTTATTATAATATTGATCCGATATCCAACCAAAGAAATCAAGTTGTCTTCTTTATAATGTGTAACAAATAACAGATAAAATGATGAAACTCGGCACATTTTAATTATGTCACAATCACACGCGATTACGCTGTTAGGTGTAACTCTCAGTTGCCCAAGTGATCAGTCCCCATCGTTACCGGTGACGATGGGACTGATCGCTCATGACCCTTTTTTTCTGGTCACGCCTTTTGTCAATAATCCGTCAAAAAAGCATGTTCATATCCGATTTATAGGTAATATTATTAGGTATACCCCATTGGCTAAAAGGTATTTTCAAACTGTCCGCGTGAGGTCAGTACTCTAGTAGCTCTGCGATGATGTATTGCCGTTGACGCGATAATACAGACACCGTGAGGTGGCGCCACCGTTTGTTGAGTAAATTTCACGTCGCATTCTTGCGAGGAATTGGTCGCAAATAACACTGGATATCTGGAATAGTGTTTATTGACATCGGAAATCTGCTATGCCTGTCAAGTAAGTAATACAATATACGTCAACCAGTTTAGAAACTACACGTGAAATATAACTAATTAATGTAGTATTCGTGAAACAAAATTACACAACATGCCTATTAGAATAACAAGTTGACAACCCACGGCCCACGGCCACGGGGATCCGATGTGGCGGGCCCAGATTACGCTTTGTCCAGTTTCTCCGCCTACACTCGGCCCGCGACGGTAGCGGGCCCATAGCAGCCCTGTAAGTAATTTTTTTTCTAGGGGCCAACTGGTTCCTATCTACATTTTTTAGGAGCCAAATTAAAAAAGTAGGAGCGAAGTAATTGTGTGCGTATGTATGCAACTGTGTTTTCAATACCAATTTAATCCAAATTAAACACAGATGTCCGTTTGAAATATAAATAAATTTAAAACATGTATGAATATGTTGCCAGATACTAACTTTATGCATTATAACATGGTACACTGGCAAATTAATAACAGTCATGTGGAATCCCTGAAATTACCAATAATTAACAGTAAATATACGTGATGCATGTATACCCGTAGGTACACTGATTTTCTGTTTCAGAAAAATACAATGTCAAATAATGCATTTTCCATGTCAAATGATGCTATTCCTGTTTAAGGTGGAAAAGAAGCCCATTTATGTTCAGAAAAGTTATATTTTATTTCAAAGTTAACTTTGAGAAATAATACATTCTGTCAAATATTTAAAATGTCACAATGTTATGATATATGCATCTGAATAATACTGTTTTACTGTGTGGTTAACTTTTCTAACAACATTTATTTGTGCAATATTTGCAACACAGTAACAATCGTACATAATCAATTTACATAATAAAATAATTCCTCTCACACAATAACATAAATGAATGGTTGTTTCTAATGCAGCAGTGCTTAATATATAAGTCAACAAATGTAAATTACACAAGCAATCATATATTATGAATGTATAAATCACTGATGCTGTTTCACTAACAATTTTTTGGTACTCAAGTACTCGAGTACATTATTGAAGTACTTGTATTCATAAAACTTATGGATCATGGACTCGTACTCATTGTACACAGATTTTACGAGTACATCTGAGTACTTAAAGAAAATATATTATTTGTAGTTGTAAAATGAAACTTTCCTGAAATATTTAAATGTTCAACTATTTTTTAAATACTGTGTTATTTCTGATAGAATACCACCTTACCATCCCTACACATAGTACACCCTCATTCTCTGACAACCATGACTATGATACCCAAACATGGCAACAGACAGAATCTTTTTCCAGTCAGAAACACCCTGTTAAGCAAACAATAATTGTAGGCTATCTGTTCAGGCCATCAACCTGTTTGTTTAACTAAGCCACCAGGATGTCCATAAAGAGCCAGTTAGCAGTTAACCCACCAGTTAGACAGGAAATGTCTTTGATGTAGTCAGGAGGGTAGCCAGAAGTTTTGGTAAAGAATACTTTGGCCATGGACAGTTGGGCAACAGACATTTTGGTAATGAGACATTTCGGTAATTGGACATTTCAGTAATCGGACATTTGGGTAAAACTATTCAAAATAATCAGAATTAATGGTCATTTTTAAAGATCTGGTAACCACACATTTGGTAATAGGACATTTCAGTAAGACCAACAAAATTAATAATCTTTACAGTGTGTACCTCTTTTTACAAAACTATTTAGGAAACTTAGTGGCTAATAACAGTTGTTTAATGTGAATGAATGTGAACTACGGTTGTATTAAGTAACAATTTATTCAATCCAAAGTAACAGAAATATTCAGTATAAAACTTCTGATGCTGCATATTACACATGCAGCATCAGAAGTCCACCAAGGTTTATTGTCCAGCAGTGTTTTTACGGCTAATGGCGATTATGCCTCTTGGCTGACAGTGCTTAACTGCTAAGAACAAGAACTGCCAGTCTTCCTCTGTAGAGGTAAGGTGGCTCAAGTGAGACTGCCTCCTACACTAGTATAATCTGGTGCCTGCAGCCTGACTAAAAAGTCCAAAGGGGATTTTGAGCCTGTTATATGGACATGTGCTAACTCTCTCTAAAACCAGTAATCTACGATCAGAAAATATAAATTACAAACTTATAATATCAACAAAAAAATCAATCAACTGCCATTGCATATTCACTTGTGCTGAGTTATATAAATTAGATTAATTAATAAAATGTAAAATGTGTTAATATTTAATTTTTTTAAATGTATTTGTACTTTTACTCGTACTCGTGAGAATGTACTTGTACTCATACTCAGCAATGTATTCGTACTCATCCAACTTCATAGTACTCATACTCATGAAAATGTACTCAGCCCCAGGTCTGGTCTCTTGAGTGTTATGCTATCTTACAGTTCATGCAATCAACAAACTAAGTCCTAATCATAAAAACATAAATTATTACTAAATATATCATCAAAGTGTGAGAAAAATTGCAAAATATCAATCCTACAATGCACATAGCACATGCAAATCGGTGCATATGATTGGAGGAGAAGACAAGGTGGCGTCGAATTTTCAGACAGAGGTACCAAAAAACGGACCTTGTGCACGTTTGTGCAACCAGTCAATATGTCAAAACTAGAATCATGTTATCCCAGACGTAGTTCTTTTTCCTTCGGCATATATATGCCATAGATATGTAGAACAGCCTGGATTTGAAGCTGTGCACAGTCAAACCTCTCTTTGTGGTCAACTCAGTATGGTATGGTATGGGTCCGAGTTCCTGTTGATATATGTTATTCATGGCAGAGTAGAGATTGTTCCTCAGCAGATGGGTGCCTGGTTCGGGATGTATGTGTTGCTTCAGCACTGTGTCACTTTTGTGAAGATTTGCAGTATTCGGCGAATCTATTTACGGTAAGACCACATTAAGGATTCGTCCGCCATTACCCTCCGAGAGAGTTCCCAATAGAAATGGCATTATGCAGGTTGTGTGAATTTCTGAGAGTTCTTGTAGAGTGTTGATTGAGTAGAAATTATGTTTTTCTGCAGCGTGGTACCAGAGCTGTCAAATTATGACAGTTGTCAAATTGTGCTTTTCTGCGTATAGACACAGGTGTCATTTTGCTGTATGATGTCATTAGGGCAAATCATTATCTGGTTCTAGCAGAAATGAAGGGGTGTCAGGTTTGAAAGTGGTTGAGGTATGAGAATTTTTACGAATTTTGCACAGCATGTGTATGAATAGAGAGTAAATATGGTGTAGAAATTTAAAGAAAACAGTTGGTTAAAATTTACAGGAAATGAAGGAAACGTTATAATGGCCGCCTATGGGGAAATCTAATGTGGTCTCACCCCTGTATTGTCCACTTTTGGGGTAGACAGTTCAAACAATTTTCAAAGAACTATTGAATCCAAGCATCTGTTACACTGTCCCAGTGTCCCAGTGTCCCAGGCAAAGTCTTTCACCAAGATAGATGTAGGCTAACCGGTGAAAAGTTTCAACGGATCATGTTTGTGCGGTGCAACAAGAAATGACTGTTGAGTGCTAAACTTCTCAATAGTTGATGCGAAATGCCCGTGTTTTATGCGTTGACGACTTAAATAAATAATGAATAAATGCATAATACTGCTTTTATGTTTTCACAGCTTTGATTTTCACCATTATGAAACAACGTAGCGTTCAATGTACTTGACTGTACTTGACTAAAATTGTCAATGTACTTGACTAAAATTGTCAAAGTACTTGGTATTTGTACTTGAGTTTTTCACAAAGTACTTGTACTTGCCTATATTTTTTTAGATGAGTAGTTGTACTTGGCAAAATTTAAAGTATTTGTACTTGTATTCAAGTACATTGTGCATGTACTTGACCCATATTGGGACCTATATTATTCTTAATATATATCAATGATTTGGACGATTATATAACAAGCAACGTATTGAAATTTGTGGATGATACAAATTTTTTTAGAAGCATTAAATGTGATGGAGATAGACAGCATTTACAAGATGATCTTGACAGGTTGATGAAACGGTCTAAAAAATGGCAAATGTTCAATTTTGGGAAATGTAAATGTTAACCATTAGTTCTGATATGATGGTTTCAGAGCAGTGCTGTATGGCTGCTTCAAAGGGAAATAAAATCCTTGGATTAATTAGGCGAAACATAACGTATATGAAAAAAGAGCTACTAATACTGCTGTTCAAAACAATAGTTAGGTCTCATTTAGAATATTGTATTCAAGCGTGGATTTTTTTAGGCGTATTTCGTAACTAAGATGCCTCAGATTTTGTATAATTTTAGTTACTCTCCTCTATACTCTTTCTAGCATATCTATGTTCTTCCTGCGATATGGCCTCCACGCTTGAATACAATATTCTAAATGAAACCTAACTATTGTTTTGTACAGCAGTATTATTAGCTCTTTTATCTCACTGATATATATTAAGAATAATATAAGTCCCAGTCAGGGATGGGTCAAATACATGCACAATGTAATTGAATACAAGTACAAATACTTCCAATTTTTCCAAGTACAACTACTTATCTAAAAAAATATAGGCAAGTACTTTGTGAAAAACTCAAGTACAAATACCAAGTACATTGACAATTTTAGTCAAGTACATTGACAATTTTAGTCAAGTACAGTCAAGTATATTGAACGCTACGTTGTTTCATAATGGTGAAAATCAAAGCTGTGAAAACACAAAAGCAGTATTATTCATTTATTCATTATTTATTTAAGTCGTCAACGCATAAAACACGGGCATTTCGCATCAACTATTGAGAAGTTCAGCACTCAACAGTCATTTCTTGTTGCACCGCACAAACATGATCCGTTGAAACTTTTCACCAGTTAGCCTACATCTGTCTTGGCGAAAGACTTTGCCTGGGACAGTGTAACAGATGCTTGGATTCAATAATTCTTTGAAAATTGTTTGAACTGTGTTATGAAGCTTTGTACAAAATAAGAATAAATAAACAGTAATTTTCACTGTAGCCATTTTTTTCAATCCTTCTGATAGACCCAACTACTTAACACAAATGTAAAAAAGTACTTGTAAAAAGTACTTGCCAAGTCCAAATCCAAGTACTGCACTCAGCAAAATGACAAGTACCAGCCTAAGTACAGTACCTGTTGTACTTAAGTACACAAGTACTCAAGTACTTGAACCCATCCCTGATTGGTTGTATATTTTGTTAATATATCCATTTTTTTTTTTTTTTATAACCAGTGAAGGCAGCAAGACTTCAGTGTTGTTGTAGTACAAAGCTGTGTTTGCAAATAAATACATAATGGATGTAATAATGTTTTGAAAATGTTACCTTCTACAGTGTTCTACAAAGTGGCATCCTTAATTAAAAGAATCAAACAGTTTGCTCACTCAGTGCACATACGAAATGTGAGAAATGTAAAAAATTATGTGCAAAGCAACTTTCTACTCTGCTTTTCATGCTCTGCTATAGCAGAATCCAGTTCTTATCATGCAAGTTAACATGTCCACATTCTTGCCGCTGTGCTATGTACTTGCATTCTTGGAGATGATGAATACTGACAAATACTTTAACAAGATTTAACAAGATTGCCACCCAGAGAATTAACTCTAGGTAGCAGGTGGACAAGGAAGCCCTTGGCTTATCGAGAGTCCGACCCTTTTATCTATGTGTATCCCGCCCGTCTGAGGTATGTGTCAATTTTATATTTAAACATATTCACGCTATTAGCACCCACACAATCAGCAGGTAATCTGTTCCATTCATTTACAGTCCTTTGTGAAAATGAAAACTTTCTTATATATCCAATCCACTCTGCTCCTTTGCTAATGTAAGTTGATGTCATCTTTCTTAACTGAGAAAAACATATTTCTATCAATATTTTCATCACCCTTCAATATTTTAAACACTTCTATCTGATCTCCTCTCAATCTCCTGGTCTGTAGTGTTGTTAAACCGCATTGTTTTAGGCGTATTTCGTAACTAAGATCCCTCAGATTTGGTATCATTTTAGTTGCTCTCCTCTGCACTCTTTCTAGCATATC
The DNA here is from genome assembly GCA_963995525.1 of Escarpia spicata. Lineage (NCBI taxonomy): Eukaryota > Metazoa > Annelida > Polychaeta > Sabellida > Siboglinidae > Escarpia > Escarpia spicata. The sequence continues at coordinate 17,437,980 of OZ023214.1, read as the reverse complement.
TATGTCCTTCCTGCGATATGGCCTCCACGCTTGAATACAATATTCTAAATGCGGCCTAACTATTGTTTTGTACAGCGGTATTATTAGCCCTTTTTCCTTATACGTTATGTTTCGCCTAATTAATCCAAGGATTTGATTTCCCTTTGAAGCTGCAATTCCGCACTGCTCTGAAATCTTCATATCAGCACTAACGGTTAACCCTACATCCTTTTCTTTTACAGTAGTACTTAGTACAGTACCCCCCATTGTATATTGTACTTCTTCGTTCCCATGTTCTATGTGGAGGCATTTATATTTCCCAAAATTGAACATCATTTGCCACTTTTCAGAGCATTTGATCAACCTGTCAAGATCATCTTGTAAATGCTGTCTATCTCCATCACTTTTAATCCTTCTAAACACTTTTGTATCATCCGCAAATTTCAACACCTTGCTTGTTATTTCATCATCCAAATCGTTGATGTATATTAAAAATAATATAGGACCTAATACTGATCCCTGTGGTACCACACTCAATACCGATTTCCAGTTTGAAGCCTCCCCATCAACTACTACACGTTGTCTTCTGTCAATCAGCCATTGTTCTATCCAGTTTATTATACCATTTCCTATGCCATGGGCCTTTAGTTTAAGCAGTAATCTTTGATGTGGTACTTTGTCAAAAGCTTTTTGAAAATCTAAGTAGACGATATCTACTGGTGATCCCTCATCTACCCACTTAGTGATGTCTTCCAAAAAACATAACATATTTGTTAAGCATGACCTCGCTTTAAAAAAAACCATGTTGAGATGGGTTTATCAAGTTTTGTTTAACAAGAAAATCCACCATGTGATCTTTAATTAGTCTTTCTAATAATTTACAAATCACTGATGTTAAACTCACTGGTCTATAGTTCTCTGACTTGTTTCTCGAACCTTTTTTGAATAACGGTATAATGTTTGCTTCTTTCCATTCTAAAGGAACCACTCCCTCTTCTAATGACAAGTTGAAAACTGTTGCAAGTGGTATGCTAATTTGTTCTACAATTTCCAATAGTAGTTTGGGAGGAATACCATCCATTCCAGGTGATTTATTATCCTTCATAGCCCTTATTTTCTTAGCTACCATTTCCGGGGTTACAATTAATTGTCCTAAATAGTCTGAATCTGCCCCCTTGAACTTAGCCTCTGGTATTGGCAGTGAACGAATATCTTCCCTGGTAAACACTGACCCAAAGTACTCATTCAGGTCTTCTGCCATTATGAATCCCTCTGATATTATATTTCCATCACTATCTTCTAGAGGACCGACCTTATCTTGAACTTTCTGATTGCTTCGAACATACGCATAAAAACTCTTGCTGTCATGTTTTATATTACTAGCTAATTGTTGTTCATAGCTTCTCTTTGAATTTCTAATTTCAGCTGTAGCTTGGTTAAGTGCTTCTTTATAACTGTTGTAGTCTTCATCATTTCCAGTACATCTATATGACTTCCACATCATTTGTTTATACTAAATTTTTCTAATGGCTTCTTTCGATAAGTGTTTCTTTTTGGACCGTTTTCCTTGTTTTTTGAAGGGTACAAATTTATCGATTATGCACTTAATTTCACTCTAATATATTCCAGCATTCTGTTGCCGTCTTATTTTTCAGTGACTTATTCCAGTCTATCTTTGCTAAATATTTCCTCATGTCCTTATACCTTCCTTTGTGGAAATTTCTCCTATACTGCTTTTTGCTATTCCTTTCTGATTTTACTTTGATGGTAAAATGTATCTGGTTGTGATCGCTACTCCCCAGTGGCTCACATATCTTGACATTGTCAACTAATTCATTCTGTGAGGACAAAACTATGTCTAACACATTCTCACCCCTGGTTGGTTCTAGTACATGTTGAGAAAGGAATGTATCTTGAACTAAAACTAAAAACTTGTGGTCCTCTCTCCCCATACTCTGTAGAGATTTCCATTGTATATGCCCATGGTTAAAATCCCCCATACTAATACAGTCCCGTTTGCTTACTTCCCTTATAGCGTTTTGTATTTTTTCATTCTCTTCTATGCTTATGTTTGGACTTCGATAAACTAACCCAACTGTTAACGTTGAGTTTCCTGTAACTATGTTACACCAAACAGCTTCTTCGGAATCTGCTTCTCTTTCTAATTTATTTCATAAGCCTGAATAGATTCTTTAATATATAAAATAACTCCACCTCCCTTTCTTCCTATTCTATCTTTTCTAAACATTACATATCCTGTCAGTTCCAATTCAGCATCTGATATATTGGTGGTGGTCCAGGATTCTGTTATACCTATTATATGAGGGTCAATATCTTCTACCATAATGTTTAGTTCATTTCTTTTGTTAACTATACTCCTTGCATTTAAACAAACACATTTATATCCAGCTTCAGAAGAGTTTTTCAGACTGTTATTTGTTGATTTATTTGTGTTGTCTTTATCTATGCCTCCATTTTCAGGCTTTTCTGTGAGTCCCCCCTGCGAATCTAGTTTAAATAGATGCAACCTGTCCCACTGTCAACAGATTGCAGCAGATTCTCTGAGAAAACTGCTGCCCCCTTTCCACTAAGATGGAGGCCATCTCTCATGTACATATCTTCCCTCCCAACAAAGTATCCCCATAAATCTGTGAATCCCACCCCCTCTTCTTCACACATCTGCTCAGCTAGTGCATTGATCGCCATCCTCTTGCAGTTTCTATACGTTGCCCCCCTTCCTCCCATTACTGGCAAAATTCCTGACAAAATAACCTGTTCGACTCTCGTCTTCTTTAGCTTCCTCACTAACTGTCTATACTTCTGTACTATCGCAGTTGTTCCCTCCCTGTCTGCATTATTTGTTCCTACATGTACCAGTATAGACCCCCCCTTGCCATGTCCCAATACCTTCTCTACCCTGTCAGTTACATGTTCAATCCTAGCCCCCGGTAAACAAACAACGATGTCCTTCCCCTCGCTCAGTGTCTTGTCCGTCTTTCTCATAATGGAGTCACCCATAAACACCCTCTCTTTCCTCATTGCCCCCTCAATCACTGCCTTAGAATAGCTTCTTCTTCCGTTTGCATATGTCTGGTTGTTGTCTTTCCCCCCTGCCGTCTTCTCTCCTGTCACATTCTCTTCCGATCCATTCTTTCCTGTCGCTTTTTCTCTTGTCACCTTTCCTCCTGTCAGCGTCCCTTTTATCGACTTCTCTTCTATCACATTTGCTCTCACTTCCATTCGTCCATTCTTCTTTCGTCCCGTCTCATTTTCCTCTCTCCTCTCCCGTTCCATCTTCCCTCCCTCCTTCTCTACAGTCACTTTCTTCCCTGTCACTTTCATGCGTGTCACGTTTTCTGTTGTCAATTTTCCAATTTCTTCCCCTCCAATCACCTTCTCTCCTCTCAATCTCCTTTCCTCAGTTTTCTTGCCACTGCTATTCTCCTTCAGTCTTGCAGTATCCTCACCTCTCTCCCTGTTGTCTCTCTCCATTCGACCTGCCTCCTTGCTAATTCCCATCTCCATTCCCTTCACAATATCTACTTCCCACATAAGTTCTTATGTTGTTGGAGTGGTGGAACTGGTGATTTCAGCGATTGCTGGGACAAATTAACCTGCACACGGAGAGACGTTTTGTGTTCACAAACAGTTCCTGGGGAAAGAACATTCCTACATTAGCCACATTTCGTATGCATCAATTGAAATGTCAGTAGTTACAATAGCCAGGGCAGCTAATGTTTTTTTATTGATGTTTTCAAGTAATATGACACTTGTTGTATATGGGGAAGTAGAGGAGAAGAAGGTAGGGAAAATGTATGCGATTTCTCAGCATCCACAATTTCTCCTTGAATCTTTTAGCATAAAGCCATATAAATCGGTCAATCATACGTGAATAACAGCTGTTGATGATTGGTTGTAACGTTTATAAATGTTGTAATCTATTTTATCTTACATTGTGGACATGAAATAAGTTTTTTCTCTCTTTGAGATGATTAGAATAAATCCTTGTTGAAATGCCAGCTTTGCTCTAAATAAAATCTATCCATCTTTTTGTATTTGTCCACACATGTGGTTGATTACCCTTATTCCTGGTGTACTGTTTGAGTGAACAACATGGTTTCTAGGCAGCTTCACAGTGTGGGCCTTTATATGCGTCTTCTTCCTATTTGTGTGTTTATTTGTGTCGCATTTGCAGGAATCTTTTATTATGTTCTATATGTACCTGCTATTGTTCCTTGCTTGTAAACACTACTTGTATACACAACTTGTGTACACTACTTTTGTACCCTGGCTTTACAGCCTCAGCCACTGCTTTGCCTCTGATCAGCTATAAACCAGCCTACTCTGCGTGCTTCCACTACTCTGTGTGTTGCTTAGCACCATTTCTTTTACAAACGTGATTCACTAGTTGACACATTTGCTCAGACACATTCTTACAATTGGTTGGCAATTTATTCAGTAACTCGGTCATATTTAACTTAGAAATGGATTTTTGTTTCGCTTAAAATAATACAAACATAACTAATTATATATATCTAAGATCATCCCACATTTATATCATTACCACACAATTGGCTTCTCAGCACCTTGCTACCCTCAAGGTTACTAGAAAATAATTCCACAGTGAAAGGATAGTGTTAGTGCACAGCCTTATTTAACTAAATTAAGATAAGTACAGCTAGCCTGTGTAGCACTGGACCACAGGCCTGTCTTTTGTTCTTGGCCTCCTACTTGACACTTGTCAATTGCTGAAGCCTGTTACAGCTAGTGCTTCAATGGGTCAGCTCTATATGCCCTCCCCAATGGAAGAGAAGCCATGTTTTATCTCTCTATCAGTGCTTCCAATGTGCCAAGTCAATAAGGCAAATAAAGACTAGTTGGCACTGTGCCTGTCCATGGGTGACTGATTGTTTGGAAAGACACTGCTAAACATAACTGTGCAAGAACTGTGCAAGGACTGTGGCAGGACAGGCAGACAGCTGTTATCTGCTCATGTTCACCAGAAAGAGTCACTGTCTGACTATAACACCCCCAAAAATGGGGAGTATGAGAGGGAAGGTGATTTCAGGGGGAAACAGCCTTGGTTTTCATAATGAAAGAAAAACAGTTCTGGGAGTTTCACCCACAATTGGAGAAACGATGGGAAAGTAATTGAATTGTAATTGAACAATTAAGGCAATTACAATTAGTACAGTCAGAAGGTATGCCCCCCATGCACCCAGTGGATTTCTAAATTAAACTTACTTTTTTGCAACCTTGAAGGTGTCTAGTAAACATATTTGGATGTTCACGTTTCGAAATAATGTCCAAAGGGGTCCTTTTGTGGCCATCTTGGATTTTGTCACGCGCGACTGGTAAAATCAAGGATACCCATAACTATTGAACCATTCATCGTACAAAGACAAATGAACCCACTTTTTCGTATAACTGTGGCATGAGGAATCGCTTGATATGGTTATTTTGACGATTCAAACATATTTATTGCTTCAAAATCCACATAATACCATATTTTCATGCAGAAAATGGGCTAATTATGAGTCCAAGAAGAAAGGAAACTATACAAAACATATCCACTATGATCAGTATCGTCTACTCAAGAACTGTCTACCTGAAACTTACCCTCGACGCTACACACTAATCATCATCTTCGCCAAGAAGCAGCTCATCATAGTCAATCTGCTGATCATATTCCTCTTCTCCATCCTCCTCCTCAGCAGCTTTCTCAAGCAAGTCAATGAGTGGGGGAGGCAAGATGGGTCCACACGACCACACTGGCTCCAGTACACCCTCTTCAATCTTCACCCATCCCTGTCCATCATCGTAGGGCTTGGGTCGCCGGAAGCAAGGCTGGTTGGCCCAACTGAGACAGTCTGCAGAAGCTACCTCCGAGGTCAGACAGAAGTACGTCCTTAACACGTTCGACCTTGGTGGGTGCATGAAGGCCCTTCCCCTCAGATGGAAATTTCCAGAGAAGTACAAGTCGCATGTAGTCACCCCAGGGCAGTTCCACATTGTGATGAATTACATGGGTATGGTGACTGGGCACAAGTTCAGGGGCTCGGGCTACGCTGAGATTATCTTCGAGGCTGGCCTCATCACTAGCGGCTATCTGAACAGTGTCCTCAGTGGGAAGGCTTATGCTAAGACGTCTTCTGTCAGAAGACTGTCTGAGAGGCGATGGAGCGGCTACTGATGGAGTTTGAACAGGAGGAAAACGTTCATGTAGACAACCAAGTGGCCCTCCTCAACCTGGTCAAGTCCTGCAGCCGTGAGAACCTCGACCTCGCTCTCCAGGACCCCTCAACTCTCATTATCGTCAACAAGTACATGGAGTTTGAGGACAAGGTGCGTGCCGGTTACCTGGGCAAGACCCCTACCTTCTGGTTTGGCTTTATTGAACACACCTGCCTCATTTATTCTGTGAAGACCAACAAACTCAAGCTCTACCACAAGTGCAATGGGGAGATGGCTAACATATTCTTTGCATTTGATGGCCGGAACTACTCCAGGTACTTGGCCTGGCTGGAGGTGCTCCACACCAACATCGACCTGTCACACCCTGGTGCGAAGGAGCTTCTTGAGAAGGGCGGCATTGCAATGGCACAGTCTTTCATGCCCAGTGCACTCAGCACAGTCGACAAAACCATGGAGGGGACATTCATGAAGTTCGCTAAGTCAGCAGGAGGTCTAGTATGGCTGTTCTCAATGTCCGCTGCTTATCAGCGTTGGTGCCGCACCACATCCGCTCATGCCCAATATTTTGAGAGGATGCTCGAGATGTGTGGACTCAGCAATGACCCCGAGTGTCCAAAGGCAGGGAAGCATCGCGAGCGCGAGGCTGCTGAGATCAAGAAGAGCGAGGAAGCTGAGCAGCAAATACTCACTGCTACCCAGAACTTCATCGACCCCCTTCGTCATCCCTGACAAAGACCTGCTCTACAACGATGCATCCGGTGTTCCTGTTTCCCAGGAGGTCGAGATCGATGTCCTTCGAACTGACACAGTTGGTAAGGAAGCCAAGAAGCCCTTCATCAGTGATCGTTTCCAGAATGGGTCATCTGAGGAGACCTTCTTTGAAGTTTGAACCCATCAAGAAGCAGAAGCTGAAGACGATGGAGGCCGCAATCAAGACAGTCAAGCTTACCTCCACACAGGGAAAGCTCATTCAGTACCGTGAGCAGAGCAACCTGGCCTTTATGCTTCTTATCAAGTCACAGCTCCTGGATGAGCCTCTCGACTTGATGAATTGATGCGGTACTCCCTCACCCCTGTTCCTCCCCGCCTTGGCACCCCCGACGGATTCTTCGCCAAAATGAACAAGGCCTCCATGCTACATTTCTTGCTAAATGACACCCCCGAGGAGGTGCCCTACCCACAAGATTCGATCCACATCCAGGATGGCATGGCTCTCTGACACGTGCTCACCAATCTGCTCCAGACGAACGGTGATATTTGCCTCCAGGTGCTGGACCAGATGGCTTCCAAAAAGAACTTAGTGTTCTCCACTGACTGCTATCATGCAGACTCTATCAAGGCACAGGAGAGATTGCGCCGTGGCTTTTCACAGAAGTACATCATCGATGGCCCGGCCACCAGGAAGCCCGCCGACTTCATGCTGTTCCTGGCCAATGAAGAAAACAAGCGACAGCTCTGCCACCTGCTGCTCCTGGTCTGGAGCAGCAAGGTGGTGGCCTCACGACTCGAGAAGTGCGGGGCAGCGGTTGCCATCGTGGAAGGGAAGGCACATCAGCTGGACTCATCCAATGGTGAAATGACTATGCGCGAGATCGATGAGTTGTCCTCAGACCAGGAGGAGGGTGACACCCGGGTCGTTCTCTACCTCCAATATGCCACCAAGCAAGGGTACAAGTCGGCTGTAGTGAGAATTCCTGATAGTGACATATACTTCATCCTGCTCCACCACTCGCACTCCATCAGCCTCACCATCTATCTCGACACTGGCATGGACAAGCACCACCGGATCTAGTCAACGTGATGTAGCTGGCCAAGTCACTGGAGTGCGTTGGTTGGTTTCTACGTGTTCTCAGGCGAGGACTGCATCAGCGCCTTCAAGGACAAAGGCAATGTGGCACCCCTGGAAAAGCTCCAGAAGAACCCTAAGTATCACAACGTTTTTCAAGAAACTTGTTGATAACTGGACGGTGAACCCGGAAGTGATGGCTGAACTGGAGGCCTTCACCTGCCTCATGTATGGTCAGGCTCGCGAAACATCAGTGGATGCTGTGCGAGGGAAGATGCTCATACAGATGGTGGAAGAACACGAGAAGCTCATCACCAAGTCCAAGGTTGACCTGGCTCTCCTCCCACCATGCTAATACTTAATGTTGCCAGGTCAACTACCGACTAGCCAAGTACAAGCTGGCCAACCAGCCTCGCTTCTGGCGACCCAAGCCCTACAATGATGGACAGGGATGGGTGAAGACTGAGGAGGGTGTACTGGAGCCAGTGTGGACCCATATTGCCTCCTCGACTCATTGACTTGCTTGAGAAAGCTGCTGAGGAGGAGGAGGGAGAAGAGGAAGATGATGAGCAAATTGACTATGATGAGCTGCTTCTTGGCGATGATGATGATTAGTGTGTAGTGGTGTAGTGTCGGGTAGATAGTTCTTGAGTAGACGTAGACACTGATCGTAGTGGGTAGATTTCGTATAGTTTCCTTTCTTCATGGACTCATAATTAGCCCATTTTCTGCCTAGTAGTGGCATATAATGTTGAGTCAGTGCTTATGTGCAATCATCTATCCTTAACTTAGTATTTGACTCGATTTCAAGCATGAAAATATGGTATTATGTGGATTTTGAAGAAATAAATATGTTTGAATCATCAAAATAACTGATTGACCGGGTCCTGTGTGTGTTTGTAGGAATGGCATCAACTATTTGACCGTGTCTTGGTTGTGTTTGTGAGAATGGCATCAACTATTTGACCGGGTCCTGGTTGTGTTTGTAGGAATGCCATCAACTATTTGACCGTGTCTTGGTTGTGTTTGTGAGAATGGTATCAACAATTTTACCAGGTCCTGGTTGTGTTTGTAGCAATGGCATCAACTATTTGGCCGGGTTCTTATGTTTGTAGGAATGGTATCATCTATTTGACCGGGTCCTGGTGGCCTAATCTGGAGGACCTGTTTGAGAATGACGTTCCCGTCTACCGGTTCATCCAGAAGCCCAGTGACCTTGTGTGGGTCAACGGCGGCACCGTCCACTGGGTTCAAGCCATTGTAAGTGACCACAGCCGGCTTATGTAATAATTATATTGTTTCTCTAACTTTGGAGCTTTGTAAGTGCATGCCCACCGAGGTGCCAACAACGTCCACTCCCCTGTTTCTAGGTTGCCTAGCTTCCAGGCCTCTTATTTAGCAATTGGCTGTGTACTTCGAGAAAACACACAGGTAGTTATTTAGAGTTACTTTCGTTTCTACGGTGTACAGATTATGTTGTCAGTCATTCCCCTACAAAACACTATTTAACAATTTTGCAATTTAATACCCTCTTTGTCATGTCAGGTCAAATATTATGCATCATTTTTTTTTCAGTGCTAGGTTATCCAAGTTTAAATATGTTGATGATTAACATGCCGCAGCAAACTGGTTATTACGCCACTCATGAGAGTCAAAAATAGCTGTCTAAATCACATCAACGTCTCCCTTATAATTCTTCTTTCAACGTCCGGGATATTTTCCTTGACAAATAATGCTAAAGTAATGCAATAAAAATGATGGTATGAGCATTGGTTTTTCCACATATCCCAATAATTTTTTTTTAATAATCTTTGCTTAGTTTTACCAATGAATAAAAAATACTGATATTTCAACAAATGAGGTGTGATTGTAATGCTTATAATCTGTTGTATCCAGAAAAAGGTGTAATACTATATTTTACAATTGTTCAACTTAATACACACTTTGTCATGTCTGGTGACACACTGTGTAGAAAGACGACTCATTATGCCAATAATATCTATAAAAATGTTGCAATTTAATACCCACTTTGCCGTGGAACGTCAGACATGTACAGAGACGAATCTTTCTGCCTTCCATTGACATGTAACATGACAGTATCGGTTTGTGTGTGTGTCGACAGGGCTGGTGCAACAACATCGCGTGGAACGTGGGACCGTTGACCTTCAAGCAGTACATGCTGTCAGCCAAGCGCTACGAATACAACAAGCTACAGCTGTGCAAGTTGCTAGTTCCCATGGTGCAACTGTCGTGGAACCTCGCACGCAACGTCCACGTCACCGACGCGAGACTCTACAACCTCATCAAGACATGTATGTGTCACTCTCTCCGACATAGTACCGTCATCATCGAATACGCCCACTCTCTAGGCAAGGAGGTGAAGTTCTACGGACACACAGAGAATGAGGCGGCGCACTACTGCACGAACTGCGAGGTTGGTGTCACACGAAATGATACATCAGGTAAATTTTATATACAAAAAATCTCATTGATGATATATAAAGGGGTGTTCTCGTGAATGTAGTTTTTGTATTGGTTCAAACCACCACCAGTACCTGGTGTTGGGGCTTTAGGTTTTGAGTGATCCAAAATCTTTGTGAACATATACGGCCATTTTGTGAACTTATGCGACCATCTTTCTGAACTTATGCGATCATCTTTGCAAACTGATGCAACCATCTGTGTGAACATATGTTACTATATTTGTGAACTTATGCGACCATCTTTGTGAACTTGTGTGACCATCTTTGTGAACTTATGCGACCATCTTTGTGAACTTGTGCGACCATCATTGTGAACTTGTGCAACCATCTTTGTGAACTTGTGTGACCATCTTTGTGAACTGGTGCGACCATCGTTGTGAATTGATGTGACCATCTTTGTGAACTGATGCGATCATCTTTGTGAACGTTGCGACCATATTTGCAAACTTATGCGACCATCTTTGTGACAAAAAGAATTAAAACACCTTTGGGTGGCCAGTATGTTACAATAGATATAGTCTACACTGCATATTATGATTTTATAATAACAACAAACAGACAATCTCCCTTTATATCCTCAAAAATGTTATGATCATAGAAATCACTTCTTTTGAAAAAGTAATTAAAATAATATCCTTTCTGAAATGATTTATTTTGTTGTAGTGTATTTACAATGTGTATTTATATTTTTTTTCATAACTGTCAGGACTTTACATGAAATAGCCAATCAGATTTCTGAATTTGATGTCATGTGACGTGAGCTTGGCATTGCTACCACCAGGTGGAGGTGTTCAACATCCTGTTTGTGATTGAGCAAGACAGAAGCACGTGGTCGAGTGTCTTGAGTGTGCGAGACGTGCCAGTAACATCCTCAACGGCTTCGTTGTTCTCAGTCCGTACAAGATAGACGACCTAAAGAGTGTCTACGACAACTTTCACCTCAGTACTGCTGCCACGACAACTGGTACTGTCGCTACGACGACTGGTACCACTCCCACGACAACTTGTACTGTCGCCATGACCGGCACTGCGGTGAGGATTTCTCCTTGTTCTTGAGCTAGTGTTGAAGTCTCCCTCCTCTGTGGCGTATTCTCTATCAGCTGACTCTGTAATCACCCCCTCTCTCTTTCGCTCTCTCTCTCTCTCGCTCGCTCTCTCTCCCTCCCTTCCTCCCTCTCTTTCCCTCCCTCCATCCCTCCCTCACTCTTTCTCCCCCTCCCTCCCTCCATCTCTGACTTCCTGCCTCCTTCCGTCACTCACTCTCCCTCTCTCTCTCTCCCCCTCTCTCCCCCTCTCTCCCCCCTCTCTCCCCCCTCTCTTACTCAAGTTAGATAGAATAACATACATACATATATTAGCTAAATTTATATATACATATGGCCCTACATGAATACGTACCAGTCCCGTTGTGTGGTTGATTTTTGGGGAACGCCGTCTCACATAGCAGCTTACATAATCCTTATTTAATAATTATACACAACTAATATTTACAAAAGAATACATAATTATAATCACTGTTTTCTGTTTTCAGACTGCAGCACCACAGCCAGACACACAATGTAGTTAACTCAGTGTCAAGACAGTCTTCATGCTGCAGCTACAGACATACTTCAGACTCCAGCACCACAGCCAGACACACAGGGTAGTTAGCTCAGTGTTAAGACAGTCTTCATGCTACAGCTACAGACATACTTCAGACACCAAAACCACAGCCAGACACACAGGGTAGTTAGCTCAGTGTCAAGTCAGACTTCATGCTACAGCTACATATGTACTTCAGACACCAGCACCACAGCCAAACACACAGGGTAGTTAGCTCAGTGTCAAGTCAGTCTTCATGCTACAGCTACATATGTACTTCAGACACCAGCACCACAGCCGGTGTCTGAAATATGCTACAGACACAGGGTAGTTAGCTCAGTGTCAAATTAGTCTTCATGCTACAGCAACATATGTACTTCAGACACCAGCACCACAGCCAAACACACAGGGTAGTTAGCTCAGTGTCAAGTCAGTCTTCATGCTACAGCTACATATGTACTTCAGACACCAGCACCACAGCCAGACACACAGGGTAGTTAGCTCAGTGTCAAGACAGTCTTCATGCTACAGCTTCAGACATATTTCAGTCTCCAGCACCACAGCCAGACACACAGGGTAGTTAGCTCAGTGTCAAGACAGTCTTCATGCTACAGCTACAGACATATTTCAGACTCCAGCACCACAGCCAGAAACACAGGATAGTTAACTCAGTGTCAAGTCAGTCTTCATGCTACAGCTACATACATATTTTAGACACCAGCACCACAGCATGCCAGACACACAGGATAGTTAGCTCAGTGTCAAGACAGTCTTCACGCTACAGCTACATATGTACTTCAGACACCAGCACCACAGCCAAATACACAGGGTAGTTAACTCAGTTTCAAGACAGTCTTGATGCTATAGCTACATACATACTTCAGACTCCAGCACCACAGCCAAACACACAGGGTAGTTAGCTCAGTCCCAAGACAGTCTTCATGCTACAGCTACATACATACTTCAGACACCAGCACCACAGCCAGACACACAGGGTAGTTAGCTCAGTGTCAAGACAGTCTTCATCCTACAGCTACAGACATACTTCAGACTCCAGCACCACAGCACCACAGACAAATACACAGGGTAGTAAGCTCAGTGTCAAGACAGTCTTCATGCTACAGCTACATACATACTTCAGACTCCAGCACCACAGCCAAACACATAGGTTAGTTAGCGCAATGTCAAGACAGTCTTCATGCTACAGCTACAGACATACTTCAACAGACAAGAAATGGTTTCAAATCATGACATCATCAGGCATCACTTACACGAAATCAAGATTATTGTAATTTATTTACTTTTGAAATGAACAGTTTTCTAACTTGTGAATGTGTTGGTGTGTGTCAGTGATAGTCAGACTGAAACTGTCTGACGATGGACTTCCGTTCAGTCGTGCCGTGTCTATCTGATGGTGGTATTAATTTCAGTCTCATTAGTGTGGGTTAGACTTGTGTTGTACTTTATAGGATTGTGACACATGACTGAACATTTCCAAACGGACAGCTCCATCAGACAAGAAATTACTTTATCCCCCGTATGACCAGTGTCTATTGTATGCGTCAGTCCCTGTGGATATATAACAGATATGCTCATGGTTTATAAAGACACCTCCTCTCGGTACTCTGTCCTATTGTTTTCCTGCCAATATTGATGTATTGAATTATGTCTAATGGTGAAGTTTGTTTTTGCTTTCCCCACTGATGGATGTAAAAGGTAGAATTAAAAGTGTTGTAGTTAATTATCCCATATAATGCTGATTAAATGTGTGGGTAGGTTACCTGTCCCAAGAGGACAAGGTAGTTTTTTTTTTTTTTGCTTGATGAAGGTTTTCTATATTAAATATAAACATATATACATTGAAATTTGCATAACAGAGAAGATTGTCAATCGAAGTGGTTGGTTAATAAATTGTTTTTTATGTTGTAGACAACTGAATATGTTACATTCTCACTCACAGATCTGTGTCACTGAAACTGTTTGTTTTGTTCAATCATGTCAACGTATGTTATTTTATGTTTTTTATTTGACATGTTCTCTTCTCCTATGTCTGAATGTTTGGCTGATTTCTAGGAAAATTTGTGTAAATGAGAATTGTGAACGATTGATAAGGTATTGTATTCATGTGTCATCTTCAGGTGAGACATAAACGGTGCTGCAGCAATTGGTAATGTAAGATCTCTGTTGTTGTCACAGACGTCATATTTAGTCAGATGTCTTCACTTACAAAATGAAGCAGCCCTTTCAGTGGTGATGTTACCCTTGCGAGTCAGAGGCCACCGAGTTTGTGCCAGTGCCCTTTGCCAAACACATCAAAACGTGTTTGTCATTTGCTTCAGTGGTCACATTTCTCATGAAATGTTGTATTTTAATTAACTTTTATAAGTCAAAAATGGTAGTCCCAACTTCACCAAATTGTCAGAGTAAAGTGTTTGTATTAAAAGAAAGTGAATTTGTTAATTAGTTGGTATCAGTAAAATGGTCCATGGACACGCATGAACATAGGTATCGGGAGTGGACCGTGGCACCTGAGAGAAAAAGCACTTATCCTGCCTCCAAGTTAGCATATTAATTCTTCATATTGTATCATCAGAGTCGGTCACAATGTCAACATGTTAGTCCAATAATATCCAGTCTAGAATTGCGACATGGTGGAATGGTTTCTAAGCTACACTGCAGAATGTGTGTATTAATTTATAACAAAAGCTGTTTTATTTTGACGAAAGAAAACGTTATAACTGATTGAAGTTTAGACGCATGTAGTGCTGTACCGTTGGAGGAAGTATTCAGAAAATCACCGAACTAACATTTTATTTAATGTTATTTCCAGTCAACCTCTCGACCTGTTGTTGAAAGGTGTGCTTTGTGTATGTAAGTACCAGTGAGTGTTGTTAAAATTATAAGCATGCTGGTAAGCATATTTATTTTCGTTAAATGATATCATTGTATGTCTCCATTAATGTGAAATTGCATCCGTCGTCAAATTTCTTTAACATCACAGAGATTACGGAGATGAACTAGATTTGAGTGAATAAAGTGTTTTCTACAAATTGAAATACCTGGTAGTCATGTTTTGTTTTCCTTGTGCACCTAAGGAACAACAAGCCAGTGTCAACTGTTGGCGCCATTATAGTATCTTGATCTTAAACTGCTAACAGGGGAATGTCATTCCTTTCAAGTTACCACTGCAAGAGTGATTAATTCCCTTTGTGCTTTTTTTCCTTTGGGCCGAAGGTTCAATGGACTTACGCTATCACTCGGTTGTCCGCCATGTGCCGTTAGCTGCCATATCTCGGAAACCGTTGAGCAACTTTTTCTCTAATTTTGCATATACATATCCTTGGATACTGCCACTATGCACAAGAAATCTGTATTTCATTGTGTCATTCTAATCCCCCAAACTGATAAATTTTCAAATTTTGCTTGTTTTTTTCAAAAACTCTTCAGTAACTTTTTCTCTGATTTTGCATAGATATTTCATGTGGTAGTGCCACTATACACATGACATCTGTAATTGATTGAATCATTCTAACCCCCCACTGGTAAATTTCAAATTCTAAATTATCACATTTTCCCTATTTCTCTACTGCACTGGCAGAACCTGGGCAGCTGTAAGCCTCTTTATTGCACAAGCCTAAGCCCACTGCCGGCCATTGTCCAAGTGTCAAACAGAATGCCTCCATGTGGACTCTGATTAATGGGAATCCCTTCTGCACTGGCATAACCTGGGCAGGCAAGTTTATGATACTGACTTGCTTGTGTGCACCAGGCCAGGTAAATTATCATGTATCCCTGTTCCCCATGCTGCTGCCACATATTTAACCATTTCTGGGTGCCTGTAGGTTTTAAGCTGTATCTTCAAAACTATTTATTTTCTATAATGGCAAGTTGTGTTTGTTTTGATGTTGATTTAATTATCTTTAAAATGGTTTGACTGTGGTATATATTGGTTAAAGATATATTGTCACCTGAAGGTGACAAACATAGAAAATTAATATTCTGGACACGTTTATTGACATCAAATAAAATAATGCATTCTACTTTCTTTTCTATTTACATGCCATGGTACTATGTAAATCAGTTCATTTTGTATCAATATAGACAGGAAACCCAGCTTTGTAAGACTTATCTTTGTTGTTGTCATCCTACACGTGGCTTCTGTGTAACGTCGATGTATGTGTTGACATTGTGATCACTGGTATTTGGACACATGAAACAACCAAATGTCAACCATTAGAAGAGTTGACATAGTGTTAGAATACTTACAAACAATTTGTTATAATAAGACTCAATTTTCATATAATAACACATAATCAACAGTCTCATGCTCGAATATTTCACTTCCAGGTGTATCTTCACTGGCATGTATACAGTCTCTACTAAACATGTAAACATTTTACTTCCATCGTAACCCTTAATGATCTGTAACTATGATTCACCAAAAACCATTTGATTAATAATTACAAACTCACAATATAGTCCAAAGGACTTCAGGGCATCTTGGCCCATTTATAGTTTTGTAGAGTTAGATGAACCATGTGTGGTTTACAGATACATATGTTCAGAATACAGCATTGTTGCCTTATATTTTAAATGTCAGTATGTTACAATGAAAATCTCAAAAGCACGCGGTAAAGAAACGGTAGGTTTTTGTAGTAAATTATTTAATGATTTATCGACATGCTTGTCTAGCTGTGGATATCTGACCTGGATAAAACTGGGATGCTCATTGGTTCCAAATGAACACGGTTTATGGTGTGTAGATCTACATTTAGCTGGGTAATGTTGGGTTTTTGTTTGTGTTAGGGGTAATATGCAAAGTTCACACGATTCAAGTATGTATACTATCAATAGTAACTTGTGTATTATTTATTTTTATATAAAGAAACAATGTTTCCTCAAGAAGAACATTATTTTGTTATTCCCTAACTTGAACTTGTTAGAAATATTTGATATTCAGTAACACTGTCTCTTGAAACTTATATTTGAAAACTCAACTGGCAACATATTGTTGAATATAATGCACCTTTATGGTAAACACATCAAGAACTGGCATTCAGTTAATTAAGCAAAGAACAAATCGATTCGTACTTAAATCTAGAGAAATGAACACAAAAAGACTAGTTAGTCGCTCATTACCTCTGATCATGAGGTAAAGTAAAAGAGAATTGCCTGTTTTAATACACATGTTTGTGTGAAGATATTATTGTCATACCGATTACCAATGCCTAATATTATTTAACATGTGTGTAAATGATCATATATGTGTAAATAATTTTTTACACAACTTTCATCTTGTTATATCAATTTATCATTTGATAAAGTGAAACCCTGATAGTCTAGAAACAATAACATCAGGACATAATATACCTTGCAATATACATGATTAATTTCTTTCAAAATGCAGACAAATACAGTAGTGATTAATGTCCATACTGTATGAAACATGTCAGTTCCAATTGCACAACCAACAAAAGTACCTGGTAAAACAGTTCGGTATTATCCAAAGTTTTGCAAACAACTACATTTAAAACTAAAATTACAGCAGTGCACATCCAAGTAGTGCATCCATCCTTGGCAAACACCCCAGAAGCTGTATGTATCAGCAGTATAGCCTCTCATACTAGAGTACAGTTGTAGTTGTCGAACATTAGCATTTCTGTAGAAAGCATGCAAGTTTGCTCCTTTCCTCCTAACGCTAATTTGCTGTGCTATTTCCAATACTTGTTTAAGTGGAATTAACTTAGTTTAGGTGGAGTTATTGTAAATGGCTGAAGTTATTGAGTGGAATAAGTGTGTGTGCACAACCAGTAGTGTTTGGATATTAAACACCAGCAGAGTTCGAACCTGCCACACACAACACTGAAACACTATTGTCATAAACAACACAGTTCAACAGTTTTTAAACAATCAAATGACATAGTATGTCTGCATTTACAACACAATACTCTAACAGCATTCAGTCACAACTATGTTGTTACTATTGATGCACTTTTAGACGGTTAAGTCCACAAAACAGCGCTCAACCTTGTTCGTCGTGTGACTGACCACGAAAACTTTATACATGTCTGTCAACTCTCTGTTTTCTTCTCTGTGACACAATTTCCTATATCAAACAGTCTGACCTCTGGCCATTTCAATCTGGCCGATGGGTACCTCTGATAATCCCACCACTACTCAACTATAGTTTCTGAAATGACAAAATGTGTGTGTGTGTATGTGTGTGTGTGTGTGTGTGTGTGTGTGTGTGTGTGTGTGTGTGTGTGTGTGTGTGTGTGTGTGTGTGTGTGTGTGTGTGTGTGTGTGTGTGTGTGTGTGTGTGTGTGTGTGTGTGTGTGTGTGTGTGTGTGTGTGTGTGTGTGTGTGTGTGTGTGTGTGTGTGTGTGTGTGTGAATACGCTGATCAGATATGGAGTCCTTTCTTATTGAAACATATTACAATTCTTTAAAATGTTCAGTACAGAGCAAGCAAATTAATTCCTAGTTTCAAAGACCTTGAATACAAAGAACGTTTACAGAGACTGAAATGTCTAACTCTATCATAACGTCGCCTCAGGGGAGACATGATTGAAACGTATAATATACTAACAGGGAAATAGGGTACAGCAGTCTCATCCAGATTTGTTACATAGAGGGATAACGACGCTTCACCGGTTCTGCCCCACTCCTCTCTTGGATTGGGCCAGACTCAGACGCATGGGCACAGTCCGAGCAGATGTCAAAAGCGAGATCTGACATATAAGAAGCAGAGGCAGTAATGCCTAGTCAAGCTAGGATATGTGAGAACCTCTAAAATGTTATTCACTTTACTTTCAGGTCTTAAAAATGACCCTTCAACATTGAATTTCATTTTTGCAAGACAAAAAGAGAGAATCAGGAAGTGGGAGACACTTGAGCCGTTACTGCCTATGATACAGAGCTAACTGCACCAATGATGGGCTCGGGACATCATTCGGGAGCTCCTTACAACCCTACCCTGGAGGGTAGTGTCACAATCCTGATCTCTCACAGTTGACCCACAACGTGTGGTAGTGCCCTGCAGGGGAGGGTATATATCGGCCCCCGAGCCTTCCCGGCGTTCCCATAACCGGTGTGGTCATCCATGCCACGTGATATAACCCTATATATTGAGCACGTCAAGCTGCAATTAACATAGACAATTTACCTGCTTTTATAACCGGCCAAACACAGTCAGCGAAATATGTGGTGTGAACTTCAACTTTAATTAATCTTGTATATCTACACTTATTGAAGTTATATATTCGTTAGAATGGTATTAAAACTTTGCTCATATGTTATGTTACATGATATGATGCAGTAAACATATGTATATGCGGCATAAATAATATTAGTAATCTATTATATGCATTCTGATGTATGTAAGTTCATGGACAGTTTGGGTTGACGACGTTAGGGGGCGAATCCAATATCCATGGCCGCACACAGTGGAAAACTTCCAAAAGTCAAATCATATTCAAACCATGTTCTTTTCATGCGCGCGCGTGCCTGCCGCCATGAATAGACAAATCAACAATAACGAATGTTCTTGTTGTACCCAAAGGCAATATATAGAACAGACTACAACTACTTGCTCTTCTAAATATCCACATTCCCTACCTTTTTCGGTTGGCGCTGCTGCAGCCATCTTGCAATGGCTACCCCTTCACGCTGTTTTCATGTCCAATAGTCTGTTGCACAGTTGAAATCATATGTTACACGAAGCACCACATCGAGCGTCAAGCGAATATTGTTTGTTTCATACATAAAATGTGAACAGCACCCAGGCCAGTCAACCTTCCACCAGTTAAGTCGGTGTTGTACTGAAACCTGTCGTGTCACCTATATTTCATCAACTGTATTCCTATTGGTCGTTTTATGCATCTCAGTCACACATGTGATTAAGAAGCTACCATGGTTTGGCTTGCACGCGATGCCCAGAATGTTCACGGGTAGTTGAATCAATGCATTGTCTCTGAGGTAATCAACCATGACATTGTTTGTGCAAAGCAGAGTTGGCATGTATGTAGGAATAGCCTCGCCATTCGTGTCAAATATGCAAAGATCCATGACCGTACCCGATTACCAGGAAAGGTGACAGAGAGAGACGGGGGGTGGGGGTGGGTAGGGAACGAGAGGTAGACAGAGAGAGAGAGGGGGGAGAGAGAGAGAGCCAGAGCGACAGAGAGAAAATCAGAGAGATAGAGAGGGAGAATAGGACAGACAGAGAGTGAAAACAGGGAGAGCGAGGGGGAAGATAAGGATGGAGGGGTAGAGAGAGACGGAGAGGGAGAGGGTGGCATGGAAATGGAGGGAACGGGAGAGGAAGGAGGTGAGAAAGGGGAAGGAGGGGAAGATACGCGGATGGAGAGTGACAATGACAATGAGTTTGATTTCCCTACGACTCCTTGCGGAGTATGAGAGAATTTTTCTTTATAAAGAACATTTTGGTAGAAGATATTGTATTATTAAGAACACCTAGACTTCTATTATATGAATCATATTTACAGTACGTAAAACATAAACAACACGAAGCATAACACATTCAGTGACCTTACTGTATTAAGTGTTTTCGATAATTGTATAATCAGTAGTTCAAACCAAATAATGTAAAATAATATAAGATAAAATAAACCTCGTACTATACATGTATTGTACAATTTGAACTCATTTACATGTAATTACATCACTAGTAAATTAACTATGTGCTACAATGTATTTTTTTATTCTCAGCTATTCACAGTATTGACATTGAATTTGTTAGATACACAAACTTTGTTATGAACACATTAATAAATCTGGAAAGATCTGTCAACTGTTTCACATTATGTACGTTAAACATCTGGTTCATTTTCAAAGTATTAGGTCTGATTCTAAAGTATTTCTTTATGTATTTTGATATTTCTTCTACCTGTGATGGACATACAAGTACATCATGATATTCATCACATTGGTGTCCATTGTTGCATACATTCCAGAGCCTCTGAGCATTTTCATTGAGATACTGATCAACAGAAATAGGTAGTTTTTTATTTTCGCAGCGAAATTTACATAACTTGATTCTGTCAGGTGGGCTCAAGTAGATTACATACTTCTCGAGCCCTACTTCATTTTAAATATTCTGCAATTTGAAAACAGCCTATTTACATGATTTCTGTGCCATGTTTGTCTGTTTATGTCTTTCTTTTTACGTAATAGGGTATGCTTCAATACATTTGTATTTACATTTCCATGATCATGCCACATGTTACATAGTAAACATCCATCAATTACACTCCTGTTTTATCAATCCATTTTGATTTAGTAGTACCTCTGTCGTGTAGTTTTTTATCAGCCTAAACATAATACTATATATCTTGCTTTGTTTGCCTTCAATTAAGTGTACCCAAATGTTTATCATTCTCTTTTCTATAATTGTTGTCGCACTTTGTCGGCCATCATCTCTATATACCATACGATTTGCAATGTTCCTGTTAAGTTTTAGTAGACTTTTCAAGAACTTTCTATGGTATCTCTCAATCTACTCTACATTTTGAAAACCCCATGTGAGAGAGACAGAGAGAGACAGAGAGAGACAGAGAGAGACAGAGAGAGAGACAGAGAGAGACAGAGAGAGACAGAGAGAGACAGAGAGTGACAGAGAGAGACAGAGAGAGACAGAGAGAGACAGAGAGAGACAGAGAGAGACAGAGAGAGACAGAGAGAGAGACATAGAGAGACAGAGAGAGACACAGAGAGACAGAGAGAGACAGAGAGAGAGACAGAGAGAGACAGAGAGAGACAGAGAGGGACAGAGAGGGACAGACAGGGACAGACAGGGACAGACAGGGACAGAGAGGGACAGAGAAGGACAGAGAGGGACAGAGAGGGACAGAGAGAGACAGAGAAGACAGAGAGAGACAGAGAGAGACAGAGAGAGACAGAGAGAGACAGAGAGAGACAGAGAGAGACAGAGACAGAGACAGAGAGACAGAGACAGAGACAGAGAGAGAGACAGACAGACAGACAGACAGACAGACAGACAGACAGACAGACAGACAGACAGACAGACAGACAGACAGACAGACAGACAGACAGACACAGACAGACACAGACAGACAGGCAGACAGACAGGCAGACAGGCAGACAGGCAGACAGGCAGACAGGAAGTGGCAGAGGCAGAGGCAGAGGCAGAGGCAGAGGCAGAGGCAGAGGCAGACTCAGAGGCTGATAAAAAAGGCAAACATACAGGTGTGCAGACAGGCTGGCTGGCATGTAGGCAGACAGGAGAGAGACACGAGGTACAGAGAGGCAGAGACTGAGGCAGAATTTGGCAGATAAACATACAGCCTGCAGGGTGGCGGACAGACAAACCGACAGACAGACATACATCCAGGTAGATGGGCAGACTGGAGAGAAAAGAGAGACCGACAGGGGCAAAGACTGAGGCAGAGATAGGCACATAAACATACAGCCAGCAGACAAGCAGCAGACAGACATATGTACATCCATGTAGATAGACAGACAGGAGAGATAAAAAATTCAGAGAGGTAGAGACACAGTCAAGGGCAAAGGCTGAGGCAGAGGTAAGCAGATAAACATACAACCAGCAGACAAGCAGCAGATATACATACAGACAGACAGACAGGCAGGCAGGCAGGCAGGCAGGCAGGCAGGCAGGCAGGCAGGCAGGCAGGCAGGCAGGCAGGCAGGCAGGCAGGCAGGCAGGCAGGCAGGCAGGCAGGCAGGCAGGCAGGCAGGCAGGCAGGCAGGCAGGCAGGCAGGCAGGCAGGCAGGCAGGCAGGCAGGCAGGCAGGCAGGCAGGCAGGCAGGCTGGCAGGCAGGCAGGCAGGCAGGCAGGCAGGCAGGCAGGCAGACAGACAAGACAGGCAGGCAAACAAAAATACATAGAGGCAAACAGTAAGAGAAAAATACAGGTAGAGAAGGAGGCCGGCCGGCAGACATACAGACGTGCGTACTGACGTACTGCCTAACCGACTTATAGACTGACATTCTAACAGACAAACACAGAAGATGGAGGTGGGAGAGAGATTCGGGTAGAGAGGGAGGGTTGGAGAAGGGTAGACGGGGAGAAAAAAATATATAAATTATAGAGACAGATGTAGGAGCAGGGAGACAGAGAGACAGCATGCTAGTTGCGACTACAACATCGCAACAGTGTAGTCAAGCAACCAACGCTACATTACTAAGTTGTGTCGGCTGTTCTAATATTAGACGTGGTAAACTACATGTAATAATAAGTCACCCTACAGATACTTGTCTAAACTTGTACAGACAAGAGTCGGATAAACTTGTTTTACCTAAGTACTTCTTTTGACTAGTAACTATCACATTATCTAAAGTCAAACGTCAAATGCTTGAAAGATATGTAAGTCGTTTGTAAACACAATTTAACAATATCCGACAGAACGGTGCTACACTCGTTATACTATAGCTGGCACGCCCGAACTGACGGGTAATAAGGCAACAAGTTATGCATTATTCTAATAGTATCATTATTATGTATAACATATAAACATGAAAACATAACTCACCAGGCCGTGTATATTGATACTCGTAATACGGAGCCGAGAGAACTGTACGTATATCTTTGTGGACACGTCCATGATCCCTAGCAAACTGCGACTGGGTGTGGCTCAAGCTACCCTACCCCCGTCTGGCGACTGACATAACAATAGCCTATGCAACCGCTTGCACGAAACAATTCCGCCAGGGTTACATAATATATTATACTTGTAGTGTTTCAGATTCTGTGTGGGTCGTACATGTCAACCGGCGTAAAACACGAACTAATTATATGCCCACGAACATTATTATTTGTATGTTTACAACTTCATATTTACTCCTTTCCAAATATTTTTTTTTCCGTTTTATTATGCTCTTACATACAATTACAAATACATTAGTGAGCGCGCATACAAGGACGCGTTATGCAACGAGGGCATCCCGTGCGTGCGTGGTGCGTGGCGCGTGGCGCGTGGTGCGTGGTGCATGCGGGTTTGCGTGTATGTATGTGTTTGGTGTGTGTCTTTGTGTGTGTGTGTGTGTGTGCGCGCGCGCGTGCGTGCGTGCGTGCGTACGTGCGTGCCTACGTGCATGCGTGCGTGTGAGACAAGTAGGCATATGGTGTCTTTCGAATTTATGTCGTTTTAGCTAACGTTGTGTTTTTAGTTAAGTATCTGTAGGCGTTATTGCTAGTACAATATATTTTGCCGTCGAGATGCGTCATTGTTCTGGGGACAGAGGTATTATTTATTTCTTAGAGGTGCCCGTATTATAATTGAAAAAAAAACACCTCCCCACAATATCTTCCTAAGCGCATGCAACTATAATTGAGATGACGTATACACGAGTGTGCATGTGTATGGGTACTCGGTATTTTAAACATTTCCTCCTAGACGATTTGCATAGCAGACACCAAAAGTATGGATTCACGTTTTAAAACAAAGTCAACATACCTATAAGTAATGTATAGACTGTATTTAATAATGGACGCCTTTCTAACCGTATTTACGCAGACGCATAGGTCTAGGCGCAATACTTATGGAGAACACTTGACAGACGGCACTAACCATACGTAGGGCGAAACATACAAATAATTGTTAATTGTATTCACAACGAATAGGAAAATATTGTGACGACTAGAACATGGTCAGAATCGTATCAATGTTCAGTGATCAACTAAACAGAAGCATGGAAGCCAACACAATTACAAAGACACGGTCCTACCTTCCGAGTCGGTTGTTCGGGATCAGCAGTCAGAATTGTCATCGGGCAGCTGGGTGGCGTCGTAAAGGAGAATTTGGAAATTCACCGTTGATGCTCCAACGTGTATCCTTTCAGTCCGGTGATTATATCAATGCTGGGTGGTAGTGGTGAATCCTAGGTCTGGATGCGATTAAGTTTCTCCGCACTGTAAAGAAGAAAGACGCTGGATAACCCAAAGTGATATCGCCGGTGTTGGAGGTTCACTACATTCACAGCCCAGATACCATAACATTTCCGTCCTGGGCCTATGATAGAGAAGACAGCCTATAGCTTGGAATGCCAACCATGGGCCAATGTTGATAGGCCAGTGCTAGGCCAAGCATCGGAACTGCCATTGTTAGACCAACATTGGCCCGATCTTACCCAAATGTTGGCTGCCAACATTGGCCCAATATAGTAATATACATTGGGCCAATATTGGCCCGGGTTGGAAATGCTATCTGGGAAATCGCCAAGACTGAGAAACGACACGGCACCGCAAGAATTAACTCTCCAAAAACTACCCAATGGGCACCACAAACAATCTCCTACACTACCCTTCCTCCGCCACCGTAATAGTATCCGACACTACCCCCCTCCCCAACCACGCAACAGGCCTGTCAATTGGCGGCGCCCCCCCCCCCCCCCCCCCAGTATTCATCAAGTTCTGACACCCGTAGGTTCCTTCATGTAGGCTATATGAATCAACTAATCCATTTTAATGGTATGAGAATAAAAAGTATATCTTTAAAGTGTATATGGAAACACCTTCAGTTATAAGTTTCGTCGATGCGGTGCGTTCTGCAAGGGATGTACTGATATTACAGTTTCTAGACGATCACACCTGACCACCCGGCTACTTAGCATAATCTACGTTTCTGTTAGCGAAGTTGCGGTTAAGCAAAGTATGAAAATGATCGATGTCGTTCTTCGTGTATACATACTCTACAATAAAGTCCGCCTGGTTTTGTAGTGTCGTTGCATTTCAAATTGCATTCGGAGATCGTCCTTCTTTTAAATATAAATTTCCAGTGAATCAACATCCCGAATCTGTGTCACTTTCTTGAACACCATTATAAACTTGTTTCACACATTATGCAAGTTTAAAACTTAGCGCAAAATGCGAAAATTATATCCACAGACTATGAGGCGGATTCAGATGTATTGGGGCTCTGGGGCAAATTTGAATTGTGAGGCCCCCACCGAAAGACAATGAGCTCTGGGCCCTGGAATAAACGTTGTTCTAACCTGATTACCCTGGATCTCGGGACCCTGGAATTATTTTATTCTCACTTGACTGGGGCGCCCCATGAGCTCGGAGTCAAGGATTTTTTTCTCACTTCAGTGAATGGAAGGGGGTGTTGGTCGACAACCGCTTCAATTCCCGTAGTATAGGCGTGTACAAGTTCATTTAGCGGCTTATCAGTGTTGTTAAAAATTGGAGTTAAATCCTTGACAAATTCCGGAATACAAATGTCCCGAAGCTTCCTGAAAATGACCAGCTGGCGAACGCTGTTTGGCTTCGTTAAGCTCATTCTAAAACGCACAGCCGGATGGTCGACGGAAGGGTTACCATTTGTGTCACCAAGACATGACTCTGAAACTGTTGTCATCCCGATCAACAAGGTACTAATGTCCCGGGTGATGACAACGTCCAAGGTATGGCCCATCTTGTGTTTGGGTCCCTCCACGTGTTGTACCAATCCGTGAGCTTCCAACGTGCCATTGAAGTGCGCACCGCACCTGCATCGTTAATGTTGTCAAGGTGGAAATTAAGATCACCTGTTATGATTACATTGTTGGTTATAACAGCAAGGCGGTCCAAGGACAAACACCACTCGTCAAAAAGAAACACTGTTCTTAAAACCGAAACGATGAGTCCATTTGCAGCCGCTTCGTCAACTTGCATGGTCCTGTTGCCGTATCGCACGCATTGTAGAACTTGTATAGTGCAAATGTCGAAATCATCGTGGCCGTTTACTGCAACAACAATAAAGCGATGTAATAGTAATAATTAATCATACCAATACGAAGAAAACATCTGTAGTTACAAGATCTCCTCGTTTCTCTGTACCACTTTTGAAGTCTGCATTGGATTCCTGTATTTGATGCTGGCAACACAGAGTTCTATTTTCGTGATGGCAATGTCGGGTGAAAATATTATTGCTCAGGCTAAATTCTTGGAAAACTTGGATGTCGTCGGCATATAGATGGTAAGCCATGCCATGGTGACTGAGTAGCGACGCGAGAGGAGTCATATATATAGTGAACAGTAATGGTCCAAGAACTGACCCCTGTGGGACACCGCAAGTGAGTCTGTGAGGTTTAGACTGCTCACCGGCAATCAACACCGTGTATTGTCTGTGTTGTAAGTAGGCAGCGAACCATGACAAACAGTGATCGTCGACGCCGATGGTGTGTTTAACAGAATGGCATGGTCAATTGTATCAAATGCTGCGCTTAGATCAGTTAGCAGCAGAACCACACCTTTGCGTTGGTCCATGCACCGAATCACATTGTCATGCACGTGCAGGAGCGCAGTTTCAGTACTACAGTCCTGTGGTTAGGCTGATTGCAACGGCATATACAGGTTGTTTTCACGCATGTGTGAAATAGGCCGATAGCTTTTCAAAATTTCACTATCAAGACTTGCTTTTTTTCAATATGGGTGTGATGACAGCAACTTTAATTTCATCAGGCATTCCTTCCAGCAAACATTTGTTGATGATGTTCATAATAGGCGTTGTCGTGACATCGGAGCACTCTTTCACCAAGTTTGAAGGCATCGGGTCAAGTTTGCAAGTCTTCGATGATGACTTGCTCAGTAGTTGCGCGGTTTCTTCTTGTGTGACAGGCACGAAAGTAGAGAGATGATAGTCTTTGACAGAGTGATCTATGCTCACAAAGTCAGTACTCACATCATGGACATCTGGTGCTTGTAGTGTGGTGCGAATACACTGGGTTTTATCGTCAAAGTAGTGTGCAAAGTTGTTGGCGAGCGATTCGGCACATTCGTAGGTTGGCAGTGTTGCTGTGCTACCCCGATGCAGCAGCTTTTTTGCGATGTTGTAGTATTGCGCTTGGTTCCGGACGTCCGACAATTTTTCCTCGTAATGGATCGTTTTCACTTCAGCGGACATGTTGTTGACTTTGTTTCTTTGCTGTACATACATATCTCGGTGCACTGTTAATTGTGTTCTCCTGTATTGATGTTTAAGCCGCTTACGTTGTTTAGCTTTTGCAACTTTGATGTGCGCGTTGTACCATGGCACGTTGTTCTTCACGGTGATGGTGCACTTTCTAGCAGGAGCATGTTCGTCGAGTATTGACAACACGGTATTGTTGTAACGAGATAATGCCGCTGCTGCCGATTCGTTGGCTTGCTGAACAGTCAGATAAGAGCAAGTAATGTCATGGCTGATTTTCTGATGGTTAATAGGTTCAACTTACGCACAGTCATTGTTCTCTTTGGTGGGACTGTAGTTGTGATAGGTACCGTAAAGATAATGTCGGAGTGGTCAGAATTGACAGAATCATCGCAGGTGACATCTTCAACAGGCAGCTCACCACATCTCGTTGTGATAACATCGAGGATGTGGCCTTTCTAGTGAGTTGCATGGGCAACGTGCTGTTGGTGGTTTGTTGCCGAGAGAAGGTCTATAATTGGTTTGGGATGTGCACTGGTGGGATTGTCAAAGTGAAAGTTCAGGTCCCCAACGAGTAGCAGCTGACCGGATGTAAATGTGAGGTCATCGAGGAGATCGGCAAACTCCCTCAGAAATACCGGAACATTTGGTGAATTCGGTTTTGGTGGAGGTCTATACACTGTTACAAATCGCAACAGTTCGAGGCCAACTTTGACTATGCAGTTGATCTACTACATGGAAATGTAGTTGTTGTGCTTCATTACAGTTACAGAGATGGATTCACGGAAGATAATGGCGACGCCTCCGCCCCTGGCGTTGGCTCACGATATGTGTTTCATAGCGTATCTAGGTGGCACCACTGCCTTTACGGCAATATGCGATGGCCTGAACCAGGTTTCCGTAAGCGAGCATATGTCTAGTTTGTTTTCAGTTATCAGATCCCGGATTTGTTGACACTTATCAAGCTCACACGCTGACCGGGTGTTCAGAGCAACAGCTCTAAACGAATTAGTCGCCAAGCTTTGGTGTAGTTTAACATGTATCAGGTTGCTTCTTTTGACAATTGGTACGATGCTATTGCGTATTAACCGGTTGGACACATCGGTTCTGGCTGCAGTCACTTTCACAGGAATTGTCTTAGTCACTTGGCATTGTCTTCGACCGCCAGTGTTCCCTCTGTGGGTCGGTATTGCGCAAGAAATGCCTTGTTGTTTCAGGTCGTTGTTCTGTAACACGCTTGAAGGTTTTCGTGGTTTGCTGGCATAGTTGATGCAACTGAAGACTTGTATACACTATCACCGTGACGACGGTCACGGCCCACAAAAGATAACACTAGCAGTGTCTCGTAAAATCAGTAAAATCCTGCAAAGCAGAAGTGTCCAGTTCGTAACTGTGACGTCGTGGTAATCCAGAAACATTCACGATGAGGCAAGAGGTAAAATCGAAGAACGGTACAGCTTGAAACTGTCAGTTGTATGACAACAGCATTACGTGTGGCAGCCGACAAGCGCACACATAGCTATAGTCCTGTGGACATAAGTATTTTATAAGTTTTATTATATATATTGTCAGAGTTCACCTTGCTTTGTCCCCTTCACTTTGTTTGTAGAAGTTTGGTCGTCAACTGATACAATGGGGTCCAAGTTTAATCCGCCAACCCGAGAATTCGTCAAAGTAGACCAATCGGTGGACAAGATTCCGGACGATTTCCAAACTTGACAAGGAAGAAGATAATGTACAAATTGAGAGTATACTGTACAGTATTGGACCAAGGGCTTAGTCTATAAAATTATGTTCCACTATTGGTCTCCCTGCAAATTTAATTGTTAAGTGTAGGCCCACCAGTGTAAGGAAAGAATTTCATAACTATTTTTCACCGCGGCAATACGGCAAAGTGCAAGCGGAAGGAGAGGCGATGGAACAGTTTATTCGTACATTGAACAAATCTGCGGACACATGCTAATTTCTGAACAATTCAACACAGATTATGGATCGCATCGTTGCTGGTGTACGGGATCAAGATGTACCTCGCGTAATGCAGAAGTTGGACGTAAGTCTTCTGACCGAAGCCAAAGCTGTATCGATGGCACGACGAGCGGAGGAAGTAGAGCGGCAAATGCGAGAACAAAACACGCATACCCAATCGCAGTACTGTGCGAGCCCGCAATCAGCGATGACAATGAAATCCATCGCCCAGTCTCACACGCAGTCTGCAAAGGACTGTACTCGATGTGGACACATGAAACACACAAAAGGAGGGTGTCCTGTCCTTTATGTAAAGTGCAAATCGTGCGGACTCCGTGAACATTTCGCAAGGTGCTGCAGATCCACGAATTGTGGTCGTTAGCTTCGGACAGAGCCAAAATGAACGTTGTTAATGCAGACCAAGACAACGCATCGTTCCTTGGTGAGATATGTGATAATTCGAATAGTTGGACCAGAGCAGGGCGCGTTTTTTTATTGAATTTTCACTGGAGGGCAGTGGCTTAAAAGGGCACTTCTAATGGGTAAAAAGGGCAGTTTACGCATACATTAATGATTGTGGTCATAACCCTTAGGCATATATGAAAGCTTAATGTAATGTGTTATATTAATCTTTCATATAAACGAATAAAAAGTAAGCCCTATAAGGGGCTGGTTTGGGGGGAATGTGGCACACTGGGGGAAGTTGGTCTGACTGGGGGGAGGCAAACGAAAGGGCTGGGGTCAATTCTCCCCACTTTGTACGTTAAAAAACCTGTATGGACGTCTTCTTTCGGTTTCGTTTCGATGCACAGCCAAGCGTGGGTTGGCTTATCCAAGATGGTGGTCATTCTGAAGCCGCACAGACACGCGCAGTTCATCTCAAGAGCTATCTGCTACAGAATAATCGCCTCCGCATGGATCGTTGGTGTCGGCGTAGGAGCGTTTCCCACAATGTGGAAATTATACTTGTGCACGATTAATACACTGACCAACGGTAGACGTTTGTCTGCATTGTAGAATATTACATCGTGACATTCTTTGCTCCTGGGGTTGCATGCATCAACGCTACAGCGAGAATCTTTCTTGTGGTTGTCTAAACTCACCGGGAAATGTCGGCACAGGAACATTCTGTCTGCGAAGGAATGATTACTCCAGCGGCGATTCGTCCGCCAGAAATATCGCCGTCATTTGCTTCGTCGCTCTGGCTCCACAAGTTTATACACATGGCCAATGTATTTGGTAATTGTCCTCATACAGTTTAGCTTGCAGATATTTAAGAAATAGAATGTGTTTTTGCTGTTTTGTCTGTTCATCATTCACCGGAAACGACTTGCCCAAGAATAATTGAAATTTATTCAGTCTTTTCTATAACTCCATCACGTCTAACTGTAAGCAGGACACCATTTATTTCCCCACGTTGTTTGTTTATTTTGTAAGCTGCTGCTTGCAGCTTTCCATTTGCAACGTCTTAGCGGTCATGTTACCTGTACAAGTAATTTCCAAGAGACGTCCTGACAACAATGTCCAATTTGTTTTGATGGACTGTTTTACACCGCCGTCGAAAGTGCTCCAAACATGAGAAGCATATTTAAAATATTGCACCGTGCCTGTTTCCCCAAGAGCCATGGACATTGTCGCACACTTATTGTGATCTTTGATTTCAGGTACTCCATTTTGGTCATTTGTAATGGTCTTGATATATCAAGAACTTTATTATATAATTGGAAAACTGTGATCTTTGATTTCGCACAATAAGGCACCAAAGTGGTATATTTCACAGGGAAATCAACTTTTAGATGTTTACATGCTGGGAAGCAGAATCGCAGGGAGAGGATCAACATTTGTCTGTCCATCATATTTATCTTTGGATTAAAAATAGGTTTCGTCTTCGATGTGTTGGTAAGAGGACAGTATCACGAGGAGTACCACCGCCGAACAAAGTGTCGACAATATCTCGTCATTCTCATAGTAGTTATCACATGTTAATTCTCACATACCCGCGACTTAGTGTAAAACATCTGCCTTGGTACAAAGTATGTCTGATGTATTTGTGGCCAAGTCAGTTTCAACCGTTTTTACTACACTATTTATAACTGGTGGAATGGTCGAAGCGATTGATGACTTCCAATAATGTTCTGCTACCTGTCGTAATCCTGATTCCAGTTCCATACATAGGTGTATGGACGCTTTTGTTCAACCCCTTGTAGTTGCGAACACGACATCATCTGACACTGACTTTACTTACAAGTCCTTCAATTCGATCGTTAGAAGACGACTCACTGCAACCGGTGCCTAACACTGAGGGAATCCACCAGCTCTGGTGGTGTCTCTCCTTGTGCGCGTGTCAGAGCTACTGCTGTCATAGCATGTGGTATGTCTTGCTTTGTACTCTTCAGTAACATGATAATGATCTGCGATGAAATGCTGCCTCTTCTGCCGATATATCAGCGAAGGTAGCCCGCCTTACGACACGTTCCTCTCATAGAGTTGCGGTATATACGACCAGTCCCTGCTTGTTGCTATAGTTAAATTTCTCAACTGAGTAGGATATTGTTTCTAAATGCTCTTACACAACGTTTGGGCTGGATATGTAGTTTCAACCGTTGCCATGTTTTCCATATATCGGTTGTGCAGAGAGGTAAGCAGTTCAGACCCTTGGTTTTCAATCAATGTGGTGTTTATGCGGTGTTAAGGCTTCAAATGCTGCAGTGTGCAGCTGCTTTACATGTTAGTCTTGGGTACTGGTAGTGCTCTTTTAATGTATTCTCTTCTGCGTGAATGGTGATATTTAACTTCCTTTGCTTTGCTGGCCAATCCTGCTATTCGTGAAAGCATATAACTTCATAGTGTAATAATTCTACTGCTTGCCTGATGCTGTACTTTGCTTTTATCACCTCACAGCTACCCATATAATTGTCGCTTGGCTTTTCCAACAGATTTAGATGCAGTCTTACAAAATACAGATTTGTCTGAAAACTCGCCGATAGAGCTGGTTTGGGGGACCTGTGTAGAAAACCATAAGTTTGGTGTTGTAGAACTAAGAAGACCATTTCCCTAACCTTTCTGTTGAGTGACTCTATGTGGTAACTCAAGTTTAACTCATACTGATCGGATAGTTTTATGACAAAATACTTGAACGTCTTGTACAACCTGTCTTATGTTGTTGATATATCTATATTCCCCCATGACTTGTCGTCAAAGGGTTTAACACTATCAGTCGTTTTATCACCAAGTTGTACGATTCAAGACCACTTTGTGAAAGTAATGATCAACTGGTCAACATACATTGAAAAACTATTTAAAAAAATGCTTAAAATAACAATAACGCATCGGTTACACAGTATGCAGCATTCGTTAGATAAAAGACCGTTATCGTGGGATAAGATATAATATCTAGCAAACTATGCAACCATATTTGTATTTACGTTGACTATGTTCATACCGACTTGAGAATGAATCGCAAAACGTTGTGCTGTAGCATACAATACAGCAAAATGACGTCACTGTTCTACGGCAGCTAGTCGTAACTATTACTAGTATTACTAATAGGCACTTCATATTAGTGAAACAACAATATAAGAACACTGCAATAATTATTGGTAAGCAATTTCGGTGTGGTCACCTACAGCTTTGTAAGTACACCTTGACATTGTGTAGATAAAACTAATTAAATATATCAACTCATAACTATATCAATCTTTTTTGTTGTTAGGGGTGGTACATAAAAATGGATTCGGATGAACGCCCGATCCTCGCAGACCATGGTGCGTGTGATATTAAAATGCACACGCCCTCCATAGCAGAAACTCATGATCTGATGCCGAGTATTGCACAGTTTCAGATTAGTTATGTAACGATTTGTGAGCGGGGCTTGTGTACCAGCGACGCTGGCTATTGAGATGAAAGTAGGTCCATTTGGCGAGCAATGCTCAGACCAAAGGCAAATGTACATAATAACTTGCCACGAAAGGAGGACTTTCTGTGTGTGTATGTGTGTGAGTGTGTGTGTGTGCGTGCGTACGTGTGTGTCCACGTGTGTGCGAGTGCGTGTAGGTGTGTGCGAGTGTGTGTCTGTGGGTGTGTGTGTGTGTGTGTGTGCGTGTGCGTGTGCGTGTGCGTGTGCGTGAGCGTGAGCATGCGCGTGTGTGTGTCGATGATGTTGGTGTACTGTTCCTGCGACATAAATAGTCTGGGGGACATCTTAATGTCGCAATCAGTCACCGTAAAGTTTCCTCCATCCCGTGCGGTCTTCCGCCAGCTCTCTCACAGTCTTGATGTCATAGCGCGACCTCAGCCTGACGCCCGTCACTCTGAGGTCCGGGTGCAGTAGGCTTAGCAGGTTGGTGGTGGGCCTCTGTACCGGCATCACCCGACAACGGCAACGGCGTGTGTGTGTGTGTGTGTGTGTGCGCGTGCGCGTGCGCGTGCGTGTGTGTATGAAACTTGATTATAACACATTGACACTATTATACATTGGCGTCACAATAAACATCTTCTTGGTTCATTACGGCTGTCACTCAACGAACCAACCTTCACCAACTTGAACCGTGTAACGGTATTTTACCGTCAACTTGACATATCGCAATGTGAAAACCTCACTCTTGTGGGATTTGGTATTTTC
Organism: Escarpia spicata; assembly: GCA_963995525.1. Lineage (NCBI taxonomy): Eukaryota > Metazoa > Annelida > Polychaeta > Sabellida > Siboglinidae > Escarpia > Escarpia spicata. Next base: position 17,403,481 of record OZ023214.1, on the reverse strand, counting down.
ACTTGCAGAAACGATCGGAGTTATACCGGTTGAATTCTCATATGTACTTTGCTTGGGACTAATGTCATATCCTTATATAAATCATTAAATACACTATACTAATAGAGCATTCTATAAAAGTAAAAAGTAAAGGTAATATATAATATATAATAAGGTAATATATAAAATACATAGGGCAGTATCCAGTCGACAGGACTGCTCAAAACGCTTTTCACTTTACCCCTGGCGGACCTGTTCAATCGGACATCATCGCGACTTGATATATTATGGATGCACCAGCCTGTCAAATTCGATTATAAAGCAGCATTGACTAAGGATTGGTTAAAGAGCGGTACATAGGCACATTTGCTTGAAGACCGAATTGGATGTATGTATGTATGTATTAGTGGAAATTAATTCCATAATTTAACGCCATTAAATTTAGAAGATTTGCTCCAAAGGCCCTTGACATAATAATAATAAACAATAAAATACGAAATATATATAGCGCCATAATCACATAGTGCTCTACGGCGCTTTACAATACACTGATAATTCCACTAAACATGTAAATCATAAAATAGTATGTTAAGTAATTTAAGAAAATATTATCTAGGAATCGTATATCGAATTAAATAGTTTAAAATATTGATTTTTTACACTAACGGTTATACAGTTACAAGGATCAAGTGGGATTAAAATAGTAAGATGATATATCATGAGCATGGCATAAAATACAATAAACTGATAATAATAATAATAAACATATTAGGTGAGATTGATTAAAGCTGTAAGACATGTATTGTTCAGGCATAAATCATACTTCTATCCAAATGTGAAGGTTTTTTTAGCTGCCGTTGAAAGTTGATGCAGCTGTTAGAGTTTCTAATGGTAGCAGGCAAACTGTTCCACAAAGTCGACGCTGCTTTGGAAAATGTCTGATCTCCGTATGTGACTGTTCGAGTTCGTAGCACAGTCACCAAGATTGTAAATTCAGATCGTAGAGAGCGTATTGGTCTGTACAAATAATAGACAGCAGTTCGCTCAAATATAGTGGTGCTTGGTGGTGTACAGCACGGTAGGTATGTGACATGATCTTATATTGTATTCGACGATGGACTGGACGCCAGTGAAGCTCCTTTAGAACGGGAGTGATATGCGAGCGGCGGCTGGTTCTTGTGATTATACGCGCGCGTGCATTCTGCAGACGCTGTATTTCCGCAAGTTGATTCACGGGCAAGTCATCCAGTAAGGAATTAAAGTAATCAAGTCTTGATGTTACGAGAGCATGAACGAGTGTCTTAGCTGCGTCCTATGGGTGAGGTATCGACGGATTTTCCCGATGTTTCTGACGTGGTAATATCCAGTTCGGCATAGGGAATGTTTACGTGTTGGGTCTTACTTATAGGTGTTGATCGTATATATAACCCCAAGATCACGGACGGAAGATGGTTGTAATTGTTCTTGTTCACCGACCGTAACAGCTATATGTTGGATAACGCTTTTAAATCCGCAGTGTTGACTGAACTACTTTTATCTTGTACTTGAATAAAATTACAAATAACTCACCTCAAAATTACTTGAAGTAAGAGTAAAAGTAAAAGAAAAATTCAACGATTTAATTTCAACATTACAGCAGGCACACAAGATGCGGGACTAAAATAAGTATTTTATTCTGCATGAACCTTAACCCAATAACATAACATAAAATAAATACTGCATAGTCTACTCAAATCACAACCACACGCGAACACGCTGTTGGGTGTAGATCTCAGCTGATGACGATGGGGACTGATCACTCATGGCCCTTTTTTCTGGACTCGCCTTTTGTCAATAATTCGTTAAAAAAACATGTTCACACTCGATTTCTACATATCTATAGATCTTTACAAACTGTCCGCGTGAGGTCAGTACTCTAGTGGCTTTGCCGTTGACGCAATAATACAGACACCGTGAGGTGGCGCTACCGTTTGTTAAGTAAATTCGCTGTCATTATTCTTGCGACGAATTGGTCCCAAATAACACTGGATATCTGGAATAGCGTTTATTGACATTGGAAATATGTATGCCTGTCAAGTAAGTAATACAATATACGTCAACCTGTTTAGAAACTCCACGTGAAATGTAACTAATTAAGTTAGTATTTGTGAAACAAACTCGCACAACATATTTGCGAGGGTAAAGTTCTAGTTGACTAGCCACAAGGGGATCCGGTGTGGTGGGCCCAGATTACGCTGTGTCCAGATTCTCCACCAGGTTTTCGCTTTGTTAGTAAGTACTTTGATAAGTACGAGTATATTGTTAAAAGCTGAGTACGAGTACATTCCAACGAGTAAAAGTAAAAGTATGAGTATATTAAACAAAATATAAATATTAAATAATAATGTATTTTTTTATTATTAATTAATCTAATTTTTATAACTCAGCACAAGTGAATATGCAATGGCAGTTGATCAATTTTTTATGAGGAAAACTAATAAAACCTCTGTTTTATCAACAATGAAATTCACTTCATTGGCATTCATTTCAGTGGCATCGAATGATCTTATCATCTATTTTCCATTGCACCGAATGAACATGAGTTGTTCACAGGTTGAGTCTTTCAGGCTGCACCGTTCAGGGCAGAATACTTTCTCGGCTGTACTAAATACCCTGTCAACTGGGGCTGATGAGGTTGGAATGCTGAGATGGTGAGGGACCAACTGAGCCAGAGTTGGAAAACTCAGAACTGCAGTGGGTCACTGTGATGATCTGTACATGGCTGACTGAGGCATTCGTTCACCTCTACAATCAGCAATCTGCTGATATTATAAGTTTGCAGTTTATATTTTCTGATCATAGACTACTAGTTGTTGAGACGGTTAGCACATGTCCACATAACAGGCTCAGCATCCCCTTCGGACATTTTAGCCAGGCTGCTGGCATGGGATTATACTAGTATAGGAAGCAGTCTGACTTGAGCCACCTTACTTCCATAGAGGAAGACTGGCAGTTCTTGTTCTTAGCAGTTAGCTCTGTCAGCCACTGTCAAGTGGCATGGTCTCCAGACTACATCAAAGGCATTTCCTGTCTAACTGGTGGGTTAACTGCTAATTGGCTCTTTATGGACATCCTGGTGGCTCAGTTAAACAAACAGGTTTAGGGCCTGAACTTGATAGCCTACAATTATTGTTTGCTTAACAGGGTGTTTCTGACTGGGAAAAGATGCTGCCTGTTGCCATGTTTGGGTATCATAGTCACAGTTATCAGAGAATGAGAAACTACTACGTTTAGGGATGGTAAGGTGGTATTCTATTAGAAATAACAAAGTATTTAAAAAATAGTTGAACATTAAAATATTTCAGGAAAGTTGCATTTTATAACCAAATATATTTATTTTCCCCAGTACATATTGAGAAAGTACTCAGATGTACTCGTAATGTACTTGTAAAATCTGAGTACAATCAGTACGAGTACGAGTCCATGACCCACAAGTTTTATGAGTACGAGTACTTCGAAAATGTACTCGAGTACACGAGTACCAACTGCTTCGGCCGCAGGTCTGCTGTCCAGCCGATGGTGATTCTACTTTGAATCTCCTTGTCTTTGTTTTTGTCTCTGTTACTTTATCACTGTCCCAGATAGATGTAGCTTTCAACGTTCTCATGCTGATATATATATATATATATTGGTGTGTCATTTTCTAACATCATTTTTATCTTCGAGATGTGTATGTCGTCAGCGAGGCGAAGATGACTGAGATATTCTCCGTCTGTCCTCAAGCCTCTGGTTTCCCAGGTCAGTCTTCGGAATATGTTTTAGAGTGTTACCGTGAACACCTTGGGCGATATGCTGTCACCCTGTCGTACTCCTCTCTCGATGTTGATCTTGTTGATCTTTTTGTGTACCGGTAGGTGGACTGTCACCGAGCTGTTGGTATAGGTGTCTTTCAGGAGTTCGATGTACACGTTTTCTATTCCCCGTTCTTGAAGGAAGGTCAGTATTGCTTGAGTTTGCACCAAGTCGAAAGCCTACTCGTAGTCGACGAAAACAATGCAGAGCAGGATATTACATTCTCGGCACTTCTCTTTCAGTTGGTTTACGATGTATATGTGATCTGTCATTTAGTACCCGGTACCTGCTTCTGAATCCTGCTTGCTCTCAGTGTCTTCAAGATGGTATCTTCTCCTGCTTTTAATGTTTCAACATTTACATGGTCGTTACCTGATGTCTTCCCATTGTTCATATCCATCTCCCATGATGTTATCTCTGGTACCTCTTTCAGGTCGGTGTGAATTATGGTACTATGTTCACTGTTGTATAGCTCAGTGTAGAATTCCTCTATTTGTTCCATGATCATATCTTGGTCTAGTATTTCTCTACCCTGCTTGTCTAGAAGTGTAATCAGTCTGTCTCGGCCTAGTGCCTGTGTTCTTCTTGCTTTCTTTTTCTGTAGACTAGCCTGGATTTGAAGCTGTGCACAGTCAAACCTCTCTTTGTGGTCAACTCAGTATGTTATGATGTATGATGTGGAATTAGCTAAGATGTTGCTCACTTCAGTCACTTGACATCTCAACTTTCAAGTGTCAATATGTATGACTAGAATTGACCAAAATAAAAAATGTGCAATTGCATATTTGTGTTTCAGCTTCAACTCATGCATGCCTTAGCTCCTGTTGGAACTATGCATACATTTAAATTCATAAACATGTTTCCCGGCATAACTATGTGTCATTTTTTGACTCTGTGAGACTTCTGCATCCTTTCCCTTGTACATGTTCCAAGTGGATTACAAGCATGTCCCACATGAACACATATTTGGGATGAAAACGGTTGTAAAAGTAGTCTTCATTTGCAATGTAGTAAATGTACCATAATATCTATGTGTTAAAAAAAGCTTATAGGCAATAACAAGATAAAAATAAGAACATTATTTGTATACAATTAATCATGTTAAAAACAAAATGTGTCTAAAAGACAATTACACATGTTAATTTAATAAGTTAAATTAATAATTAATTAGTCAAATAATTGAAATGTAATTTCTACTATAATTATAACAACATGAAACAAATCACTATATTAAAATGTTATTATTATACTGTTAGTGGTGGTTTATTGTATTATTACATAGGCATATTGATCTTATCGTTGTTTGAATACACTTGCACACAGTTCTACATTAGCTAACACGTGCATGAGACTACCTGTATATATATATTATATAGCCATTGGTGTGTCAAAATAAGTTTTACATAAATAGGAGTTTAAATGAGATCTCACAACGTTCTGCAGATTATTAACAGGAAAAAAATGGGTAACTATTATTGACATATTGCCTACCCTAGCCTAGGTCTAGGACTAGGCGCTTACCTTAGCAGTCCGAGTATGCAATTGACAGACGTTTCATTAGACATTGTTTTGTGCTGGTTTGGATTAATTATCTGTTACCGTCCAAGTTGATCGCAGGCATTCGCAGCACAACATATACTAAAATAGCATTCTGAAGAATTCATCCACAGCATAGTCTTTGAAGAGTCAGTTTGTATTTCACTGTCACTATCTTCAACTTAATTGTTAGTCGTCTTTGAAATTCCGCCGCGTCGTGACAGCCCGTCTGATTAGAGTTTTCTATAGCTAATATCCCAAGTTTCCACTCACCGTGTGCCCCAATTCAATAGTTGACCATTATTCTTCATTTGACACGGCTCACAAATTAATTAGTATGCGGATGTGGTATTGTTTACGTTTATCCACTTCTCACTGGAAGTAATCGAAGCTCCTCGGAGAAAAGACATGTGCCGTGAGACATGTAGTGTCGATGCGGGAGATTCTACATATATCTATGGCATATGCAATAAACATCAGTCGACTATCCAAATACGTTAAAACAACCACAATTGGTTGAGTGCACTAACTGAAATGTAAGCCAGTTTAAATGTCAAATTAAGTACAACTTTTTATCAGTGGATTACCGTAATAATTACAGTTGAATTTTCCTTCATTATTCTTCGTCTCCAACATTTCAAGTTGGAAGATCTCATTATAATAATCCCACAAATCAATGAGATAAACAGGGCCTATCAGCGGGATTCATAAATACCGCCAACAAATCTGTTTTCATCGCAGATATACTTATTGGCATTATTACAACAAATGTGTATTAATAAACAAGCAGGTAGATTGCATACTAATAAACCATGGCCACAGAGCAAACAGGACAAAGCAAGTGAATACTTTTTATGTCATCCACTTAACAGAGACATTTATAATGATTGTTTCCACTGTGTTCTGTCTGACATTGTGGCAGCCAGACAAGTCTCACTGAGACCAGTGTCTCACAGGGCCATGTCATGTCTCCGAGGCCCCTTGGGTTTCCAAAGCAGAACTGGGTTAGCAAGTGAATAGTGGTCAGAACTTATATTTCCATCTTGTATTGATTGTATTGTGTTTATTTTCCAGAGTCCCCAACAAGCAAGAGGCCAGTGTGTGACAACTGTGTCATCAAGACAGAAGTGCAGTTGACATCAAAGAGAAGATTGTTGTGCCAGTGAAATATGACAGAGTTCAGTATCATACTCACAGAATCACGTGAACAACTTTTGTCAAAGACGACGTGTTTGTGAGAGAAATCACTAGTGGAAGTGTTGGAATGTTTGTTGATTGGGGAACTTTATGGGGGTCCATGGAAGGATTACTCCAGACAGACTTCATCCCGGTTGAGTCATTCCCATATGACTCAGTTATGAGTGTCTACACTCACCGGTTGAGTCATACTCATAATTATGACTCGGTTATGAGTGACTGTAAATAGTACAATATCAACTAATAAGTTATATTAATCTTATTTGTGAGAAGATTGTGTACCAATAACAGAAGTCACAAACATATTCATATTTCTGGCTCAACTTTGGATACAAGAGACTCAATCAACATTGGACACAAACAGGCTCAGCATTGGATATAAACAGGCTCAACATTGGATATAAGTAAGCTCAACATTGGATAATGACAGGCTCAACATTGGATATAAAGAGGTTCAACATTGGATATAAACAGGCTCAACATTGGATATTATCAGGCTCAACATTTGGTATGAACAGGTGCAACATTGGATATAAGCAGGCGCAAAATTGGATATAAACAGGCGCAACATTGGATATTGACAGGCTCAACATTGGATATTGACAGGCGCAAAATTGGATATAAACAGGCGCAATATTGCATATTGACAGGCTCAGCATTGGATAATGACAGGTGAAACATTGGATATAAACAGGCTCAACATTGGATATAAACAGGCTCAACATTGGATATAAACAGGCTCAATATAAACGAGTGACTAAACTGAACAGTTATGTCCGTCTGAAGGTGATATAAACTGAAGGCCGTTGCACCCGACACTCCACTAGTCAAGTTTCTTCTAGTGATGCCCGGTTGTAGGGTAAGTACATTGATCATTTTTATTATTCTAGTTTTGACATTTCAAGGAAAAAAAATGATACCCCACCTTTTTATGATATACTATTACCCGGTATATTATAATTAATACTTGAAAGGTTTGCAGAAAGGTCCAATTCCACTCAAAACGTTTTGAAAAAACTAATGAAATTGCCCCTGATCTACTCTTAGGTGTTTACACATTACAGTTTTTTTCTTCATAGTGTAAACAAAACATGCAAATATTTAAAAAACATGTTTTAATGACACACAGGCTTGTTTCACCCTGCAGGGGGTATATTTTATTGCTGGACTTGTACACATCTTCCAGGTAGTGAAACAGATTACTTTTGAGATGATCTGGCGCTGCCAATTCAAATGATATGGATGGATTTAAAATTAATTAATTAATAAACAAAATGAAAGAAATGCTGATATTTATAACCAGTGTTTCCCCTAGGTGAAATGATGGGTGAGGTGACAGGGATGGGGTACGTGAGCGCCGCAGGCGGAAAGCGTTGCTAGGGGGGTCCGAGGGCATGCTCCCCCTGAGATTTGTTTAAAACTAGCTTTAAAATAGTGCATTCTGAGGTATGTTTTAACCTTTACTCTTGAATATAGAGGGGAAGATATAAAACAACAAGACACTACTTGTAAATGTAGTAATCATGATTGATAAAAGTAAGTAATCATGATTGTGTCATTGTGTTGAGTTGTGGTTTCCATTTTATCACTGGTACTCAGTAGAGGTGTGGTTTCCACTTGACCACTGGTACTCAGTTGAGGTATGGTTTCCACTTGACCACTGGTACTCAGTAGAGGTGTGGTTTCCACTTGACCCTGGTACTTGGTTGTGGTCATGTTTTTCTTGCACTTAACCCTTGGCCTTGTTACCTGACAGAGTCAGTAAAAAAGTAAAAGGTAAGTTCTTATAAAGCGGACGACTGCTCAAAGCGCTTTACACTTTACTCCCTGTCAGACCTGTTCAGTCGAACACCATCTCGACTTCTCTGGGAAACATCCAGGGGTATCATCTGAAGACTCTTTCATCATCACCTTTAAATTATTATAATATCATAATATTATGGTAAATTGGTGGTTTATGTTCCAAAGATTATATCTTATTTGCTGCTAGTATGCTGTGCAATTAATTAAAAAGTCATTTGTGGAATGTCAAAAAAGTATGTTTCTATTAATCGCAAAAACTGTTCTCAAGTTGTGTCCTTTTTATAAAACAGTATAAGTTGTTTTGTATATCCTAAGTTATTGATAACCCGTTAGTATACACGGTTTTGGGCAGTAGGCGGTTTTTATGAGATATGAACTTTGGTGGTTTATAAGTAAATACTTAACTAAAATCAACTTTCCCAAATGTTTATTTGCACAACTGATATCTTACGAATGACATTCGTTATTTTGTTTTAAAAAAAACGGCATGGAACATTAGTTGAAACTTGAATAGACTTGTGCCGTGGGCATTTGCGTCGAATCTGGACCCACCTTGATTTTGCCGTTATAACTTGAGTTTTGCTTAACTTTGATACCTCAGTGTGATAGTTCCACCATTCAACATTATCCTAGGCATATTTACCTTTAAGAATATTGTGTCTTACGCCCATTTGAGGCATAAATAGCGCCCCGGTTTGTATCAACATACGCTGCTATAGTTGTCATTTTACGCGCGCTGTGAGGTAACAGACTAGCGCAAACCGGGACGCTATTTGAGCTTCAACAGGGTCCAGATTTGATACAAGTGCCGACTATTGAATAGGATCCACGGTTTTTATTTGGGCTTCAAAAGAGTCCGGATTCGACACAAGTGCCGACTAGTTACGTAGTGCCATCAGCCTGCACGGTTTTCACTCCCACCACCGTCATAAACCAAAACGCAAGTTACCGTTTGAGCGCCATTTTACATGAATGTCAAGATTTCTAGTATGTCGAAACTCCGCAAGGTGCCACCATTGGAGACACCGACGATACATAGGAATATTCCGTGATTGGACAACTGACAAGTGATCTTTCACGTTGTCCAATGGAGTTAAATCCTAACTGCTTAATCTTAATCTTAATCTTGAAAAATAATCCATAAATTCCCAGAAGGGACAACACATGGATGATAGATGAGAGGCAATACGTTCATGGTAGCACCTCTATCCTACTCCGAAATGATGTACTGGAGCAGGCCGCAAGACTATTGCTGGATAATTTATTCCAATCTGGTATACCGGTAGTTCTTAAAATTACAGATTTAGAAAAAATGGTTTTATTACAACTAGGTCTACTTAATTTATGATTAAATAAAATATTCCCATCTTGCTGCACGTCTTTGAATTACTTCAAGGCTGTTAATTTCTTTCATTACGAATGGATCCCAGATTTTGCAGCATATTCCATTCCAGTTCTTTCTAATGAAATATATGCAATTGTTTTATATTTTTGTGAATAGACCCTAAGATCTCTACATAAAAATACAAGTTTTTTATTACTTTTCTTAACCACTTCAGCAATGTGCTTAGACCAAGTTAAATCATTTGATAAAAAACCCTCAAATATTTTGCATCATTGACGTCTTTCAAAATTTGCCCGCCCATGTGATAAGAACGATGTAAATGAAGACCAGAAGTTGTGATCATTATATTGCATTTAGAAATATTAAATTTCATGCCCCAATCAACCCTCCACTTAACAAGACTGTCTAAATCTTGTTGCAACATTAGTTGATCTTGTAAAGACTGAACTGGTCTATAAATCAAACAATCATCAGCAAAGAGTCTCACTCTTGTACCTGGAGAAACAACACCTGGAAGATGATTACAGTATAATAAAAACAACAGTGGTCCCATTACTGTACCCTGAAGAACACCGGATGCCACTTCTTCATCATCAGAAAATTCACCATTTACCAATACATGTTGAGTTCGTGCATGAGTGTTGTTCCTAGTAATATGAGATATATGCCTTACACTTGACTGAAGACTTGTATTAGATTCGACTGAGTAATCAGAGGTTGGCCTGTAGTACGAAGCTATATAAACTGGACTTTCATTATGAATAGATAAACGTGCCCACACAATTTCATCGTGATGAGGTAAATTTGGTTTATCTAACTCAATTTCATCTATAACCAAATCTTTCTTATGAATTATCATGACACCACCACCATTAAGTGTACATTCATTTCTCAAATGACCTATATAATTAGGAGGCAAGAACTCAGAATGTTTCATTGATTTATCTAATTTAGACTCACTAACTAATATGATATCTGGTTGCATGGTATTACAAAAATGTGCCAACTCTGCCTAGTACTAGTACTATTAATGTTTGCAATTGTTATTCTTAAATTATCTGATGATTTATCTGAACCACTACTTTCCTCAGATAGACAGTTTGTAGATAAAGAGGTGATATTTTTAATTTGGTTATTATGTACTGTAGATGTACACGCGTGGACTGCTATGAGCAATATTTAATTCGTATTTCAGAATGTTTACCAGGCAACAAAGCAAAACTAATAAGAATTTATAATACAAAAAACAGACATTAGCATTATGTTAATTTCTGTATATATGACTTACAACATTATAATTATTATCTAAGTTATTGACAAGATGACATCATTAATAATGAAGTGTTACAACTTTTGACTAAACCGTTAACCGGATGTAAACAAAACACACGCTGACGATGACAGGCCTCGACATTAACACTGGCCTGTTGGCCCGGCGCCTTTTTGAGGCTGTCAGGCCAGTTCGGGCCACCAGTTTTCATATTTTACTGGCCCACCAGGCCACTGGTTTCAATCCAATTGACCACCATCGGGTTACCGGTAACCCGAACATACCTAAAAAAATGGCAATCCTAAAGCCACATTTTTTTTATTTGATATTTAAATCAATGTTTGTTTTTGTTATAACTAATTAAATAACAGCAACTAAAACTCGCCCATGCATATATACAATGACATGTATGCACTGCCAAACTCATTTGTAACCACCCGTGTGATTGGCGAATGGCGGGGGGGGTGGAGTCATTAATTATTCACCTAATAATCGGTCTTGTTACATGGCGGGCAATCTCAATTGTTGTCTGCATGATAAAACGCTAGGGCATATGATATTCCAAAATGGAAAGGCATCAAGGACATTTGTTATCCTGTCAAACATTTGATAGCATTGCTAAAGACCATGGCTGCACTGGTGGATCTTATAATACAGCTGTGCCTTGGGCGGAACAAGAGCAAGGACTCTGGACAGCGTTCACATTGTTGCACACCAACAGCCACTCGGTGTTTGCATCAGTCATCGCCAGTCATAATGATAACGTGATACTCATGTTGCATATTTATCATGATAATTATAATATGCCTGATCTTGGCAATACCGGCTGTGATACCACGATTAAAAATCTTCATGTAACTTTTTGTTATCACTTCTTAAAGGTGCTATCTTAATTTAGTAAATGATGTGCGCAAATAAGAACTTCGGAAAAGTCAGCATGACATCGCACCAAGCAAACTTTGTGGACTTCTTGTGAAGCGACTGACAGGCATCTCGGTATCAACATATTTTTTTACAAAATCTGGACCAGTAACTTTTCTGGGTGGGCCAGTAAATTTTCAAATCTACTGGCCCCCTGGGCCAGTGAATACAACACCTTAATGTCAAGGCCTGGACGATTTTAAAAAGAAATCTTAGGCGAAAACTTAAAATATTGTATTGTTGATTAAATACAGATATTTACTACAATGATTTGATTTGAACCAATGAACAAGAACCACACTTAAGGTAGCTGCACCGGGTATCATGTCAGTCGATTTCTTTATTTTTTTCTTCATAGAACATTAGTAGGTGTCAGTATGAATATGTGTATTATTAAAAAAACCAAGGCACTATCGCCATATGTCACCAGTCAGTCCTTTAAAAACTAGTATTTTTAGTGTGTCTGTGGAAAGTCCCTTTTCCATAGTGACGATCATGTGTGTGTCAGCCCAGTTCAATCATAAATTCATTCACCATGAATGCAGATCATATAGTCTGGTTATTCTCATGCCACTATGCTGTTGTATTATAATTACCTAAATGCATCACACTGTCAAACCACCAAATACTGGTGGTAGTTTTGTTTATTCTCCGATAATGCCTGACCTTAGCTGCCAGTTGCAATGACCCCAGCAGATGTCAATCAATTTTGTCTACCACAACAAGTTCAGGGGTCATGTTCTAGTTAGACTTCCTGTCCGTTGCACACAAAGAAAAATGCAGTGTATTTTTTTAGAATTTTTTTTTTATACAAAATTCACATGCTGTGACATAAGTGCATTTGAGTAGGGAGATTTTCATGTGTGATTGTAGAAGGTGTTCACTACAAAATGGTGGATTTCTAGATGATTTGAATAAGCGGAAGGATATTTGGCAACAATTTGTCTGTGTGACCTGTTTGCGGAGTAATTCTTGCTGGCATTTATAAATATTGACGGGTATCACACATACAGGCATTTTACGAGAGCTGGAAGTATGCAATTTTTGTTAAAATCTGTCGGCATGTCAATGAGATGATGATAACAGCAGGTGAGGAGATTAAGACATTTTATAGGTCACGGTTTCTTATAATCAGACAAAACATTAACATGGTCGCCTATTGGAAAACCAACAGTGGGCTAACCCCAATAAACACCCTGGCAACAGAAGCATGCTATTGTCATTGCACAATCATGGAGGACGCATTTTACTTGAAATATCTTGAAACAGTCACTGGTAATATATGTATAGCAAAACAACAGTTGAACGGGACAAACCGTTTTTGGATATTACAGACTTCTCATCAGTCTGCAAGTCCAAATCACAGTGTTAGAACACATGTCTTACAAGGGGGGTGGGGGGTGTATGCTACTAGTTAAACCTGAATTTGCAAATGTGTATGAAAATGAACCAATGACATTGCAGCAGGGTGATCCATCAATCTTGTTTGTTTACTTCTGCTAGTTAAACACACTTGAAGATCTTGTCATTGACCCTAATGAAGCCTGATGACAGTGACTAGCTGTGGCTGTAGCCTGAGCCTGTTATCAGATACTGTCTACTGGCAGGACCTTCTGGCCAATCAAGCAAGTGGCATCATTTTCTGAATGTCTGCTAATTAGGCTGTGTAATATGATGTAATTGAACTGCATAAGACATCTGGCCTTTTGAGAATTCACACCCTAAGGTGACTTTTTGTTGATTTTTACCTTTGTAAATAGGGCTCAGGGTCATAAAATCAGTATCAATTTGAATGTAACATATATAACAACTCGCTGTATTGAATATTCTTATAAAACACATATTGTACTTTCTGGAAAACTGTTATAGGAGTTCATACGTGCCACCTGAGAATGTTGTGGTAGATTAGAAATTGTCCGACACTGAAATGCTTATTCACACGGTGACCTGTCAAGTAGGGTGGCTCTTTTGAAATGTGTATAAAAACAAACACGTGGATGAATTACAAAAAATACCACACTGTGTATGAGATAGGAGAGCCTATCAAATGTGTTAGTTTCAACATTTTTCTCCAAAATTGCCTTGCCTACATGGGGTCATGTTCTAGTTAGACTTCCTGTCCGTGTACGTACAAAGAAAAATGCAGTGTATTTTTTTGAAATTATTTTTTTTACAAAATTCACATGCTGTGACATAAGTGCATTAGAGTAGGGAGATTTTCATGTGTGATTGTAGAAGGTGTTGACTGTAAAATGGTGGATTTCTTTTTTTTGGGGTTAAGAGAAAGTGGAGGCTTCTCAAGTCAGGTGTTTCCCCTGGTAAATGACAAGCGAGACGGGCCGCCTCACCGTTTTGCTATGCCGCCTAGCCCAAAATTTGCCAAAATTGCCACCTCAGCTATTTCATATGCCCATTTGTTTTCATTCTTTCGCGATATATTCAGCACCGGCGCGAAATGATGCCACAAAGTCACTTATATTCCTCAAAAATCGCATGTTTGTAGCAACATCGTTTAGTTGTCTTAACGATAACGTCGTTAAGATGACTAAACTAAGATACTATGCAAAATATCTACATTGTTAAGAGCGCATGCATACAGGGAAGTCGTATATTTTGTTGAGCTCTGTTATTACATTAAGTTTTTGCTATATTGATTTACTCTACGATTCTGCTCGATTAAGGTGGTAGGATGGCCTATGACATGCTTGTTTTGATTGAAATCAAGTTAATAAATGTTTTGAAGATAAAGTAACAATTTTTTCTCAGACAATGCCAAACACATTAAACAATACTCCAGAAGAATTGATTTTTATGTGGTTTAGTGATATTTAAATGTGTTTAAAGACAATTAAAAAATATGTAAACAAATCACCCCAAAAATTGCATTTTATTTCATTTTCAGAAACTCCCGAAAAGAAAAATTTGTATTGTTGTAAGTACAAACATGGTAGTTTTGTTTATTCTCCGATAATGCCTGACCTTAGCTGCCAGTTGCAATGACCCCAGCAGATGTCAATCAATTTTGTCTACCACAACAAGTTCAGGGGTCATGTTCTAGTTAGACTTCCTGTCCGTTGCACACAAAGAAAAATGCAGTGTATTTTTTTAGAAATGATTTTTTTAAATAATTCACATGCTGTGGCATAAGTGCATTTGAGTAGGGAGATTTTCGTGTGTGATTGTAGAAGGTGTTGACTGTAAAATGGTGGATTTCTAGATGATTTGAATAAGCGAAAGGATATTTGGCAGCAATTTGCCTGTGTAACCTGTTTGTCGAGTAATTCTTGCCGGCATTTGTAAATATTGACGGGTGTCACACATACAGGCATTTTACGAGAGTTGGAAGTATGCAATTTTTGTTAAAATCTATCGGCATATCAATGAGATGATGATAATAGCAGGTGAGAAGTTTAAGACATTTTACAGGTCATGTTTTCTTATAATCAGACAAAATGTTAACATGGTCTCCTATGGGAAAACCAACAGTGGGCTGACCCCTTCAACACGTGGCTCTTCCTAACACAATATCATTAGCGGGGATAACCTTGGGGGGAAATCTCAGTAATAGAAGTGTCTGTCAAATCGTGTTGAAATAAACCACATGCCAGTGAAAAAGTCACATTTCTAAGCCAAAAACAAGCATCTGGTGACACTTGTGTTATCAACAACAACCAGGAAGTATTACTTAATGTAACTTTTTATAAAAACTACAATACTTACAAAGCCATAGCTTGGGATATGAACTCGACTTGTGTTTACCAAAAATTGCACTGGATGGTTTTATGTTTGGTGAAGGAGTCATGCCAAAAAATGCAGTACAGATTTTTGCTGGCTTTCAACATTGTAACAAAATGTTTATGAAGCTGTATCAAACTTAATATGCATTTGTTTACAAAAAAAACCTGTGTGAATGTCAATAACATGTTTGTACTTACAACAATACAAATTTTTCTTTTTTTTGGGAGTTTCTCAAAATGAAATAAAATGCAATTTTTGGGGTGATTTGTTTACATATTTTTTAATTGTCTTTAAACACATTTAAATATCACTAAACCACATAAAAAAATCAATTCTTCTGGAGTATTGTTTAATGTGTTAGGCATTGTCTGAGAAAAAATTGTTACTTTATCTTCAAAACATTTATTAATTTGATTTCAATCAAAACAAGCATGTCATAGGCCATCCTACCACCTTAATCGAGCAGAATCATAGAGTAAATCAATATAGCAAAAACTTTATGTAATAACAGAGGTCAACAAAATATACGACTTCCTTGCATGCATGCACTCTTAACAATGTAGATATTTTGCATAGTATCTTAGTTTAATTGTCTTAACGACGTTATCGTTAAGACGACTAAACGATGTTGCTACAAATCTGCGATTTTGGAGGAATATAAGTGACTTGGTGGTGTTATTTCGCGCCAGGGCTGAATATATCGCGAAAGAATAAAAAAAAAATGGGTGTACGAAATAGTTACGAGACGGCAATTTCTGCAAATTTTGGGCGAGGCGGCATAGCAAAACGGTGAGGCGGCCCGCCTCGCTTGTCATATACCAGGGGAAACATTGGTGTTTGACGGAACGTATCAACATCCTCCACCACTTCCTGTATCTTGACTTTCTTGATGAGAGTGCCCTTGTATTTCACTTCTTTCTTCATCCATTGCTCATATTTCATTGGCCTTGTGTCGTCTCAATTATTCAGTTTCTCCCTTACGTCTTTATCACTCATCATGGTTAATTCTGATGAGGACTTTGGCAGTACCTTGGAGGCGGTCGCCTTCATGGACATGTTGGCGTGCCACTGGAATAGACACACATGTCTGCGTGTATTGAACCAGCCTGACATTTGACGGTCTCCCCATGCAGAATGCAGTAAACGACAAAAAATTGTTACTTTAACTTCAAAACATTTATTAATTTGATTTAAATCAAAACAAGCATGTCATAGGCCATCCTACCACCTTAATCGAGCAGAATCGTAGAGTAAATCAATATAGCAAAAACTTAATGTAATAACAGAGCTCAACAAAATACACAACTTCCCTGCACGCATGCGCTCTTAACTATGTAGATATTTTGCATAGTATCTTAGTTTAGATAACTAAATGATGTTGCTACAAATCTGCAATCTTGGAGGAATATAAGTGACTTTGTGGTGTCATTTCGCGCCGGTGCAGAATATATCGCGAAAGAACAAAACAAAATGGGTGTACAGAATAGCTGCGAGTATGCCAGGGGAAACACTGGTGTTTGACGGAACGTATCAACATCCTCCACCACTTCCTGTATCTTGACTTTCTTGATGAGAGTGCCCTTGTATTTCACTTCTTTCTTCATCCATTGCTCATATTTCATTGGCCTTGTGTTGTCTCAATTATTCAGTTTCTCCCTTACGTCTTTATCACTCATCATGGTTAATTCTGATGAGGACTTTGGCAGTACCTTGGAGGCGGTCGCCTTGAACCAGCCTGACATTTGACGGTCTCCCCCTGCAGAATGCAGTAAATGACATCTTAATGTCGCTGTATTCAAGGCAGAATTTCTTATAGATATTTTGCATAGTATCTGTCAATGAGAAGGTACCTCTTCCCCTGACTTGGTCCTTATTTCCAGGTAATTCATTGCTGTTTTCTGATCTCCTCAGAAAGTCAGCTACCAACATCTTCTGTGACTTAGCTATTGTTTTCCTCATGTTTCTTCCTTTCTTCTGGTAAAAGATGTAGTCCCTCGACAGGGACACTTTCTTACTGAGGATCTTTCTGAACCTTGTACTTAGCATTTTCTGTTTAATGTTGGGATTTCTGACTGGATCAAACAATGATCTCTTGAGTGATGTCCTAGTTTTTGGACTTATACACGACATTGTCGTTGTAAACGGGAGTAGAGAATCTACTCTGTGTGGCCTTGGTGAGATGTCAAGTTGCTTGGCCAGCTCCAATGCTGCCGTTGTAGGTGAAGAAATCTCATAAACTACTTCTTGGCTGGGGTGAACTGTAGAACGTATATTTGGTATGTGTAGGTGCGTTGGAATCAGCCGAGTTGATATGCAACAGCGAATAATCAGCAGATGATACTGAGCTTATACTCGAGTTCAGTTAAGTTTGCCGGAGTAGACATGGGGCTAATATCATATTTCAACAACATAATCATTTTTAAACAGTTGATTTTGTCCAGTGCTTCACCTATCGTTTTCTTCAGCTGTCTCACCTTAGGCTGAGGTGAGAGAGGCAGCTTCACCACCAACCTACAATATGAAACTTATTTTATTTTCTATTATAATTATTCCTCTAAATGCAAGACATGGTGCAATAAGTGAACAGTAAACATTTTACTTCCATCATAACCCTTAATGATATGTAACTATGATTCACCAAAAAAACATTTAATTAATAATTACCTACAGGGTTGTTTGATTTATGCCGGGCAGAAACTGTTTCTGCAAAAACATTTGATTAATAATTACCTACAGGGTTTTCTGATTTATGCCGGGCAGAAACTGCTTGGTGGACAGTTAATTAGTGGGTCAAGTTCAAATACATCAGCACATTTTTCACACCTGCATGGTAGTTTAGGCTAGGTAGTGTGCTGGCAGCTACTAAACCTATAGGCTTGTGTGAAAAGGATAGTTGGCAGAAGAACTAACTTCAAAGCACCATTGCATCCATTTAGCCAGGCAGCAGTCACACTGTCCCAGTGTCTGATGCTATGTTTATATAATAATTATATAGGCTTAATGATCCCAATACACCAATGTGTTGGCACAATGTCAGATAATGGAACTAGGTTAATCATCTTAACAATAACTATAATTAGTTCTGTGGGGCTGTTTTTTTCAGTGAACAGTAAACATGTAAACATTTTACTTCCTTCATAACCCTTAATGATCTGTAACTATGATTCACCAAAAAACATTTGATTAATAATTACATACAGGGTCGTTTGATTTATGCCGGGCAGAAACTGTTTCTGCCCGGCAGGAACAGCAACAACAGGAAATACATGCCATTGATAGGCAAACGTGTTCTTTTTATAGAAAATGTCAGTTTCTTTCTGTACCTGTCTACATATGATAACCATTTGTCCGCCGTGCTCACAATAAACCACATGAATGATAAAAGGAAGATCAGCCACTTAACTTGTGGATTATTATTATTATAAAACTACTCTGCTACTGCTTGGTGGACAGTAAGCTGCAACTGTCTTTGAGTTTGTTTACATTTTGACAAACTACTATTATATAGCACTAATTTTTGAATGAATCACATTTTGAGAATGCATGTCATTGTTTGCGGTGTAACTTTTGTATGCTTCATTTTCTGCTGCTACAAGTTGCATTCATCTGAAATATTATTCAGTTACCTATCCAATGATAATACATATGTTGTGGTGTTGGAAATATATAGCTTTGGTATATATTGTACACGAGGGTGGTGATAGGAAACTATTGGACATTGCGACAGTCCAGAAAGACAGTATGAGATGTGTCACTCACTATATGAAGTCTGACTTTCAGATACTTCATTTTGATGAGCCTCTCCATTAGCTCATATATTTATGTGAAATATATAATTACCGGGGTATATCATTAAAATATTTCAGAACAGGCTAACGCTAAGCTGCAACTGTCTTTGAGTCAATGTAATATTTCCATGCAATCCATTTGCATATATAATGTAAAACTTCAACAGCCGTTTTCTTCATTTTCACTTTTTGATCCCTAACATGTTCAATGCTCCATAACTTCGCCAATTTTTGTAGCAGTCTTAATTTTTGAAACCGTGTAAAGCACCCTACCAAACCTTTACAAGGATGTAAGAAAACAATGTTACCATTTTTCTTACTTATCACTCATTTGGTCAGCCGGAGTCACATATAGACGTATTAGTCCAAAGGACTTCAGGGCCACTTGGCCCATTTTTTAAATGTTGCTTCAGTTTTAGAAATAAACTAAAAACTACTGAAGATATTTAAACAAATGAGGTATAATTTTAGAGCTCATGATAAGTACTCACTTTGCAGGTTACATATATCAACCCGTGAGTCTTTCCTCTTAGGGTATAGCCGGACATCTGTTATCACTTGAACATAGTGTATCACAGTCGGCACTTCTCTGACTACCAACTGCCAGAGATCCTCAGGACACGATTGGAGGAACTCTGTCTACAGATCAAGGTCAGCACATCGTAACATGTCATTTCACACATAGGATGGTTTAATTAGAAACACATTAAATACCTCACAGAGAAACTGTACAATATTTGATAATAATTATTATCAAGGAAGTATCAGATGATTATTTAAGAAAATGTCTTAAACCATTTGCACCATATGGTCATAATTACTATTTGACTCAAATATTCACAAATATTTTCTGTTTAGTCACCATGCCAGAATATAAGCATTGACACCTTGTGTTTTTTTTCACCATTTTATTTTTGTCACAGATGTTGAAGCTGGGACGTATAGAGACATTTGTAGGCAGGGTAATGCAACCGCCCAGCATGGAAGCCCTACATCATGCAATCTCAACCCTCATCCACCTGGTGAGTAACTGTCAAACCATCGCCTCAACCCCTGTCCACATGGTGAGTAACTGTCAAACCATATTCTCAACCCTTGTCCAACTGGTGAGTAACTGTCAAACCATGTCAACCAGTGTCCACCTGGTGAGTAATTATCAAACCATTTTATCGATAAGTGTTTGCCCGACAGTACATTCACCATGGTCATTACATGCCCCATGGTCAGTGCATGCTCCATGGTCAGTACATGCCCTATGGTCAGTACATGCCCATGGTCAGTACATGCCCATGGTCAGTACATGCCCTATGGTCAGTACATGCCCATGGTCAGTACATGCCCTATGGTCAGTGCATGCTCCATGGTCAGTACATGCCCTATGGTCAGTGCATGCTCATGGTAAGTACATGCCCTATGGTCAGTACATGCCCATGGTCATTACATGCCCCATGGTCAGTGCATGCTCCATGGTCATTACATGCCCCATGGTCAGTGCATGCTCCATGGTCAGTACATGCCCTATGGTCAGTACATGCCCATGGTCAGTACATGCCCATGGTCAGTACATGCCCTATGGTCAGTACATGCCCATGGTCAGTACATGCCCTATGGTCAGTACATGCCCTATGGTCAGTACATGCCCATGGTCAGTACATGCCCATGGTAAGTACACATACCATCATCAGTACACACCACATGGTCAGTAAACACCCCAGGTCAATACACGCCCACGGTAAATACACACCCTATGGTCAGTGCACCTCTAAAAGTACAGTATTAAAAATTCACAGATACCGCCAGCTCTGTGTTTGTTTTGTTTATTTTACAATTTTTGTAGCAGTCATAATTTTTGAAACCATGTAAAGCACCCTACCCAACCTTTACAAGAATGTAAGAAAACAATGTTACAATTTGTTTGACTTATCACTCATTTGGTCAGCCGGGGTTACATATCGACGTATTAGTCCGACTTCAGGGCCTCTTGGCCCATTTTTCAAAAATTTTTATCAACCTGTCACGATCATCTTGTAAATGCTGTCTATCTCCATCATGTTTAATCCTTCCAAACAATTTTGTATCATCTGCAAATTTGAACACCTTGTTTGTTATATCATCGCCCAAATCGTTGATATATATTAAGAGTAATATAGGTCCCAGTACTGATCGCTGTGGTACCCCACTCAAAACTTATTTCCAGTTTGAAGCCTCCCCATCAACTACTACCTATTGTCAGACAACACTGAATGATGTACTGTGTAGAGACATCGCCCTTGGTACAGAAACCCATCGGTCTGCTCGGGTTGATAATACGGTTGATAAATGTTAACAGTAGCTGGTTGAAACTTATTCAGACTAACTGTGAATTAAAATTATTATGTGTTTCATCTGAGTTAATGACCTATCCATCCCATGACCTGTTGCTTAGCAAAACCTCCGTTAAGCCATCAAAAATGGATGCCAAACTCATGATGCGTTTGTGCATTCCATCATATATTTTGTTGAAATTCTGTCCACAAAAGTGAGTGACAATGGCAGGATCGTCTGATTTATGAGATGTCATGCAACAATTGGTGTTTAATTCATATGTATATACCCGTTACTAACATTGTTGGCATGGCTAAGCTTGATGGAGGTCACGCGTAAAATGTTGAATGTAACAGGCAAACCACGACATATTGGATACTTAAATCAGATTATAATCTTTCTGATAGTGGTCAATAAAACGCCTGAGTAAATGGGATGGTGGGATGTTCAACCTGTAATCTCACCTAAGGCATGGCTGGTGGACATCAATGTCACTTGTGTTGAATTTAGCCATTCTGTTTGTCTCTTGCAGTATCACAATAGATGACGTTGTCTATGTTGTTGATGGGAGTAAGATCAAGATGAAGAACTTTGACCCGGCCAACAACATCGCAACCTTGAAGCCTGAGTGGGTGAGTTGGGCCAACGCCAAGCAGCATCTGGGCCGGGCTGGAAGGTGAGTCAGACCATGTATATATGTACTCTGATAGCAAGGGAACTCTTGGGGTGTCGTAGTGCAGTGTTTAGAACAGCAGACTCAATCGAGAGAAAACAATTTTGAATCCTCTTTCTGCCATGTCCAAGCTTGAGCAATTTCTTCCATACCACATTGTCTCAGTTCATTCAGTTATATAAATGAGTACCTGAATATACAGGTACTTGTATATGGATGACCTTTATGCAGTAGTTGTGGTGTGGTTGAATACTTCACAGAGATGTGGAGATGGTGTTTAAACTGCCCACGAACCAAAAATATCTGTCTAGGTCATCTTCCATCAATTTTGTGAATTGGGCAGAAGTGTATGTTTAATACTCTCATCTTTCAATGTCTGGTTAATTTTCTTCTACAAAAAATCACAAACAAAGGAAATGCCTGTATTTACGAACCCACACATCAAGAAACCATAGACGATATACCGGTAAGTCAAAATCACCTCGTTTTTCAAAATGTCACTTTTTATAATTTTGCTTCAATTTAGAAATAAATCAAAAATTATTGAAGATATTTAAACAAATGAGGTCTCATTTTAAAGCTCATGATAAGTACTTACTTTGCAGATTACACATATCAAGCCGTGAGTCTTTCCTCTTAGGGTATAGCCGGACATCTGTTATCACTTGTACATAGTGTATCACAGTCGGCACTTCTCTGACTACCATCTGCCAGAGATCCTCAGGACACGATTGGAGGAACTCTTGTCTACAGATCAAGGTCAGCACATCGTAACATGTTATTTCACACATAGGATGGTGTAATTAGAAACATATTAAATACCTCATAGAAAAATTGTACAATATTTGATAATAGTATCAAGGAAGTATAAGATGATAAGAAAATGTCTTAAAACATTTGCACCGTATGGTCATAATTAATATTTGACTCAAATATTCACGAATATTTTTTATGTTTAGTCACCATGCCAGAATATAAGCATTGAAACCCTGTGTGTGTTTTTAGCCATTTAATTTTTGTCACATATGTTGAAGCTGGGACGTATAGAGACATTTGTAGGCAAGGCAATGCAAACGCCCAGCCAATTTTTGTAGCAGTCATAACTTTTTGAAACTAAAAGCACCCTACCCAACCTTTACAAGAATGAAAAAAAACAATGTTACAATTTTTCTGACTTATCAGTCATTTGGTCAGCCGGGGTCAAATATAGACGTATTAGTCCAAAGGACTTCAGGGCCACTTGGCCCATTTTTTTTCATAAATGTTCTTATCTATTTATTATATATATGTTTTCATGTTTTTTAACAATCTTATTGAGTACATTCCATGTTCTAGTATTGTGATGCACCTCTGAATTATTAATTGCCATATTTATGGTGCAGAAGAATGCTGTTGAATTAGTATTATTATAAGACAATAGTCATCATTACAGAGAATCCATTGTTAAATTGGAGTGGAGACACTCCAGTCTGAAAAATTCCCAGTACGACACATGGTGACATTGTTTCCTTATTTCCCATGTAATTATCTTCGTATTATAATTTTTTATAAATGTTTTTATGTATTTATTATTTATATATAATGTGTATATATATATATATATATATATATATATATATATCAATGATCTTAATGGGTACATTCCATGTTTTAATATTATAATGCACCTCTGAATGGTGGAGTGGAGACACCATATTCTTAAATATTTTTTTCTAAAAAGCGGATTAATCTCATCAGAAATTAATTGTATGAAGTTAGTATACTACTATCGTAAATCAAATGTCTCATGAAAAGAAATGTCAAAAAACTGTTGATAGCAGTGACAAGAAAGTATCGGATATATAATATATCATCATAGTTGTTATACTGGTTGGGTGGACTAGTGAATTGTGCAGCGTATACAGAGCAGCCTTGTGTTGTAGAAAGAAGAAGTTCCGCATGATCAAGTTTGGCACCAACGTTGATTTGTCTAATCAGAAGAAATGGAAGGCACAACTCCAGGAGTTGGGAAACCTTCCCGCCTTCACACGAGTAAGTCTCCCATTGTCTCCCTCATTCCCTCCCTCCTCTCTCCCTCCCTCCCTCTCTTCCTCCCTCTCTCCCTCCCTCCCTCTCTCCCTCCCTCTCTCTCCCTCCCTCCCTCTTTCCCTCCCTTTCTCCCTCCCTCTCTCCCTCCAACCATCCCTCCCTCCTTCCCTTCCACACAGGTTGCAGCCGCCAGTAACATGTGCCACTGTAAGCCACTAGTAACATGTGTCACTGTAACCGTTACAGGTTGTAGCCAGCAGTATCATGTGCAACTGTAACCGTTACAGGTTGTAGCCGCCAGTAACATGTGCTACTGTAACCGTTACAGGTTGTAGCCGCCAGTAACATGTGTCACTGTAACCGTTACAGGTTTTAGCCACCAGTAACATGCGCCACTGTAACCGTTACATGCTGTAGCTGCCAGTAACATGCTGAGTCACATTGGCCACAAGATCCTTGGAATGAACACGGTGCAGCTCTACATGACGGTGCCTGGGTCCCGCACTCCTGGTAGGAAACTTGTTGTTTCACAACATTTTGTTCCAAAAACCAAACTAACATTGGCAAACATTCTTCAGTAGTTGCACCAAAATCTAGAATCAACCCCCTATTACTTTAAAATCAGCTGAAACTATAGCAACCTTTCGTTAAAAAAAAACTCAAAACTTATTTATTTGAAATCGCATTTCCACCCTATTCTTTGGCAATCCCTTGCTCTAATGACGACACTTGCTTGTCCCTGTTAATGATTTTGTTTAATGATTCTTGTATGTCGCGCCTCTGAGCTCAAATTCCTTCAGGGGGATATTGGCACTATCGACATTTATTTTATTATTGTTAGTTCCTTTGTAACTATCTTCACACTGAATGCCCCAATTCCTCCCAGGTGCAGGGGTATGTTTAGGGGGGATGACCTGTTTTGGCAATTTTGTTTTCCTTTATAATGTGTTGGACTGCTTTATTTTAACATGAAGAAATAATAATAATCATAATAATAACAAACTTCTATAGCACCTGTATCATCGCAGGCCTCAACTCAGATGTGCAACATGCAAGAATCAAAGTAAAAGCAACGGACTGCCCAAGATTTACGCTGGGAATGAATTAGTTCCAGATTTTCATGTGTATCCAGTGTAGACATCTTTCATTAAGGAGAGGTGTCCACTGAGTACTTGCATAAATTAATACAGTCTGAATGATTTACCTTCCAATAATGGGGTATAACCACCGAGTAAAACAAAATATGAAATACATAATCCTTGCTAAATGTGTGTGTCAATATTATGCACATTTGACAGAAACGAATGACTAGTGCTTGGGACTTGGGTGGAGCGCTGTGGTGCAGTGGCTAGAGCTTCAGACTCTCGACCAAGAGAAACCGGGTTCGATTCCTGTGCAGCAATGTCGAACCTTGGGCAAGTTCGTTGACTCTACATTGCTCCAGTTCACTCAGCTGTGTGAATGAGTACCTTGCTCTAAACAGTGGTGGATATTTAATTTAATTGCAGTGTGGCTGGATGCTTCCTAGAAAAGTCGAGATGGTGTTCGATTGAACAGATCTGTTAGGAAGTAAAGTGTAAAGCGCTTTGAGCTGTCCTTTTTTAGTGCTTGAAACCTTGTTATTTGAGAAATCAGCAAGATTTTGTTATTATGTTTCCTCGATAGGCCACCAGGAGAACTTGAATTACACCGCAGTGAACATCAACATTGGGACAGGAGACTGTGAATGGTTCGGGGTGATAGAGAGCTACTGGGGCGTCATACACCAACTGTGTGAACAGTAAGTGGGGGTTTGGGATGTCGTACACCAACTGTTTGAACAGTAAGTGGGTATTTGGGGTGTCATACAACTGTGTGAACAGTAAGTGGGGGTTTGGGGCCTCATACACGAATAGTGTGAACAAATAATTGGGGTTGAATATACAAAACTGTTCACATACAATATGATAAATTTCTTATATTTGAAAACATACTGCAGGGAATCAGCAGGACCATTTAATTAAGGTTTGTATTCAGTTACAGAAATCTCTAAGTTTAACTTGCGAAGGATATTATCAAAGCTACCGGTATGTAAATCATTGTTTATAGTTTTATAGGACTTTTAATATCTATGTGGTTTACTCAAAGTAATCTTTCATTTTGTTTGTGTTAGTAGGAATGACGTCAACTATTTGACCGGGTCCTGCTTGTATTTGTAGGAATGACATCAACTATTTGACCGGGTCCTGGCTGTGTTTGTAGGAATGGTATCAACTATTTGACAGGGTCCTGGTTGTGTTAGTAGGAATGACATTGACTATTTGACCGGGTCCTGATTGTTTTTGTAGGAATTACATCAACCATTTGACTGGGTTCTGGATGTGTTTGTGGGAATGGCACCAATTATTTGACCAGGTCCTTGTGTTTGTAGCAATGGCATAAACTATTTGACCTGGTCCTCATGTTTGTAGGAATGTCATCAACTATTTGACCGGGTCCTGGTTGTATTATTTGGAACGGCATGAACTATTTGACCGGGTCCTGGTTGTGTTTGTAGGAATGGCATGAACTACTTGACCGCGTACTGTGTTTGTTTGTAGGAATGGCATCAACTATTTGACCGTGTCTTGGTTGTGTTTGTGAGAATAGTATCAACTATTTGACCGGGTCCTGGTTGTGTTTGTAGCAATGGCATCAACTATTTGACCTGGTCCTCATGTTTGTAGGAATGTCATCACCTATTTGACCAGGTTCTGGTTGTGTTTGTTGGAACGGCATGAACTATTTGACCGGGTCCTGTGTGTGTTTGAGGGAATGGCATGAACTATTCGACCGGGTACTGTGTGTGTTTGTAGGAATGCCATCAACTATTTGACTGTGTCTTGGTTGTGTTTGTGAGAATGGTATCAACTATTTGACCGGGTCCTGGTTGTGTTTGTAGGAATGCCATCAACTATTTGACCGTGTCTTGGTTGTGTTTGTGAAAATGGCATCAACTATTTGACCGAGTCCTTTTTGTGTTTGTAGGAATGGCATCAACTATTTGACCTCGTCCTCATGTTTGTAGGAATGTCATCAACTATTTGACCGGGTTCTGGTTATGTTTGTAGGAACGGCATGAATTATTTGACCGGGTCCTGTGTGTGTTTGTAGGAACGGCATCAACTATTTGACCGGGTCCTGGTTGTGTTTGTAGGAATGGCATCAACTATTTGACCGGGTCCTGGTTGTGTTTGTAGGAATGCCATCAACTATTTGACCGGGTCCTGGTTGTGTTTGTAGGAATGGCATCAACTATTTGACCGGGTCCTGGTTGTGTTTGTAGGAATGCCATCAACTATTTGACCGTGTCTTGGTTGTGTTTATGAGAATGGTAACAACAATTTGACCAGGTCCTGGTTGTGTTTGTAGCAATGGCATCAACTATTTCACCGGGTTCTTATGTTTGTAGGAATGGTATCATCTATTTGACCGGGTCCTGGTGGCCTAATCTGGAGGACCTGTTTGAGAATGACGTTCCCGTCTACCGGTTCATCCAGAAGCCCAGTGACCTTGTGTGGGTCAACGGCGGCACCGTCCACTGGGTTCAAGCAATTGTAAGTGACCACAGCCAGCTTATGTAATAATTATATTGTTTCTCTAACTTTGGAGCTTTGTAAGTGCATGCCCACCGAGGTGCCAACAACGTCCACTCCCCTGTTTCTAGGTTGCCTAGCTTCCAGGCCTCTTATTTAGCAATTGGCTGTGTACTTCGAGAAAACACACAGGTAGTTATTTAGAGTTACTTTCGTTTCTACGGTGTACAGATTATGTTGTCAGTCATTCCCCTACAAAACACTATTTAACAATTTTGCAATTTAATACCCTCTTTGTCATGTCAGGTCAAATATTATGCATCTTTTTTTTTTCAGTGCTTGGTTATCCAAGTTTAAATATGTTGATGATTAACATGCCGCAGCAAAATGGTTATTACGCCACTCATGAGAGTCAAAAATAGCTGTCTAAATCACATCAACGTCTCCCTTATAATTCTTCTTTCAACGTCCGGGATATTTTCCTTGACAAATAATGCTAAAGTAATGCAATACTAAATGATGGTATGAGCATTGGTTTTTCCACATATCCCAATTAATTTTTTTAAATAATCTTTGCTTAGTTTTACCAATGAATAAAAAATACTGATATTTCAACAAATTATGTGTGATTTTAATGCTTATAATCTGTTGTATCCATAAAAAGGTGTAATACTACATTTTACAATTGTTCAACTTAATACACACTTTGTCATGTCTGGTGACACACTGTGTAGAAAGACGACTCATTATGCCAATAATATCTATAAAAATGTTGCAATTTAATACCCACTATGCCGTGGAACGTCAGACATGTACAGAGACAAATCTTTCTGCCTTCCATTGACACGTAACATGACAGTATCGGTTTGTGTGTGTGTCGACAGGGCTGGTGCAACAACATCGCGTGGAACGTGGGACCGTTGACCTTCAAGCAGTACATGCTGTCAGCCAAGCGCTATGAATACAACAAGCTACAGCTGTGAAAGTCGCTAGTTCCCATGGTGCAACTGTCGTGGAACCTCGCACGCAACGTCCACGTCACCAACGCGAGACTCTACAACCTCATCAAGACATGTATGTGTCACTCTCTCCGACATAGTACCATCATCACCTAGGCAAGGAGGTGAAGTTCTACGGACACACAGAGAATGAGGCGGCGCACTACTGCAGCAACTGCGAGGTTGGTGTCACACGAAATGATACATCATGTAAATTTTATATAAAAAAAATCTCATTGATGATATATATAAAGGGGTGTTCTCGTGAATGTAGTTTTTGTATTGGTTCAAACCACCACCAGTACCTGGTGTTGGGGCTTTAGGTTTTGAGTGATCCGAAATCTTTGTGAACATATACGGCCATCTTTGTGAACTTATGCGATCATCTTTGCAAACTGATGCAACCATGTGTGTGAACATATGTTACTATATTTGTGAACTTATGCGACCATCTTTGTGAACTTGTGTAACCATCTTTGTGAACTGGTGTGACCATCTTTGTGAACTGGTGCGACCATCTTTGTGAACTTATGTTACTATATTTGTGAACTGATGCGACCATCTTTGTGAACTTGTGCGACTATCATTGTGAACTTGTGCAACCATCTTTGTGAACTTGTGTGACCATCTTTGTGAACTGGTGCGACCATCGTTGTGAATTGATGTGACCATCTTTGTGAACTGATGCGATCATCTTTGTGAACGTTGCGACCATATTTGCAAACTTATGCGACCATCTTTGTGACAAAAAGAATTAGAACACCTTTGGGTGGCCAGTATGTTACAATAGATATAGTCTACACTGCATATTATGATTTTATAATAACAACAAACAGACAATCTCCCTTTATATCCTCAAAAATGTTATGATCATAGAAATCACTTCTTTTGAAAAAGTAATTAAAATAATATCCTTTCTGAAATGATTTCTTTTGTTGTAGTGTATTTACAATGTGTATTTAATTTTTTTTTCATAACTGTCAGGACTTTACATGAAACAGCCAATCAGATTTCTGAATTTGATGTCATGTGACGTGAGCTTGGCATTGCTACCACCAGGTGGAGGTGTTCAACATCCTGTTTGTGATTGAGCAAGACAGAAGCACGTGGTCGAGTGTCTTGAGTGTGCAAGACGCGCCAGTAACATCCTCAACGGCTTCGTTGTTCTCAGTCCGTACAAGATAGACGACCTAAAGAGTGTCTACGACAACTTTCACCTCAGTACTGCTGCCACGACAACTGGTACTGTCGCTACGACGACTGGTACCGCCCCCACGACAACTTGTACTGTCGCCATGACCGGCACTGCAGTGAGGATTTCTCCTTGTTCTTGAGCTTGTGTTGAAGTCTCCCTCCTCTGTGGCGTATTCTCTATCAGCTGACTCTGTCATCACCCCCTCTCTCTTTCACTCTCTCTCTCTCGCTCGCTCTCTCTCTCTCCCTCCCTTCCTCCCTCTCTTTCCCTCCCTCCATCCCTCCCTCACTCTTTCTCCCCTCCCTCCCTCCATCTCTGACTTCCTGCCTCCTTCCGTCACTCACTCTCCCTCTCTCTCTCTCCCCCTCTCTCCCCCCCTCTCTTCCCCCTCTCTCCCCCCTCTCTTACTCAAGTTAGATAGAATAACATACATACATATATTAGCTAAATTTATATATACATATGGCCCTACATGAATACGTACCAGACCCGTTGTGTGGTTGATTTTTGGGGAACGCCGTCTCACATAGCAGCTTACATAATCCTTATTTTATAATTATACACAACTAATATTTACAAAAGAATACATAATTATAATCACTGTTTTCTGTTTTCAGACTGCAGCACCACAGCCAGACACACAGTGTAGTTAACTCAGTGTCAAGACAGTCTTCATGCTGCAGCTACAGACATACTTCAGACTCCAGCACCACAGCCAGACACACAGGGTAGTTAGCTCAGTGATAAGACAGTCTTCATGCAACAGCTACAGACATACTTCAGACACCAGAACCACAGCCAGACACACAGGGTAGTTAGCTCAGTGTCAAGTCAGACTTCATGCTACAGCTACATATGTACTTCAGACACCAGCACCACAGCCAAACACACAGGGTAGTTAGCTCAGTGTCAAGTCAGACTTCATGCTACAGCTACATATGTACTTCAGACACCAGCACCGCAGCCAAACACACAGGGTAGTTAGCTCAGTGTCAAGTCAGTCTTCATGCTACAGCTACATATGTACTTCAGACACCAGCACCACTGCCAGACACACAGGGTAGTTAGCTCAGTGTCAAGACAGTCTTCATCCTACAGCTACAGACATATTTCAGACTCCAGCACCACAGCCAGACACACAGGGTAGTTAGCTCAGTGTCAAGACAGTCTTCATCCTACAGCTACAGACATATTTCAGACTCCAGCACCACAGCCAGACACACAGGGTAGTTAGCTCAGTGTCAAGACAGTCTTCATGCTACAGCTACAGACATACTTCAGATTCCAGCACCACAGACAAATACACAGGGTAGTAAGCTCAGTGTCAAGACAGTCTTCATGCTACAGCTACATACATACTTCAGACTCCAGCACCACAGCCAAACACATAGGTTAGTTAGCGCAATGTCAAGACAGTCTTCATGCTACAGCTACAGACATACTTCAACAGACAAGAAATGGTTTCAAATCATGACATCATCAGGCATCACTTACACGAAATCAAGATTATTGTAATTTATTTACTTTTGAAATGAACAGTTTTCTAACTTGTGAATGTGTTGGTGTGTGTCAGTGATAGTCAGACTGAAACTGTCTGACGATGGACTTCCGTTCAGTCGTGCTGTGTCTATTTGATGGTGGTATTAATTTCAGTCTCATTAGTGTGGGTTAGACTTGTGTTGTACTTTACAGGATTGTGACACATGACTGAACATTTCCAAACGGACAGCTCCATCAGACAAGAAATTACTTTATCCCCCGTATGACCAGTGTCTATTGTATGCATCAGTCCCTGTGGATATATAACATATCTGCTCATGGTTTATAAAGACACCTCCTCTCAGTACTCTGTCCTATTGTTTTTTCCTGCCAATATTGATGTATTGAATTATGTCTAATGGTGAAGTTTGTTTTTGCTTTCCCCACTGATGGATGTAAAAGGTAGAATTAAAAGTGTTGTAGTTAATTATCCCATATAATGCTGATTAAATGTGTGGGTAGGTTACCTGTCCCAAGAGGACAAGGTAGTTTTTTTAATTTGTTTGCCTGATGAAGGTTTACTATATTAAAAATAAACATGTACATTGAAATTTGCATAACAGAGAAGATTGTCAATCGAAGTGGTTGGTTAATAAATAGTTTTTTATGTTGTAGACAACTGAATATGTTACATTCTCACTCACAGATCTGTGTCACTGAAACTGTTTGTTTTGTTCAATCATGTCAACGTATGTTATTTTATGTTTTTTATTTGACATGTTCTCTTCTCCTATGTCTGAATGTTTGGCTGATTTCTAGGTAAATTTGTGTAAATGAGAATTGTGAACGATTGATAAGGTATTGTAGTCATGTGTCATCTTCAGGTGAGACATAAAGGGTACTGCAGCAATTGGTAATGTAAGATCTCTGCTGTTGTCACAGACGTCATATTTAGTGAGATGTCTTCACTCACAAAATGAAGCAGCCCTTTCAGTGGTGATGTTACCCTTGCGAGTCAGAGGCCACCGAGTGTGTGCCAGTGCCCTTTGCCAAACACATCAAAACGTGTTTGTCATTTGCTTCAGTGGTCACATTTCTCATGAAATGTTGTATTTTAATTAACTTTTATAAGTCAAAAATGGTAGTCCCAACTTCACCAAATTGTCAGAGTAAAGTGTTTGTATTAAAAGAAAGTGAATTTGTTAATTAGTTGGTATCAGTAAAATGGTCCATGGACACGCATGAACATAGGTATCGGGAGTGGACCGTGGCACCTGAGAGAAAAAGCACTTATCCTGCCTCCAAGTTAGCATATTAATTCTTCATATTGTATCATCAGAGTCGGTCACAATGTCAACATGTTAGTCCAATAATATCCAGTCTAGAATTGCGACATGGTGGAATGGTTTCTAAGCTACACTGCAGAATGTGTGTATAAATTTTTAATAAAAGCTGTTTTATTTTGACGAAAGAAAACGTTATAACTGATTGAAGTTTAGACGCATGTAGTGCTGTACCGTTGGAGGATGTGCTTTGTGTATGTAAGTACCAGTGAGTGTTGTTAAAATTATAAGCATGCTGGTAAGCATATTTATTTTCGTTAAATGATCTCATTGTATGTCTCCATTAATGTGAAATTGCATCCGTCGTCAAATTTCTTTAACATCACAGAGATTACGGAGATGAGCTAGATTTGAGTGAATAAAGTGTTTTCTACAAGTTGAAATACCTGGTAATCATGTTTTGTTTTCCTTGTGCACCTAAGGAACAACAAGCCAGTGTCAACTGTTGGCGCCATTATAGTATCTTGATCTTAAACTGCTAACAGGGGAATGTCATTCCTTTCAAGTTACCACTGCAAGAGTGATTAATTCCCTTTGTGCTTTTATTCCTTTGGGCCGAAGGTTCAATGGACTTACGCTATCACTTGGCTGTCCGCCATGTGCCGTTAGCTGCCATATCTCGGAAACCGTTCAGCAACTTTGTCTCTAATTTTGCATAGACATATCCTTGGGTACTGCCACTATGCACAATAAATCTGTATTTCATTGTGTCATTCTAACCCCCCAGGATCCCCCAAACTGATAAATTTTCAAATTTTGCCTGTTTTTTTCAAAAACTCTTCAGTAACTTGTTCTCTGATTTTGCATAGATATTTCATGTGGTAGTGCCACTATACACATGACATCTGTAATTGATTGAATCATTCTAACCCCCCAATGGTAAATTTCAAATTCTAAATTATCACATTTTCCCTATTTCTCTACTGCACTGGCAGAACCTGGGCAGCTGTAAGCTTCTTTATTGCACGAGCTTAAGCCCACTGCCGGCCATTGTCCAAGTGTCAAACAGAATGCCTCCGTGTGGACTGTGATTAATGTGTAATGGGAATCCCTTCTGCACTGGCATAACCTGGGCAGACAAGTTTATGATACTGACTTGCTTGTGTGCACCAGGCCAGGTAAATTATCATGTATCCCTGTTCCCCATGCTGCTGCCACAGATTTCACCATTTCTGGGTGCCTGTAGGTTTTAAGCCGTATCTTCAAAACTATTTATTTTCTATAATTGCAAGTTGTGTTTATTGTGATATTCATTTAATTATCTTTAAAATGGTTTGACTGTTGTATCTATTGGTTAAAGATATATTGTCACCTGATGGTGACAAACATAGAACATTAATATTCTGGACACGTTTATTGACATCAAATAAAATAATGCATTCTACTTTCTTTTCTATTTACATGCCATGGTACTATGTAAATCAGTTCATTTTGTATCAATATAGACAGGAAACCCAGCTTTGTAAGACTTATCTTGGTTGTTGTCATCCTACACTTGGCTTCTGTGTCACGTCGATGTATGTGTTGACATTGTGGTCACTGGTATTTGGACACATGAAACAACCAAATGTCAACCATTAGAAGAGTTGAAATAGTGTTAGAATACTTACCAAACAATTTGTTATAATAAAAGACTCAATTTTCAAATAATAACACATAATCAACAGTCTCATGCTCGAATATTTCACTTCCAGGTGTATCTTCACTGGCATGTATACAGTCTCTACTAAACATGTAAACATTTTACTTCCATCGTAACCCTTAATGATCTGTAACTATGATTCACCAAAAACCATTTGATTAATAATTACAAACTCACAATATAGTCCAAAGGACTTCAGGGCATCTTGGCCCATTTTTAGTTTTGTAGAGTTAGATGAACCATGTGTGGTTTACAGATACATCTGTTCAGAATACAGCATTGTTGCCTTATATTTTAAATGTCAGTATGTTACAATGAAAATCTCAAAAGCACGCGGTAAAGAAACGGTAGGTTTTCGTAGTAAATTATTTAATGATTTATCGACATGCTTGTCTAGCTGTGGATATCTGACCTGGATAAAACTGGGATGCTCATTGGTTCCAAATGAACACAGTTTATGGTGTGTAGATCTACATTTAGCTGGGTAATGTTGGGTTTTTGTTTGTGTTAGGAGTAATATGCAAAGTTCACACGATTCAAGTATGTATACTATCAATAGTAACTTGTGTATTGTTTATTTTTATATAAAGAAACAATGTTTCCTTAAGAAGAACATTATTTTGTTATTCCCTAACTTGAACTTGTTATTCAGTAACACTGTCTCTTGAAACTTATATTTGAAAACTCAACTGGCATCATATTGTTGAATATAATGCACCTTTATGGTAAACACATCAAGAACTGGCATTCAGTTAATCAAGCAAAGAACAAATCGATTCATACTTAAATCTAGAGAAATGAACACAAAACGACTAGTTAGTCGCTCATTACCTCTGATCATGAGGTAAAGTAAAAGAGAATTGCCTGTTTTAATACACATGTTTGTGTGAAGATATTATTGTCATACCGATTACCAATGCCTAATATTATTCAACGTGTGTGTAAATGATTATCAAGTTATCATTTGATAAAGTGAAACCCTGATAGTCTAGAAACAATAACATCAGGACATAATATACCTTGCAATATACATGATTAATTTCTTTCAAAATGCAGACAAATACAGTAGTGATTAATGTCCATACTGTATGAAACATGTCAGTTCAAATTGCATAACAAACAAAAGTACCTGGTAAAACAGTTCGGTATTATCCAAAGTTTTGCAAACAACTACATTTAAAACTTAAAAAATTACAGCAGTGCACATCCAAGTACTGCATCCATCCTTGGCAAACACCCCAGAAGATGTATGTATCAGCAGTATAGCCTCTCATACTAGAGTACAGTTGTAGTTGTCGAACATTAGCATGTGGTCGCCTACTGACGTCTTTCTGTAGAAAGCATGCAAGTTTGCTCCTTTCCTCCTAATGCTAATTTGCTGTGCTATTTCCAATACTTGTTTAAGTGGAATTAACTTAGTTTAGGTGGAGTTATTGTAAATGGCTGAAGTTATTGAGTGGAATAAGTGTGTGTGCACAACCAGTAGTGTTTGGATATTAAACACCAGCAGAGATCGAACCTGCCACACACAACATTGAAACACTATTGTCATAAACAAAACAGTTCAACAGTTCTTAAACAATCAAATGACACAGTATGTCTGCATTTATAACACAATACTCTAACAGCATTCAGTCACAACTAAATTGTTACTATTGATGCACTTTTAGACGGTTAAGTCCACAAAACAGCGCTCAACCTTGTTCGTCATTCAGTGTGACCCTGTGTGACAGGCCGCGAACACTGTATCAATGCCTGTCAACTCTCTGTCTTCTTCTCTTTGACACAATTTCCTATATCAAACAGTCTGACCTCTGGCCATTTCAAACTGGCCGATGGGTAGCTCTCATAATCCCACCACTACTCAACTATAGCTTCTGAAATGACAAAATGTGTGTGTGTGTGTGTGTGTGTGTGTGTGTGTGTGTGGGTGTGTATGTGTGTGTGTGTGTGTGTGTGTGTGTGTGTGTGTGTGTGTGTGTGTGTGTGTGTGTGTGTGTGTGTGTGTGTGTGTGTGTGTGTGTGTGTGTGTGTGTGTGTGTGTGTGTGTGTGTGTGTGTGTGTGTGTGTGTGTGTGTGAATACGCTGATCAGATATGGAGTCCTTTCTTATTGAAACATATTACAATTCTTTAAAATGTTCAGTACAGAGCAAGCAAATTAATTCCTAATTTCAAAGACCTTGAATACAAAGAACGTTTACAGAGACTGAAATGTATAACTCTATCACAACGTTGCCTCAGAGGAGACATGATTGAAACGTATAATATACTAACAGGGAAATAGGGTATAGCAGTCTCATCCAGAGGGATAACGACGCTTCACCGGTTCAGTCGTTTGACGCAAAAATAGTTAAGTTATGGCAAAACCACCCTATGAAAACTTAATACACTGCCCCACTCCTCTCTTGGATTGGGCCAGACTCAGACGCATGGGCACATTCCGAGCAGATGTCAAAAGCGAGAGCTGACGTATAAGAAGCAGAGGCAGTAATGCCTAGTCAAGCTAGGATATGTGAGAACCTCTAAAATGTTATTCACTTTACTTTCAGGTCTTAAAAATGACCCTGCAACATTGAATTTCATTTTTACAAGACAAAAAGAGAGAATCAGGAAGTGGGAGACACTTGAGCCGTTACTGCCTATGATACAGAGCTAACTGCACCAATGATGGGCTCGGGACATCATTCGGGAGCTCCTTACAACCCTACCCTGGAGGGTAGTGTCACTATCCTGATCTCTCACAGTTGACCCACAACGTGTGGTAGTGCCCGGCAGGGGAGGGTATATATCGACCCCCGAGCCTTCCCGGCGTTCCCATAACCGGTGTGGTCATCCATGCCACGTGATATAACCCTATATATTGAGCACGTCAAGCTGCAATTAACATAGACAATTTACCTGCTTTTATAACCGGCCAAACACAGTCAGCGAAATATGTGGTGTGAACTTCAACTTTAATTAATCTTGTATATCTACACTTATTGAAGTTATTTATTCGTTAGAATGGTATTAAAACTTTGCTCGTATGTTATGTTACATGATATGATGCAGTAAACATATGTATATGCGGCATAAATAATATTAGTAATCTATTATATGCATTCTGATGTATGTAAGTTCATGGACAGTTTGGGTTGACGACGTTAGGGGGCGAATCCAATATGGCCGCACACAGTGGAAAACTTCCAAAAGTCAAATCATATTTATTGTCTATGTATTATACCAACAACGGTTCAAGTACAATACACAGTGCGGTATTAATTGTGAATTGAAACGAGGAGAGATGATGTCAGAACCTATGTTTACTCCGCCGTGGTGCGTTGCATTATAAATGTGTCAACTAGTGCATTGATATTGTGAGCTTTAAGTGACGATACATTTGTTTCTAGTACTTTGATCACAGCCAACTAATCTAACTATAATTTGCCAAGCACAAGCGTGTGTGTGTATTTGCACTGTGATTGGCAAGGTGGCCTAAGAACACATCACTCCAGTGCGTATGTACATGTGTCTACATTACGATGCGATCCAAAATTAACGTTTAAAGACAATAACCATGTTCTTTTCTTGCGTGCGCGTGCCTGCCGCCATGAATAGACAAATCAACAATAACGAATGTTCGTGTTGTACCCAAAGGCAATATATAGAACAGACTACAACTACTTGCTCTTCTAAATATCCACATTCCCTACCTTTTTCGGTTGGCGCTGCTGCAGCCATCTTGCAATGGCTACCCCTTCACGCTGTTTTCATGTCCAATGGTCTGTTGCACAGTTGAAATCACATGTTACACGAAGCACCATATCGAGCGTCAAGCGAATATTGTCATACATAAAATGTGAACAGCACCCAGGCCAGTCAACCATCCACCAGTTAAGTCGGTGTTGTACTGAAACCTGTCGTGTCACCTATATTTCATCAACTGTATTCCTATTGGTCGTTTTATGCATCTCAGTCACACATGTGATTAAGAAGCTACCATGGTTTGGCTTGCACGCGATGCCCAGAATGTTCACTGGTAGTTGAATCAATGCATTGTCTCTGAGGTAATCAACCATGACATTGTTTGTGCAAAGCACAGTTGGCATGTATATAGGAATAGCCTCGCCATTCGTGTAAAATATGGAAAGATCCATGACCGTACCCGATTACCAGGAAATGCGACAGAGAGAGAGAGAGAGGGGGGGGGGGGGTAGTTCTAGTTCTAGTTGTTTCCAGCACTCGGCAACGTTCTATTAACTGACTAGTCTGTATATATTGTGGTTACAGTGATCTTATGAGGTCTCATTCAACTAGTCAGCCTTTTTCAGAACATTATCGCCAAGCCGACCTTTCTATGCTGGCACTGAGGGTGGTCACTGCCAGGGTGCTTGTCGTCCTCAGTGGTTCTTTTACGTCCCAAATTGAGACGGGACCGACATTAACGTGATCTCCGAGTCACGAGGGATACACAGTCCCCAATGTTGAGAGCCAGGTTTTTACACCAAATATACCATACCTGCCCGGTCCGGGTTTCGAACTCGGGGCGCCGGCATGTCAGGCGGATGTGCTAACCACTACACTATCGCGCGCCCCCTTAGGGCGCGCGATAGTGTCGGTAGGGAACGAGAGGTAGACTGAAAGAGAGAGAGAGAGAGAGAGAGAGGGGGAGAGGGAGAGGGAGAGGGAGAGGGAGAGGGAGAGGGAGAGGGAGAGGGAGAGGGAGAGGGAGAGGGAGAGAGAGAGAGAGAGAGAGAGAGAGGGTGAGAAAGGGGATGGAGGGGAAGATACGCGGATGGAGAGTGACAATGACAATGAGTTTTATTTCCCAACGACTCCTTGCAGAGTATGAGAGAATTTTTCTTTATAAAGAACATTTTGATAGAACATATTGTATTATTAAGAACATCTAGACTTCTATTATATGAATCATATTTACAGTACGTAAAACATAAACAACACGAAGCATAACACATTCAGTGACCTTACTGTATTAAGTGTTTTCGATAATTGTATAATCAGTAGTTCAAACCAAATAATGTAAAATAATATATGATAAAATAAACCTCGTACTATACATGTATTGCACAATTTGAACTCATTTACATGTAATTACATCACTAGTAAATTAAATATGTGCTACAATGTATTTTTTTATTCTCAGCTATTCACAGTATTGACATTGAATTTGTTAGATACACAAACTTTGTTATGAACACATTAATAAATATGGAAAGATCTGCCAACTGTTTCACATTATGTACGTTAAACATCTGGTTCATTTTCAAAGTATTAGGTCTGATTCTAAAGTATTTCTTTATGTATTTTGATATTTCTTCTACCAGTGATGGACATATAAGTACATCATGATATTAATCACCTTGGTGTCCATTGTTGCATAAACTACAGAGCCTCTGAGCATTTTCATGGAGATACTGATCAACAGAAATAGGTAGTTTTTGATTTTCACAGCGAAATTTACATAACTTGATTCTGTCAGATGGGCTCAAGTAAATTACATACTTCTCGAGCCCTACTTCATTTTAAATATTCTGCAATTTGAAAACAGCCTATTTACATGAATTCTGTGCCATGTTTGTCTGTTTATGTCTTTCTTTTTACGTTATAGG
This sequence comes from Escarpia spicata, assembly GCA_963995525.1. Classification (NCBI taxonomy): domain Eukaryota; kingdom Metazoa; phylum Annelida; class Polychaeta; order Sabellida; family Siboglinidae; genus Escarpia; species Escarpia spicata. Next base: position 17,363,247 of record OZ023214.1, on the reverse strand, counting down.
GTATGCTTCAATACATTTGTATTTCCATGATCATGCCACATGTTACATAGTAAACATCCATCAATTACACTCCTGTTTTATCAATCCATTTTGATTTAGTAGTACCTCTGTCGTGTAGTTTTTTATCAGCCTAAACATAATACTATATATCTTGCTTTGTTTGCCTTCAATTAAGTGTACCCAAATGTTTATCATTCTCTTTTCTATAATTGTTGTCGCACTTTGTCGGCCATCATCTCTATATACCATACGATTTGCGATGTTCCTGTTAAGTTTTAGTAGACTTTTCAAGAACTTTCTATGGTATCTCTCAATCTACTCTACATTTTGAAAACCCTATGAGAGAGAGAGAGAGAGAGAGAGAGAGAGAGAGAGAGAGAGAGAGAGAGAGAGAGAGAGAGAGAGAGAGAGAGAGAGAGAGAGAGAGAGAGAGAGAGAGAGAGAGAGAGAGAGAGAGAGAGAGAGAGAGAGAGAGAGAGAGAGAGAGAGAGAGAGAGAGAGAGAGAGAGAGAGAGAGAGAGAGAGAGAGAGAGAGAGAGTAGCAGAGGCAGAGGCAGAGGCAGAGGCAGAGGCAGAGGCAGAGGCAGAGGCAGAGGCAGAGGCAGAGGCAGAGGCTGATGCAGAGGTAGAGGCAGATAAAAAAGGCAAACATACAGGTGTGCAGACAGGCTGGCTGGCATGTAGGCAGACAGGAGAGAAACACGAGGTACAGAGAGGCAGAGACTGAGGCAGAATTTGGCAGATAAACATACAGCCTGCAGGGTGACGGACAGACAAACAGACAGACAGACATACATCCAGGTAGATGGGCAGACTGGAGAGAAAAGAGAGACAGACAGGGGCAAAGACTGAGGCAGAGATAGGCACATAAACATACAGCCAGCAGACAAGCAGCAGACAGACATATGTACATCCATGTAGATAGACAGACAGGAGAGCTAAGAAATTCAGAGAGGTAGAGACACAGTCAAGGGCAAAGACTGAGGCAGAGGTAGGCAGATAAACATACAACCAGCAGACAAGCAGCATATATACATACAGGCAGGCAGGCAGGCAGGCAGGCAGGCAGGCAGGCAGGCAGGCAGGCAGGCAGGCAGGCAGGCAGGCAGGCAGGCAGGCAGGCAGACAAACATACAAGACAGGCAGACAAACAAAAAGACATAGAGGCAAACAGTAAGAGAAAAATACAGGTAGAGAAGGAGGCCGGCCGGCAGACATACAGACATGCGTACTGACGTACTTCCTAACCGACTTATAGACTGACATTCTAACAGACAAACACAGAGGATGTAGGAGGGAGAGAGATTCGGGTAGAGAGGGAGGGTTGGAGAAGGGTAGACGGGGAGAAAAAAATATATAAATTATAGAGACAGATGTAGGAGCAGGGAGACAGAGAGACAGCATGCTAGTTGCGACTACAACATCGCAACAGTGTAGTCAAGCAACCAACGCTACATTACTAAGTTGCGTCGGCTGTTCTAATATTAGACGTGGTAAACTACATGTAATAATAAGTCACCCTATAGATACTTGTCTAAACTTGTACAGACAAGAGTCGGATAAACTTGTTTTACCTAAGTACTTCTTTTGATTAGTAACTATCACATTATCTAAAGTCAAACGTATGCACACGACATACCTATACATCACAATAATTAGTTCAAATGCTTGAAAGATATGTAAGTCGTTTGTAAACACAATTTAACATTATGCGACAGAACGGTGCTACACTCATTATACTATAGCTGGCATGCCCGAACTGACGGGTAATAAGGCAACAAGTTATGCATTATTCTAATAGTATCACTATTATGTATAACATATAAACATGAAAACATAACTCACCAGTATATTGATACTCGTAATACGGAGCCGAGAGAACTGTAGGTATATCTTTGTGGACACGTCCATGATCCCTAGCAAACTGCGACTGGGTGTGGCTCAAGCTAACCTACCCCCGTCTGGCGACTTACATAACGATAGCCTATGCAACCGCTTGCACGAAACAATTCCGCCATGGTTACATAATATATTATACTTGTAGTGTTTCAGATTCTGTGTGGGTCGTACAAGTCAACCGGCGAAAAACACGAACGGATTATATGCCCACGAACATTATTATTTGTAAGTTTACAACTTCATATTTACTCCTTTCCAAACATGTTTTTTTCTGTTTTATTATGCTCTTACATACAATTACAAATACTTTAGTGAGCGCGCATACAAGGACGCGTTATGCAAAGAGGGCATCCCGTGCGTGCGTGGTGCGTGGCGCGTGGCGCGTGGCGCGTGGTGCGTGGCGCGTGGTGCGTGGCGCGTGGCGCGTGGTGCGTGGTGCGTGGTGCGTGGTGCATGCGGGTTTGCGTGTATGTATGTGTTTGGTGTGTGTGCGCGCGCGTGCGTACGTGCGTGCATGCGTGCGTGTGAGACAAGTAGGCATGTGGTGTCTTTCGAATTTATGTCGTTTTAGCTAATGTTGTGTTTTTAGTTAAGCATCTGTAGGCGTTATTGCTAGTACAATATATTTTGCCGAAGAGATGCGTCATTGTTCTGGGGACAAAGGGTTATTTATTTCTTAGAGATGCCCGTATTATAATTGAAAAAAAATTATAATTGAGATGACGTATATGTGCATGTATATGGGTACTCGGTATTTTAAACATTTCCTCCTAGACGATTTGCATAGCAGACACCAAAAGTATGGATTCACGTTTTAAAACAAAGTCAACATACCTATAAGTAATGTATAGACTGTATTTAATAATGGACGCCTTTCTAACCGTATTTACGCAGACGCATAGGTCTAGGCGCAATACTTATGGAGAACACTTGACAGACGGAACTAACCATACGTAGGGCGAAACATACAACTAATTGTTAATTGTATTCACAACGAATAGGAAAATATTGTGACGACTAGAACATGGTCAGAATCGTATCAATGTTCAGTGATCAACTAAACAGAAGCATGGAAGCCAACACAATTACAAAGACACGGTCCTACCTTCCGAGTCGGTTGTTCGGGATCAGCAGTCAGAATTTTCATCGGGCAGCTGGGTGGCGTCGTAAAGGAGAATTTGGAAATTCACCGTTGATGCTCCAACGTGTATCCTTTTAGTCCGGTGATTATATCAATGGTGGGTGGTAGTGGTGAGTCATAGCTCTGGATGCGATTAAGTTTCTCCGCACTGCAAACAAGAAAGACGCTGGATAACCCAAAGTGATATCGCCGGTGTTGGAGGTTCACTACATTCACAGCCCAGATACCATAACATTTCCGTCCTGGGCATATGATAGAGAAGACAGCCTATAGCTTGGAATGCCAACCATGGGCCAATGTTGATAGGCCAGTGCTAGGCCAAGCATCGGAACTGCCATTGTTAGACCAACATTGGCCCGATCTTACCCAAATGTTGGCTGCCAACATTGGCCCAATATAATAACATACATTGGGCCAATATTGGCCCGAGTTGGAAATGCTATCTGGGAAATCGCCAAGACTGAGAAACGACACGGCACCGCAACAATTAACTCTCCAAAAACTACCCAATGGGCACCACAAACAATCTCCTACACTACCCCTCCTCCGCCACCGTAATAGTATCCGACACTACCCCCCTCCCCCAACCACGCAACAGGCCCGTCAATTGGCGGCGCCCCCCCCCCCCCCCCCAGTATTCATCAAGTTCTGACACCCGTAGGTTCCTTCATGTAAGCTATATGAATCAACTAATCCATTTTAATGGTATGAGAATAAAAAGTATATCTTTAAAGTGTATATGGAAACACCTTTAGTTATAAGTTTCGTCGATGCGGTGCGTTCTGCAAGGGATGTATTGTTATTACAGTTTCTAGACGATCACACCTGACCACCCGGCTACTTAGCATAATCTACGTTTCTGTTAGCGAAGTTGCGGTTAAGCAAAGTATGAAAATGATCGATGTCGTTCTTCGTGTATACATAGTCTACAATAAAGTCCGCCTGGTTTTGTAGTGTCGTTGCATTTCAAATTGCATTCGGAGATCGTCCTTCTTTTAAATATAAATTTCCAGTGAATCAACATCCCGAATCTGTGTCACTTTCTTGAACACCATTATAAACTTGTTTCACACATTATGCAAATTTTAAACTTATAAAAAATTATATCCACAGACTATGAGGCGGATTCAGATGTATTGGGGCTCTGGGGCAAATTTGAATTGTGAGGCCCCCACCGAAAGACAATGAGCTCTGGGCCCTGGAATAAACGTTGTTCTAACCTGATTACCCTGGATCTCGGGACCCTGGAATTATTTTATTCTCACTTGACTGGGGCGCCCCATGAGCTCGGAGTCAAGGATTTTTTTCTCACTTCAGTGAGCCCCGGGAGATCTTGGTTTTTTTATCGGCGCTACGGGAGCTCGGGACCGTGGGGCACGTGACCCAGTCAGGGACGGATCCATAGAGAGTAGTCTAGTGGAACTTCCAATTATACCCCCTTGAGGATCGCCATAAAACCTCCACTGAACCAAATTCATGTTGGATAGGCTAAGCCGAGGCTTCAGCATGACTCCGCTGTCGAGTTATCGCGCTGTCGCGATGTCGCACTCTGCCGCCGCACTGTTGGATCTTAACATTGGAAGAGCTAGCGCGGGGGGAGTTATTGAAGATTTTTTTTGCCAGAGTTTCAACTCTGCCGTCGCGCTGTCGGATCATGACATCGGAATACGATGGCGGGATGCTGTTGAACATTTATTCACAATTTCGGAAGCTCCCGAAAAACCTCCAATTGCACCCCCTTGAGACTAACCTAAGCGGGGCCACATTCCAAAGTCTAGGGGGCACATAACGGGGGCACATTCCAAAGATGTATGGGGCACCCCACTATAGCGCAGGCATACCGAGACCAAAAGAGTAGGGGCACGTGCCCACAGGCCCCCCTGGATCCGCCTATGTCAGTTATGGTAATTCGCAACCGGCGTCCCATGGCGCGCAAGGATGGACGCTTGTCGTGTATGTGCAACATAGAATTGGCGCATGCTTATACTGGCGCGACATTCACAGGAAGTTGCACACTGCGTAGCTACAGATTGGCGTATCAACAATTGGCGATCACGTCATTTTTCCCACTTGACAAACAGAGGCGTACGAAATCGAAGTAGTTTCGTGGCAATACATATAATAATAACTTCTATTGCGCCTAAATCATTGCAAACCAAGCTTAGAGGTGCATCAAAACAAAAGGATTGATCAATCTCAAAATCCATAAGCAATATTCCAGCGCTAGGGAGGTATAGTGGAAAAGCAAGGTTGTAAAGATAAGTTTTTAAATGACAACAGAATTTTGTAATATTTTCAAATGATCTAACACTAAGAGGGAGCATATTCCAAAGAGTTGGTGCAGCAATAGAAAAAGCTCTAGTTCCAATTTTAGTATTGACTCTAGGAACAAAAAGTAGGTCAGAACTAGATGGTCGAAGCTGGATAGGTTTTCTTACAGGAATAAACAGTGAATGCAAATAAGACGGTTGCTTACTGGACAGCGCTTGGTCTGTAATGTTACAGATCCTAAATATTACATGATATCATACAGGAATCCAATACAGACTTCAAAAGTGGTACAGAGAAACGAGGAGATCTTGTAACTACAGATGGTTTCTTCGTATTGGTATGATTAATTATTACTATTACATCGCTTTATTGTTGTTGCAGTAAACGGCCACGATGATTTCGACTTTTGCACTATACAAGTTCTACAATGCGTGCGATACGGCAACAGGACCATGCAAGTTGACGAAGCGGCTGCAAAGCTTTAGGCTTGGACACATTTCGAACATATGGACTCATCGTTTCGGTTTTAAGAACAGTGTTTCTTTTTGACGAGTGGTGTTTGTCCTTGGACCGCCTTGCTGTTATAACCAACAATGTAATCATAACAGGTGATCTTAATTTCCACCTTGACAACATTAACGATGCAGGTGCGGTGCGCGCTTCAATGGCACGTTGGAAGCTCACGGATTGGTACAACACGTGGAGGGACCCACACACAAGATGGGCCATACCTTGGACGTTGTCATCACCCGGGACATTAGTACCTTGTTGATCGGGATGACAACAGTTTCAGAGTCATGTCTTGGTGACACAAATGGTAACCCTTCCGGCGACCATCCGGCTGTGTGTTTTAGAATGAGCTTAACGAAGCCAAACAGCGTTCGCCAGCTGGTCATTTTCAGGAAACTTCGGGACATTTGTATTCCGGAATTTGTCAAGGATTTAACTCCAATTTTTAACAACACTGATAAGCCGCTAAATGAACTTGTACACGCCTATACTACGGGAATTGAAGCGGTTGTCGACCAACACCCCCTTCCATCCAAAGAGAGTTGATAACACTGAGACCAAACGCGCAGTCATATTCAGATGAACTGAGACACGCCAAACACGCGCGCAGAGAGGGTATGGCGGCGAACCAAACTCACCGTTCATCGGCGGCTATTCGGGGAGCAATGTAATGTATTTAACAAACTGATGATCAGTGCGAAGAAAACGTTGTTTTCTGCAAAGATCAGTGACTGCGGCAAGGATCAGAAACATCTTTTCAAATTAACGTGACATTTGATTGGTGACGTACACGGGACACGTAATCTTACCAATCCATGAATCGGCCGAACAGTTAGCGACTACTTTCGGTGACTGTTATATGGACAAAGTCGCTACTATCCGACGTAGCTTCGATACCGGCAGCCCAAGTGATATCTACGAAACAGCATCGGACGATGACGTCATGTTTGAAGGAATCCCGCTTCAACGGCCACGATAACTTCGATACAACAGCTGACATTGTATGCTTTTCAATCTCAAAAGGTGCGCCAGAAGTTTATCTGTGCAAGCAGTCATGGGCAGTGTGGGTCAATAAAAGGAATCGGTAAAAGAGAAATTCATACAGTACGCCTACTGCATGGCTATTGTGTGTGTGTTGACCAGCAGGGGTGGCACCCATCCTCGCGCCCCAGGGGTCGCTGCAGCGGGCTGGTCAGCCAGTGTAGCGCAGCGAAATGACCCCTGGCTTGTGAGGATGGTGTCACCTGACTTCTGAAGTTGATAGCAAATTATTAAAAAACGTTAACATGCCACATGGTCGCCATTTGCAATGGGAAATCGGTACTTTTGCAGTTTAGGCCCGCACCTCGAAAAACCATGGTAACGATCACCTATAGTCACCAAATATCACACCATATATCTACAACATCTATTCTACACATAGACATTCGTCACGTGATCAAACAATTAAATTTACTGTCTTACCGATTAAAATGTACAAGATGTTTATGAGTGTATTCATTAATTCCACTGTAAACTCCGGTGGGTGGCGCCACGTTATGGTTGATTTCAGACGTGGGAATAGATCACGCTTTATATTTAAATAATTGTCAAAGTCAGTAAAAAAACACGCGATATTTAATTAAATAAGGTTACCTTAAATTTAATGTTGACATCAGCTGATGGTATTTATTATGATAATCGGCTTGTGTAATTACTGCTGCTTTTTAATGTTGTTTATCAGAGCCAGGGCAGAGCCAGAGCCAACGTAGTGACGCGCCTCGCACTTGATTCGTTGCAGTTATACGTCAACGTTAAATTTATTGTCCGCCAACTAGTCTTTCAATATACACATGCCGTGGACAAAGCCGGGGATAACTTCACACAAAACAATTGACAGTTATTACCATGTTAATATAGTTTGTCATAGCGCCCATGTTCCCCCTGGCGGCAGAAATTCGGGGTCCACGACCGACCGCGTTATAGAGGGTGTCTAATGACATCAGCACTATGCGTGCACACAACCCCCAGCGGCCATATTGGAGTACAAGCGAACCGTTCGCAACCGCCCGCATTGTGTGTGTTCACTGAGCCGCTAAATTGTTTTCTTTGTCGTTGCACCGCGCAGTATGGCTTCAAAGACAGTTAAAGTTCCGTATGTTGACACATTAGATATGTTGACAAAGCAGAGGTATTTAGATAAGTTACGAATCGTTGATAGCGTTGATCCGTATTCTTTGCCGAATTCGGCATGGTCGTGTAGAAGGAAGCATGCTTCCCAGCTGTATCATACCCAGACATAGTGAACTACTTGATTTTTAACAAATCTTTCTACACCATGGAAGACATGAAGGCGTGGAAGAGCCTAGAGGCGTACAACCAGCTGACGTCAGGATGGATAAGCGATGTGGCGGTTTTTGTGAAAAATGGCTACCACATTGTACGAGCGAAAGTAAGCTTTGATTTCAGTAAATTTAGACATCTAGTTTTGATAAGTAGGTAGTCCCCCTATTAATAATATTACAATAGCATAATGAGAATGACTATAAAATTAATTGTAATAAAATATGTGCATGCAATTATACCTATGGCTATGCCCTTTTTCCTATGGGGCTATGCCTATGGCTATTGTGTAACTATAAATCGTAGGTCCCTATATTTATAAGCATAAAAGGCTGGATATATTTTTTATTAAGTACTGTTTTTATTATTAATTTCTTTATGCATCAACTTTGTTATGCAGAAGATAAGTAGGTATAACCATGACTTAAGTCCTTACAGCTATATATTTATGTATTTTAAGGACCTAATTTTTGCATGTATAACATTGTCAACAATTCTAAATTTAGTTTGCACCGTACTAAAATTTTACACTGTTTGACAGGTACTTCATTCGCAGAGACTTCGCGAAAAGCCATTGCAGCCATGGATCATCGCAGATAAAGCTGGGACTGTCTGCACCGCCCATTGTGACTGCATGGCTGGGTTGGGTGAGGCCTGCACTCACATCGCCACACTTCTCTTTGCGGTGGATACTACCGTGAAGATCCGTGACAGCAAGACTGTGACGCAAGAGCCAGCTTATTGGCTGCTGCCAGCAACTCACCGAGAGGTTCGTTACAGAGAGGTTGGTGAAATCGATTTCACGTCAGCCTTGACCAAAAAAAAGCAACTGGACGAAGCCATTGCCAGTGGGTCGCCAGTCTCGTCTCGGGTTCGTCAACCAAAGAACATCGGCGCACCAAGTCATGCTGAGCTTGACAGCTTTTTCCGTGGACTTAGCCTGGATGACACAAAGCCTGTTGTGTTGTCCCTTCTGCCTCCGTACAGTGATGGGTTTGTTCCCAAACAGGGCCAGGTAAATTTTCCAGCAGTTTTTTCGGACATGCTCCAGGATGAGCTGTACAAACAGCCGTTCCATGTCGTCCTGGAGAAGTGTTCGTCTGTCACGTTGGCTGTCACACTTCAACAGGCGGAGGCAGTGGAGATGGCGACAAGGGCTCAGGCCAACTCACGACTGTGGCCAAAGTTCAGGGCTGGCAGGGTGACTGCATCAAGGTTTCACAAAGTGTGCCACACCGACCCCTCTCAACCAGCACCAAGTGCGATCAAGGACATCTGCTACCCGGATGGACACCTGACCACACCAGCCATACGATGGGGCATCAAGCATGAGAACGTTGCAAAGGCTGCTTATCGCAAGACGATGACCGGGCATGCCAACTTCTCCATGCGGGACTCTGGATTAGTCATCCACAACCGATATCCAGAGATTGGGGCTTCTCCCGATGGAGTCGTCCGATGTGACTGCTGTGGGGAAGGCAGTCTCGAGGTGAAGTGCCCCTACCTCGTGCGTGACGAGGTCCTGAGTGAGGTAAAGGAAGGCGCCACATGTTTGGCAAAGAATGCAGATGGCACCCTACACTTACAAAAAAGACATGCCTACTACTACCAGGTACAGTGTCAGCTGTTTGTGTGTGGGCACAGCTATGGAGACTTTGTTGTGTGGACACAGAGGTCCTATCACTGTGAGCGCATCTACAAGGATAACATTCTCTGGGAAGAGATGGTACCAAAAGCCCGACACTTCTTCCGAGTAGGTGTGCTACCTGAACTGCTGGGAAAATGCCACACACGTCCACCCCTGGTTGGCTGTGCTGTGAACTCGGACACTGTGACCACTGGTGAGGCTGCACAAGCAGTGTGGTGTTACTGCCGACAGGAGGAGTGTGGCGAGATGGTGGCCTGTGACAGTGACAGCTGTCAGTATGAATGGTTTCACTACATGTGTGTGGGTGTGCTGTCGGAACCAAAGGGAAAGTGGTTTTGCCCTGAATGCCGAAAGAACAAACGCAAACAGAGAATGGAGAAAGCTGAATCATGAATGCCCAAGAAAAAAGGAAAAAACACAAAAAATAGCATGTCTGACATGTCTGCAGTTTTTCATTTCACATGAAAATCCTAGCTGCATTGATGAGTCCTGGGGGGACGAAACATGTTACTAACAGACAGGTGCAATTACAATATATATATTCATATCAATCACAGTGACACCAATTACAGCATACCACTTTCATCACAAAAATAATTATTCCTTTTGGTGTCTATATTGATATAATCAGGTTCAACCTAAAATCCAGATATATAAAATATCAACAAAAAATAATGTAAATGTGTATTTATTTTTAGAGCATATTTATTTACACATGTAATTTCAAACATTTATTGTTTTCCATTTAAAAGTTAATTATAATAACATTTGTAAATGTTATTCTTACCAGAAGCTTTAGTCTTTACATAAAATTATAGCTACCTGGTGCTATACAGCAACTAATATTAAACAGACATGTTTCGTCCCCCCAGGACTCATCAGTGCAGCTAGGGTTTTCACGTGAAATGAAAAACCGCAGACATGTCAGACATGCTATTTTTTTGTATTTTTCTTGGATATCATTCCACACATGCCATCTCCTACCATTGTGCAATCTCACTAGTCAAATGGAACGATGGGCCCATTCAAGTTTCTAAGTGCACAGCAGACAGTGGCTATTTTGTCAATCGTGGTGATTCCTTTTCCATCATTGACGAAGAGAAAGTCAATTGGCACTGTTTCTCCCAGAAAGGTGTACTTCTGACGAAGCAGGCCAATAACACGCTCAACATGGATTCGCAGATGAGCGAGTTTTCGTGATCGTTCAAGCTCGACTGCTGGCATCTAGCTCTTCCCCTTTGTAAAGGCAGGCATTTTGATGGTTGCCATCATCAGTCCCACACTGTCATTCACATCAAACCCTCTGTCGGCCATCACAACGTCACCTGGGAGGAGGTGGTCGAGGAAACCACAGTGTTCGGTGAGGTATTTGTCACTGACTCGGCCAGCCCAAGCTCTCGACAAGATGGAAATGGTCCCTTGTGGCGTAATTCCTATGAGGAACTTCACCGTATTGTGATGCTTGTAGGAAGACCAAGTCAGTGACCTTGCTTCCAAGTTTGATGGTGTTTCGATATACACCTCGAAACAGTCAATGATTACCACAACTTTTGACTCGAGATAACGCCGGAACTCCATCGGCATCGTCTTCCTCAACTCATCTCGTCCTGGCCATATAATTAGTGGCTGCATCATGACGTACAGAACATCAAGTGTGTTCAAGAAAATTCTTGAGACGGTCGACTGTCTGATGTTGAACAGAAAACCCAACAGTTCATTCGACACATTCAGGCGAAGCTTCATCAATGTCATCAATAACTGCTGAAACTTAGTCATGGATGATCTGTGTGTTTCGTGTAGACGCGGTGACACAAAGTTGTACAGCTGCATGAGGATGTAGTGAGTTGGAAGGCTGGAAAGAAAATTCACTTTGTTGTCATTGCCGGCTAAGCTGCACTCGGTCAACTTTGCAGATGCCAACTCCAACTTTAAGCTGCTGTTCTCTAGCGTCAGCCTCCTCATCTCTTCCTCCATTCCACGCACCACATCCCCACTCATATCAGTCTGACACTCTTTTGTATCATCGCCCGCTGCTGGTGGTACTACATCATGTGCCCGGTCTTCCACTAAGGAGGTCTGCATGGACAGTAGTGTGTTGGCCATGTCTAGGCGAGCTCTGTTAGCAGCACGATCAACTTTGCGCTCATATCGTGACAAACTGGTTGCTCCATCTGACGGCTTGAGCTTGTCGTGGCCAAGGTTTATGGTGGGTGCCCAGTCACAGTTTGTTTTGTCATACAAACTGGCAGGCTTGCCTACAAAACAATATATAAAACACATTAAAACATGCACTGAGAATATTTAATAAATATGGAATTGAAATTGTCTTATGGCTTAAAACCCACTGTAGCATTGATATACAATACAAATTGTGACTAATACATCCATAAAACTGTCAGCAGGTATTTTACTGTATAAAATGTTAGTGTTACTCAGTCAATGTTATATTTTTTATTATATTGTATTAATAAAGTGTATAATTCTATGTTTATAAATTTGCTAGTCAATCAATTACATAGGCTATGGTTGCTATGGAATTTATGGCACAACACAGCCAATAGCATAGCCATAGGTGATAGGCAAAGCCATGTCCATGCCATGGGCATGGCCGACACAGTCACAGGCTGTTATTGTTAGATATACAGGCTGTTAGTTACATAAACCTGACTTCATTTTATGTATGTAACATTTAATAATTTACACGGCCTTAACATTAATCTTACTTACCAGTCACAAAGTGCAACGAGCATACACGACCATTTCCCTAACTTAGTTTGGTATTGGTTGGTTTTAGATCATATAGCTAATTCTTTCGGAATCTTATATTATATTTAGCAATCCACTCCACAGCCTCAACAAGAAGTTCACACTGCTCATAGCCCTGTGCTTTGTTGCTGCAAACATACATAGCTACCTCCACCAAAACTCCACAAGTGACGATAACCTCCACATTTTCAACAATGCTGACAAGAAAGCTGCCATCCTTTCCCAAATTCAGTTACAAAGAAAAACAAGATGATGCCAACTAAACCTTACAGCTTGTCCTTACTGTATATTTGTGGACTACTAGTCCAAGCAGGGGACCTTCATCCAAACCCTGGCCCCATGTCAACCTCCACTCCAGACTTCCCATGTGGCACCTGCAGTCATGAGGTACATGAACATCACCATGCCATCCAATGTGATGAATGTGACGGCTGGTACCACACCTCGTGTGACCAAATAAATGATACCACATATGAACAGTTAAAACACAACAGTGTCCTATGGTTTTGTTCTTGCTGTGGGCTCCCAAACTATTCCAGATGTCTATTCTCAAGCAACATAACCACATCAAACCAATACTCAGTTCTGCAGTCTCTTCCAGACAGCAGTAACTACACAAATAGCTTGGATGACCAAATCCCTACATTTGCACCTAATCCAGCAAATGCATCTTCCTCCGATCGAGCAAACACTAAAACAAAATCTAAACTAAAAGCCATGCTGATCAACTGCAACATTATAAAAAGCACAGCCAAAGTATCCCAACTTCAGGCAACACAAAATTTGACAAACCCTGACATATTCTTCCTAGTGGAAACCAAACTTGATTCAAGCATCCCCACATGTTCTTTTCTTCCCGCAAACTATGACGCAATCAGAAAGGACCGCAACACTCATGTAGATGGTGTTCTAATAGCACTGAGAAATGACATAGGTAACTGCAGACCCCCCAAAATAAACAAAATATTACATGTGAAATAGTCTGGACTAAACTACAACTAATAACAAAGCCATCTATTTGGCATCCTACTATAGACCCTCAAATGATCATACAACATCCCTGGAAGCCCTACATGAATCCCTGGCTATCCTCTACCACGGTTGCAAACTTCCTCCATCAGTTAGAATCACCGGGGACCTAAACCTACCAGACATCAACTGGGAAAACCTCTGTACAACAAACTAGCACACAGCAACAAAACACAACAAACTACTTGAAATAGTCAGTGAATATGGATTAACAAATATGGTAAATGAACCGACCCGACTAGACTCTGGAAATATCCTTGACCTTGTACTTACATCAAACCCCACCCTTATCTCCAGAGTAAACACAGTGACAGGCATGAGCGATCACGAAGCTGTTCTCTTTCACATTAATATGAACCCCATGAAGAAAAGCACACCACCATACAAAGTATAAGTCTGCAAAATGGGAAGCCCTCAAATCAAACCCTTCTTGCTCAAAAGTACTTTGTCCAAAATCCTGATAATCTAATCATTGGTACAAATTGGAATTTCTTTCACCAAAACTACACTCAACTGCTAGAACAATTTATCCCTATCCGCATGACAAAATCAAAACAGCATTTACCCTGGATCACAATCATAATCAGACTACAAAGAAAACGGGACAAAACTCATGCTAATGCTAAGAAAACAAAGAAAAACAAACACTCGGAACACTTCAAGAACCTAAGAAAAGTAGTCAACAAAGAAATAACCAAATCCTACAACAGCTACATCAATAATATCATAGGTGAAAGCCTCACCACAAACCCTAAGCGATTATGGTTCTTCATTAAACAAACAAAAACTGAAAACCTTGGCACCCAACACTACAAGCAAATGACAAGATGCAAACAACTGATCACGACAAAGCAAACACACTAAATGACATTTTCAAATCAGCTTTCACCAAAGAACAACTTCCTATCCCAACTAAAGGCCCATCACCATTCCCTTCAATCCAAGCCTTTAATATCGGAATAAATGGCACCATAAAACAGTTTGAAGCTCTAACACCAAACAAGGCATCAGGAACAGATGAAATCCCAGCAAAAGTATTAAAGAAGACTGCCAGAGAAATATCCACAATAATACAACATATATTCCAGCAATGAGACACCTCCAGCAAACTCCCACAAGCCTGGACCACCACTCTTGTCACTCCAGCATACAAAAAAAGGCAGCAAAAGCGATCCTGTAAATTATAGACCAATTTCCCTGACATGCATTCTGTGCAAGGAGATGGAGCATATCGTTCTTAGCCACATGTGGAAAAACTACAGTGCTAACAACGTTATCTTCCATCACCAGCATGGATTCCGAACTGGACTATCCTGCCAAACACTGCACGTGGAGGCCATCCATGACAGGGCTTCCTCCATAAATGAACAGAAACAAATAGATGTCATCCTCCTCAATTTTTCCAAAGCTTTCGACAAGGTTCCCCACAAAGGACTTCTTAATAAATTAAACTACTATGGTATCACAGGTACCACATTACAATCGATAAAGTCAAACCACACCCATATTGTATCAGTAAATGGTTTCCACTCAGCTCCTGCAAATGTTATGTCCGTCGTACCCCTAGGCTCAGTCCTTGGCCCTGTCCTTTTCCTACTGTACATAAATGACATCACAAATTCAATCAACTCAAATATCAGACTCTTTGCTGATGATTCGATTCTATATAGAGAAATCCAAACACATGCAGACCATAACATCCTTCCTGGACAGTCAAGTGGCAAATGACCTTCAATATTCCAAAGTGTCAACTTCTCAGAATTACCCATAAATGCAAACCATGCCACCTCACTTACACCATCTCAAACCAACCAGTTTCCCCAGTCATTCACACCCAAATCTTGGCATCACAATAGATTCTAAACTGTTGTGGACAAAGCATGTTAACACCACTGCATCTCAATCCGCTAGAACACTTGGCCTCCTTAAAAGCTCTCTCTCCACCCTAATGTTAAGGAAACAGCCTACAATATTAATAAGGCCAAAACTAGACTACGGAACTGTAGCCTGGAATCACTATACACAAAATAACATTGACACCCTAAAAGAAATTAAAAGAAGCGCAGCTAGATTTACTTTAAATGACAACCGGTGCTCAACAAGTGTAACCATCCTCATAAACAAACCTGGTTGGCAGACTCTAGAAAGAAGACAGTTACAACACCAACTTACCTTCTTCTACAAAATAAAACACAACCTCCTGAACATTAATATAGACTCCCTGGGCCTCACCTCATGAGCACAAAATCCCTAATGTGTGCAAATGGCAACCGATTTACTGACGCGCCCCTTGCGGATTCGCTGGTCCATACTATAGATAAAAACAGAGACTTTGTTTTTAATCTGCACAAATTATTGCATTTGTTTTACATAATTATTTGTTTTATTTTAAAATTATTTTTCAAATTCAGTTTCACGCACCCTTTGCAATGCGCACTGTACAACTCCTAGGTTACTGGTAGCCCCAGAAAGGCTGCAAATATATCGCCCAAACCTGGTAGGTACAAAGAAAAAAAACATAAACATAACATGCAACATATTCTACTTTGTTACAGTTTATTGTATTATGAAAATGTGACTGCACTGTCATCGAATAAGTGATGTAAAATGCAAAATAACATAAATAAACATCGTATAAACTAGAAGAACTAAACTCAATGGTACGTAAGTACTACAACATCCCAACAGACAGTTGTGGTACTACAGTTAATAATTGATCCAAAAGGTGGCAGCACCGATACCATCGTTAACCTGGAATTTTGGTAAAAGCTGTAAGAATGAGGACCTGGGTCAACACAGTGGTGGATATTTGTGTACGAACATAGTCTTAATTTGTGCAGTAATTGCAACGGGGCTGAATGCTTCCCAGAAAAATTGAGATGATGTTCGATTGAACAGATCTACAAGGGGGTCAAATGTAAAATACTTTACATAAATTGTTGATGTACTATATTATAAGAAGATATATATATATATATACGTTTGGAAAGAAATTAAGTATTTATTAGATTGTACACTTGAAACACACAATAGGTTTATTGTGACAAGTGTATATGTATTTAGTGTAATACATTCTATCAGCCATACAACAAATAATGATACAACAATTATATCGCGGATTAGGAATAAGTTTCATAATAGGTTGGTGGTGAAGCTGCCTCTCTCACGTCAGCCTAAGGTGAGACAGCTGAAGAAAACGATAGGTGAAGCACTGGACGAAATCAACCGTTTAAAGATTACATTGTCGAAATATGATATTAGCCCCACGTCTACTCCGGCAACTTCACTGAACTCGAGTATAAACTCAGTATCATCTGCTGATTATTCGATGTTGAATATATAAATCTTGGCTGATTCCAACGCACCTACGCATACCAAATATACGTTCTACAGTTCACCCCAGCCAAGAAGTAGTTTATGAGATTTCTTCATCTACAACGGCAGCATTGGAACTGGCCAAGCAACTTGACATCTCACCAAGGCCACACAGAGTAGATGCTCTACTCCCCTTTACAACGACAATGTCGTGTGTAAGTCCGAAAGCAAGGACATCACTCAAGAAAGCAATGTTTGATCCAGTCAGAAATCCCAACATTAAACAGAAAATGCTAAGTACAAGGTTCAGAAAGATCCTCAGTAAGAAAGTGTCCCTGTCGAGGGACTACATCTTTTACCAGAAGAAAGGAAGAAACATGAGGAAGACAATAGCCAAGTCACAGAAGATATTGGTAGCTGACTTTCTGAGGAGATCAGAAAACAGCAATGAGTTACCTGGAAAGAAGGCCCAAGTCAGGGGAAGAGGTACTTTCTCATTGACAGATACTATGCAAAATATCTACAAGAAGTTCTGCCTTGAATACAGCGACATTAAGATGTCGTTTACTGCATTCTGCAGGGGGAGACCGTCAAATGTTAGGCTTGTTCAATACATGCAGACACGTGTGTCTATGCCAGTGTCACGCCAACATGTCCATGCCTCCAAGGTACTGCCAAAGTCCTCATCAGAATTAACCGTGATGAGCGATGAAGACGTAAGGGAGAAACTGAATAATTTAGATGACACAAGGCAAATAAAATATCAGCAATGGATGAAGAAAGAAGTGAAATACAAGGGCACTCTCATCAAGAAAGTCAAGATACAGGAAGTGGCAGAGAATGTTGATATATTCCGTCAAACACTCATGAGAGAACTCCCAGAATTCAGATCTCATTGTGGCAGAATCTTCACACCTCAGAGTTAAGCTTAAACCTGTGATAGAAGCCACATGCCAGATGGACTATGGCAAAGCCACATGCCAGATGGACTATGCAGAGAATTGGCAGGTCAAATACATGGAGGAGATAGGGTCTGTCAGGTGTGACGGCCTACTCGGTGCCTTCAACATTTGCCTTCCTTAAAGCAATGATGTCAGAGTTCCAACAAACCATGCTGTTACTTGACACCATCCATTTTGTGACCAACTCAACTTCCCAATACCGAAATCGCTCCATCTGCACGTTGGTTGGCCGTTTCCACTCGTTATTTGGTGTACGAGCCAGCTGGGCCTGGCTGGAGGCCGGCCATGGTAAGGGCCCGTGCGATGGTATAGGAGGGTCAATAAAGAAGAAAGCCAACAATCTGGTTAAGAGTGGCCACATCATGAAGAACTGTGCAGAGCTATGCATAGCCTTACACAGGGTTGAGACATGATTTAAGATCTTGGAAGTTCTGGAAGAAGAAGTAGCCAGATGCCAAAGACGAGTAGATTCTTGAAGCCTGAATGCAGTCAATGGCTTAATGGATGACGAGAGGCACCTCACTGTTGCTATGAAGTGGGCAGAGTATTTCACCCACATTGTGAGGGGTGGCGTTATATCCCTGTCGCCATCATCTGGGATATGTCAGAGTTGGATCCACATGAAATAAACTCCAGCAATGGCCTTTGTTACAATTTGAGAAAATAGATAGATAATCAGATGATGCGAATATCGAAGAGGCACATAACGTGTAGGCGATAGTAGACGCATTGCTTAACAAAACACACATTTATTTCACTTTAGACCATTACTTTCTTTTTGAGAAATATTAAAGAAAAATTCCATTCTCCGATACCGAACAAATACTTTTCCTAAACATCACCAGAAAGACAAGACACGATAGTATCCGCACAAACATTGTTCCGTTTAAAAGGTAATTGTTTGTTTTATATTTGAACTTACGGTGATATTATGCAAACAGTTGCCCTTAGAATGACAAGTAGTTATGTGTTCTCTTCTAAACGGCAGACAGAAAAGGTACCCCAATTTCTAAATCGCATGAAAACAAAAGAAATGTTATTCAAAGTGATCCCAAAGAGTCGGTTTTAGTAATTAAGCTACCCAAATTTATTTCCCTATTAGACTGACATGTTGTTTATTACTGAGTAAAAGGAAAACATTATATATTGTATTCTAAATTTACCCCCAAAAACTAATTCTGTTGACGTTTTGTGATAACTGACCATATATACGTTGACACACTTGGACATGTGTCATAGGTTATGATAGGTATAAATATCAGCATTTCTTTCATTTTGTTTATTAATTAATGAATTTGATATCCATCCATATCATTTGAATTAGCAGCGCCAGATCATCTCAAAAGTAACATGTGTTTTACTAAGATGTGTACAAGTCCAGCAATAAAATTTACCCCTGCAGGGCAAAACAAGCCTGTGTGTCTTTAAAACATTTTTTTTTTTCATTTGAATGTTTTGTTTACACTATGAAGAGTAGATCAGGGGCAATTTCATTATTTTTTTCAAAACGTTTTGATATAATATAATAGTATATTATATTATAACAGGCTCAAAATCCCCTTTGGACTTTTTAGCCAGGATGCAGGCACCGGATTATACTAGTGTAGGAGGCAGTCTGGCTTGAGCAACCTTACCTCTATAGAGGAAGACTGGCAGTTCTTGTTCTTAGCAGTTAGCACTGTCAGCCAGTGCCAAGTGGCATGATCTCCATACTACGTCAAAAACATTTCATGGTAGGTTAACTTCTAACTGGTTCTTTATGGACATCCTGGTGGCTTAGTTCAACAAACAGGTTTATGGCCTCAACTATGTCTAAACATAAGCATAGAAGAGAATGAAAAAATATAAAGCGCTATAAGGGAAGTAAGCAAATGGGACTGTATTATTATGGGGGATTTTAACCACGGGCATATACAATGGAAATCTCTACAGAGTATGGGGAGTGAGGACCACAAGTTTTTAGTTTTAGTTCAAGATACTTTCCTTTCTCAACATGTGCTAGAACCAACCAGGGGTGAGAATGTGTTAGACATAGTTTTGTCCTCACAGAATAAATTAGTTGACAATGTCAAGATATGTGAGCCACTGGGGAGTAGCGATCACAACCAGATACATTTTACGATCAAAGTAAAGTCAGAAAGGAATAGTAAAAAGCAGTATAGGAGAAGTTTCCACAAAGGAAGGTATAAGGACATGAGGAAATATTTAGCAAAGATAGACTGGAATAACACACTGAAAAACAAGACGGCAACAGAATGCTGGAATATATTAAAGAGTGAAATTAAGTGCATAGTCGATAAATTTGTACCCTTCAAAAAACAAAGGAAACGGTCCAAAAAGAAACACTTATCGAAAGAAGCCATTAGAAACATTAAGTGTAAACAAATTATGTGGAAGTCATATAGATGTACTGGAAATGATGAAGACTACAACAATTATAAAGAAGCACTTAACCAAGCTACAGCTGAAATTAGACATTCAAAGAGAAGCTATAAACAACAATTAGCTAGTAATATAAAACATGACAGCAAGAGTTTTTATGCGTATGTTCGAAGCAAACAGAAAGTTCAAGATAAGGTCGGACCTCTAGAAGATAGTGCTGGAAATATAATATCAGAGGGATTCTTAATGGCAGAAGATCTGAATGAGTACTTTAGTTCAGTGTTTACCAGGGAAGATATTAGTTCACTGTCAGTACCAGAGGCTAAGTTCAAGGGGGCAGATTCAGACTATTTAGGACAATTAATTGTAACCCCGGAAATGGTAGTTAAGAAAGTAAGGATTATGAAGGATAATAAATCACCTGGAGTGGATGGGATTCCACCCAAACTACTATTGGAAATTGTAGAACAAATTAGCATACCACTTGCAACAGTTTTCAGTTTGTCATTAGAAGAGGGAGTGGTTCCTGTAGAATGGAAAGAGGCAAACATTATAACATTATTTAAATAAGGTTCGAGAAACAAGTCAGAGAACTATAGACCAGTGAGTTTAACATCAGTGATTTGCAAATAATTAGAAAGACTAATTAAAGATCACATGGTGGATTTTCTTGTTAAACATAACTTGATAAACCCATCTCAACATGGTTTTTTTTAAAGCGAGATCATGCTTAACAAATATGTTATGTTTTTTTGGAAGACATCACTAAGTGGGTAGATGAGGGATCACCAATCGATATCGTCTACTTAGATTTTTAAAAAGCTTTCAACAAAGTAGCACATCAAAGATTACTACTTAAACTAAAGGCCCATGGCATAGGAAATGGTATAATAAACTGGATAGAAAAATGGCTGATTGACAGAAGACAACGTGTAGTAGTTGGTGGGGAGGCTTCAAACTGGAAATCAGTACTGAAAGGGGTACCACAGGGATCAGTACTAGGACCTATATTATTCTTAATATATATCAACGATTTGGATGATGAAATAACAAGCAAGGTGTTGAAATTTGTGGATGATACAAAAAAATTTAGAAGGATTAAAAGTGTTGGAGATAAGTAAGTAAGTAAGTAAGTAAGTAAATGTATTTCCTCATCCAGATAATATACAACACAATTCAAGAGCAATGTAACACATATGAGGTGGCTACCAGAGAAGTATAACTTATCGAGCTGGTAGCCAATTAAATCAAACTCATATAGGTTACTCCCACATACATAATATTACATATATAAATGTTGCATTCAATTGCAATAGCTTCAGGTTTACGACTTTTGTAAATTAAAGCTAGAGATGTTGTACCAATATAAGAACAAATTCACAAGCGAATTTCTTACAATATGTAATTAGATTTAAACTTTAGTTAATGCCAATTATAAAGCTCCTGGCTTTATGCTTAAACATATTTAGCGTTTTCGAATGTTTAATGTCTACAGGTAGTTTATTCCAAAGACGAGCCCCTATTACTTTCAAGGAGTTCTCTCCAGTTCTATAATTACATCTATGTATATATAAATTGTTCTCCTGTCTGGAACTTCTGATTATGAAGTCACTATTGCATTGGTAAAATTGGTGGAATAGACTAGGAAGTTGATTCGTACGCTGTTTATACACAAATATTAGAACATTTAGTTTAAATAGTTCCTGAACTTTAAGTATATTAAGTTCCCTATGCAATGATATCATGATAGACAACATTTACAAGATGATCTTGACAAATGGTCTGAAAAGTGGCAAATGCTGTTCAATTTTGGGAAATGTAAATGCCTCCACGCAGGACATGGGAACGAAGATGTAGAATACACAATGGGGGGTACTGTACTAAGTACTACTGTAAAAGAAAAGGACTTAGGGTTAACCATTAGTGCTGATATGAAGGTTTCAGAGCAGTGCGGAATTGCAGCTTCAAAGGGAAATCAAATCCTTGGATTAATTAGGCGAAACATAACGTATAAGGAAAAAGAGCTAACAATACCGCTCTACAAAACAATAGTGAGGCCTCATTTAGAATATTGTATACAAGCATGGAGGCCATATCACAGGAAGGACACAGATATGCTAGAAAGAGTACAGAGGAGAGCAACTAAAATGATACCAAAACTGAGGGATCTTAGTTACGAAATACGCCTAAAAAATGCAACTTAACAACACTAGAGACTAGGAGATTGAGAGGAGATCAGATAGAAGTGTTTAAAATAATGAATGGTTATGAAAATATTGATAGAAATATTTTGTTCTCAGTTAAGAAAGATAGAAGGACTAGAGGACATGAAGTTACATTAGCAAAGGAGCAGTGTAGATTAGATATAAGAAAGTTCTCATTTTCACAAAGGACTGTAAATGAATGGAACAGATTATCTGCTGATTGTGTGGGTGCTAGTAGCATGAATGTTTAAAAATAAAATCAACACACCTCAGAAGGGCGGGATACACATAGATAAAAGGGTCGGACTCTCGATAAGCCAAAGGGCTTCCTTGTCCACCTGCCACCTAGAGTTAATTCTCTGGGTGGCAAACTTGTTAAATCTTGTTAAACTGATAGCCTACAATTATCGTTTGTTTAACATGGCGTTTCTGACTGAGAAAAGATGCTGCCTGTTGTCATGTTTGTATCTGTATCTGTATATTACGTTGACCGATCAATCTTGATCATTAAACAACGGTTGGTTTATTGTTGGAGGAAACAAAAGAAAAAGAAGAAAAATCTGACTACAATGAGTACGAGTCCATGACCCATAAGTTTTATGAGTACGAGTACTTCAAAAAGTACTCGAGTACATGAGTACTGAGTACTTCCGCCCCAGGTCTGCAAGTGACATTCTAAGATTGACTTTGTTATGATTTATACACAAAATTAGTTAGATGTATTTTTTCCTTGTATTAGGAAATACACTAAAAACGTTCAAACAACTGTATCTTTGCTAATATTTCACTTAGAAATGAAACAAGTACCATGTTATTTCTTATAACTACTGCTTTCAGGGGAAAATAGTAAAATAAAATTATGTAAAAAGAAAAAATAGTCTGATCTCCCTACCAATAGGGGGCAAACAAGCGTTGGTGTGGTATAAGATAACACATCTCTGAGACTCAGACCTGCCTACCCCAAAGACTTCCTGTCAGTAATCCATCTTCCCATTTACACTGATTTTCAGGAATATAGGCCTGCTGTCAGTAATAGTTCAGAACCGTGTCAGATATTGTCAGGAAAAGAACACCACTGTCAGTAATACTTTAATACTGTGACTATGATGATAGTTGTACCCAAAACAGGGTTGGGTTCAATTATACTGATCAATTGCAATTACATGACTGGATAATTTTCAATTACAGTTACAATTACAATTATTTTTCATTTCAAATTTCAAATACAATTACCGTCCCAAAATATATTTAATTACAATTGTCAATTACACTTGATTTTGTTTCGCTTAAAATAATATAAACAGAACTATTGATATATCTCAGATCATCCCACATTGATATCATTACCACACTCAGCTCCTCAGCACCTTGCTGCCCTCAAGCTTACAAACAAATTATTCCACAGTGAAAGGATAGTGTTACTGCACAGCTTTATTTAACTAAATTACAATTAGTACAGCTAGCCTGTGTAGCACTGGAACACAGGTCTATAATTTGTTCTTGGCCTCCTACTTGACACTTGTCAACTGCTGAAGCCTGTTACTGCTAGAGCTAGTGCTTCAATGGATCAGCTCTGTATGCCCTCCCCAATGGAAGAGAAGCCATGTTTTTATCTCTCTAGCAGTTCTTCCAATGTGCCTAGTCTAGACTAGTTGGCACTGTGCCTGTCCATGGGTGACTGATTGTTTGGAAAAACACTGCTAAATGCTTTATGCAACATGACTCTGCAGGGACTGTGGCATGACAGGCAGACAGTTGTTATCTGTCCATGTTCACCAGAAAGAGTCATTGTTCGACTATAACAATAGGAGTTTCACCCACAATTGGAGAAACGATGGGAAAGTAACTGAATTGTAATTGAACAATTAAGGCAATTACAATGGCCAATTACAATTACGAAACACACAACATAAATTACAATTGCGATACTTTCAAATATTTCAATTACAATTACACCATAATTGTAATTAATTACACCATTACGAATTACAATTATAATTGACCCCAACCCTTTGGAGCGTCCAGTTAACAAGGTAAAGTAGATGTTCATAACCAGCATTGGTGGAAATCAAATGTGAAGAAGCGTACCTGTAATGTAAATGCATCTATACACTATTGGCTTAGCTAATTTACAATGACTAGAACTGTTTTACTGTCTTTTCAAATAAAACTTTAAGCAACTGAAAGAACCTCAATAATTTTGTGTTGGTTAATACTAACCATTGTAATTTCAGGGATTCCACATATGACGTACATTTGCCAGTGTACAGTGTTATAATGCATAAAGTTAATATCTTGCCACATATTCATACATGTTTTAAATGTACTTATATTTCAAATGGATGGACATGTGATTAATTTTGTTTAAATTGGTACTGAAAACACAATTGCATACATACGCAAACAATTACTTGGCTCCTACTTTTTAAATCTGGCTCCTAAAAATGTAGGTAGGAGCCAGTTCGCTCCTAGACAAACAAGTTAACTTAGAGGGCTGCTCAGGGCCCGCTACCGTCGCGGGCCGAGTGTAGGCGGAGAATCTGGACACAGCGTAATCTGGGCCCGCCACACCGGATCCTGTGTGGCTTGTCAACTTGTAGTTGTTATCTTCAAGACACAAGCATGTTGCGCGATTTTTTTTCACGAATACTAAATTAATTAGTTGCATTTCATGTGTAGTTTCTAAACAGGTTAACGTATTGCGTATTACTTACTTGACAGGCATAGCAGACTTCCGAAGTCAATAAATACATTTCCAGATATCCAGTGTTATTTGCGACCAATTCATCGCAGAAGCGATGTGAAATTTACTCAACAAATGGTGGCGCCACCTCACGGTGTCGGCAGAACTACTACAGTACCGACCTCACGCAGACAGTTTAAAAAGATCTTTGTCGGACAGCCAAGGGGTTATACCTAGAAACCGGGTATGAACATGTTTATTTACGGATTATTGACAAAAGGTGTGACCAGAAAAAAAGGGCCATGAGTGATCAGTCCCCATCGTCACCAACTGAGAGCAACACCCAACAACGTGATCGCGTGTGGTTGTGACACAATTAAAATGTGCCGAGTCTCATCACTTTAGCTTTTATTTGTTACACATTATAAATAAGACAACTTGATTTCTTTGGTTGGATATCGGATCATTATTATAATAAATATAACGCCTCGCGCAGTGGGCATAGCCTGCGTAGAGGCGCGTTCCCTGGGTTGCGGATGGGGAAGCCCTTATAGTATGAGGGGTTGCACCGGAGAGAGAAGATCGAAGGTGCCGTGGACCAAACTTACATAGGAGAAGGACAACTCTGATTTTAAACCCGGGCAGACCCAGCTCGTTAACCTCGTCAGGCAGTCAGTCTATGAGAAGGACACCTCTGATTACAAACCCGAGCAAGCCCAGCTCGTTAACCTTGGCAGGTAATCGGCCTCGGAGAAGGACAACTCCTATCTCAAATCACCTACTGTCTCACAGGTTGATGATACATTGGTGCTAGAGGCTAGGCCCACCGCTTATAACTGTGGTTGGTAGCAGGAAGGGCATCCGGCTATAAAAACCTAAGCCCAAACCCTAAATATGGCTGGATGCCCGCGTGCTAGGGCGTACCCTGTAAGTGACGCGCGAGACCCCCGCCCGAGCTCAGCGATAAATGGACAAGGGCTACCGTCTGAAGGACGAAAGCGGCTAAAGAAGTTAATCCAAACAGGAAGGAGAATGAGGAAGATTAAACTCGCAACACTGAATGTTGGGAGCCTGACAGGAAGAAGTGGAGAAGTAGTACAATTGATGATAAAGAAGAACCTGCAAGTATTGTGTGTACATGTACAGGAAACAAAATGGAAAGGGAGCAAAGCAAGGGAGATCGGTGCCGGATACAAACTGTACTACCATGGAAAAGATGGGACGATCAAGAATGGAGTAGGAATTGTACTATGTGATAGAGGGATGAGAGTGAAACTAGAGATCGAAGGAGACGTATGGAATGTTATCAGCTATGCACCACAAACTGGATGCACAGAAGAGAAAAAAGGAAGAATTCTAGGAGCACATAGATGATAAGATGCAAGCTGTACCAAGTTGCGATAGAATGGTGGTGGCAGGAGACCTAAATGGACATGTCGGAAGAGATCGGACATGATATAATGACGTACACGGAGGACACGGAATAGGGGTCGCAAACGAGGAAGGCATAAAGATACTAGACTTTGCTACAGCATATCAGCTGAGGATACTGAATACAGTCTACAAGAAGAGAAGGAACCACCTTGTAACCTATAACAGCGGGGGATGAGAAACCCAAATTGATTACATCATGGTGAGGAAAGAGCATGCTAAAGAATCAAAGAACTGTAAAGTACTACCCGCAGAGACCATCACCACACAACACAGGGTACTAGTTTCTGAACTGGAGGTGAGAAAAACAAGACAGAGGAGAACAGTGGGTAGGAAACATATCACATGATGGAAGCTAAAAGAGGACGAAGTGAGAGAGAACTTCAGGATAAATATAGTGGAGAGACTATCAGGTAAAGATGAAGTAACAACGGAGAACTTGGAAGAATGGTGGGAAGAAACTGCGAAGCAGATCAGGAAGTGTGGGGAGGAAGTATGTGGGAGGTCAACGGGGAAGAAGAAGCCCCGAGTAGAAAGCTGGTGGTGGAATGTTGACACTGAGTTTTCAGTTAAGTAAAAGAAAGACAGAGAAGAAATGGAAACGAACAGGAGCAGAGATAGACAGGGCAGAGTACAAGAGACCGAAAGCAACGGCTAAGAAGGTGGTGGCAAGAGTGAGAGAATAAGCAGTAGAGAGATTGTACGACAAACTAGAATCTAGTGATGGTCAGAAGGACATCTATAGAATAGCAGCAGCTAGGGACCATGCAGGAAAGGACATAGGCCAGATACGTACAGTCAAAAGTGCAACGGGAGAAGTTTTGATGACAGATGATTACATCAAAGAGAGATGGGGTCAATACGTTAAATGGCTGATGAACGAGGAAATCCCGAGAGTAGAAATCGAGGAGAGAGATGTGAATCAACGAATGGTAAGGAGTATCAGTGGCGAAGAAACAGAGAAAGCACTCGGGGGGATGAAAAGTGGGTAGACTGTAGGAGCAGATGAAAAACCAGCTGAAGCTTGGAAATGTATGGGCAACTTTGGTGTAAAGTTACTATGCAGACTATTCAACTGTGTCTTGACTTCAGAACACATGCCATCGGCTTGGCCACAGAGCTTACTGGTCCCAATCTTCAAGGGGAAAGGTGACATTCATGAGTGTAAGAACTACCGGGGGATCAAACTCCTCACGCGCACCTTTAAGACATGGGAGAGAGTCATAGACAAGAGGATGAGAGAATGCACAGACATACATGAAAGTCAGTTTGGGTTTATGCCAGGCAGGAATACCACAGATGCGCTTTTCATTCTCAAACAAACGATAGAGAAACACAGGGAGGGACAGAAGGTTATCAGAGTGGTATTTATCAACTTAGAGAAAGCATACGATCGGGTACCAAAGGAGGAGATATGGAGATGTGTGAGAGAAAGGAATGTACCGGAAAAGTACATCAGACTGATACAAGATATGTCCCGGGGGTGTGAGACAAAGGTACGCAGTGTGGCTGGTGAAAGCAGCAACTTTGGCGTAGAGGTTGGGTTTCACCAAGGATCTGCATTGAGTCCATTCCTGTTCCTCATATTGATGCACCAGAATCAATGATGTTCGCTGTGTGGAGGAAAGGAGGTAGGCATGACAGAGTACCTGGACACGTGGAGGAAGGCACTGGAAAACCCAATTCATGGACTTCATGTTCGAACGGAATGAGGAGATAGACAGACCAACTGTAAAGATACTGGGAGACGAGCTGGAAAAAGTGACACTCTTCAAATACCTAGGGTCAGTCAAACAGAGAGTGAGTGCAGCTTGGAGAAATTGGAAGAAATGCAGTGGAGTGTTGTGCGACAGGAGGATGCCAGTGAAGTTGAAGGGGAAGATCTATAAAACAGTAGTCAGGCCAGCAATGCTGAACGGGGCTGAGACCTGGGCAACAACGAAAGGACAAGAAGCAAGGACAGATATGAATGAGAAGAGGATGCTGCGGTGGGTGTGCGGAGTAACAAAGAAACATAAGATCCGAAACGAATACATTAGAGGAGCAACGAGAGTGACACAAGCATCCAAAGGATAACAGAGAAACGACTGATATGGTATGGGCATGTGATGAGAAGGGAAGAGGAGCACATAGTGAGAAGAGTGATCAATGCAGAGATACCAGGAAGAAGAATGAGATGACGACCGAAGACCAGATGGAAAGACACATGCAGAAGAGACATGGAAATCGTGGGTCTGAGTGCAGATGTGGTGATGGGCAGGGCGACATGGAGAAAGAAAATTACCAGCCATACCGACGACCCCAGATGACGGGAAAAGTCAGCATTCGTGACCACGTGAATGAACACTTGAGTATACGACCTAATGATCATCGAGTCATCTATCATTAGTATAGACTCGTTCTGGGACTCGAATAATGAAAAATGTTGTGGAACATTAAACAAGTGATAACTTCAGCAGCAGATTTGGGACTGTATGATCCGTCCAAGCCAGTGACTGTATCTGTTGACGCGTCACAGAGAGGCTTGGGAGCAGTAATGCTACAAGATGAACGACCAGCAAAGTTCGCGTCGTGTGCACTCACTGAAACACAACAAAGTGATGCGCAAATTGAGAAGGACATGCTAGCGGTGCAGTACGGACTTACACGTGTTCAACAGTACGTGTACGGACAGGTAGTCACCGTTGAAACTGATCAAAAGCCGTTGTTGGGAATCAAACAGAAGCCAATTGCAGACTTATCGCCGAGGCTGCAAAGGACGCGACTGCGTTGTCAACCGTATGATTACAACTTAAAGTACAAGCCAGGTAAAGACTTGGACATGGCTGACACCCTAAGCAGGGCGTACGTACTTGTCAAATGTCACTGATCAAACTGACAAATTGGACACGGAACAGATCCACAGAGTGTACAAGTACATCATGGCATCCGATATGTCCAGACAGCGCACCAGGACAGCCACAGGCTGCGATCCAAGGCTTATCCTACTGAAGCAAACGATGATGGATGGATGACATCAGGATAAGAAGTCGTGTCCTGAAGCATTGTAGTCGTACTGGATAGTTCGGAATGACCTCAAAGAATACAAGGAGATCGTATTCAAGAGTCGGCAGGTCGTAGTGCCAGTTACTGGCGCTTCGCAAGGCTGCAATAGTTTAAGCGACATCCACGAGGGACACTTGGGCATCGTAAAGTGCACGGAGAGAGAGGAGACGGCAGTGTACTGGCCAGGGTACATAAATCAAATCCTTGACGCTGTAGAAAGTTGTGCGGATTACCAACAAAATAGATCGGTAAACCCAGCGAGGCCGCTTAGCCACACGAGGTGTCAACTTTCCCATATCAAGTGTATATACAGTGATCGAGTGACTCAATTGTTCGATCGAGCTTGACGGACACTCGTATCTCCTGGTGGTCGACAGTTACAGCAAGTGGCCAAATGTCGTCAAACTAGCTAACACGAGAAGTGGCCAAATGTCGTCAAACTAGCTAACATGAGAAGCAGTACAGTGATCGGGCATCTACAGAAGATGTTTTGCGATTTTGGGATTCCTGAAAAATGTATCAGTGACAACGGAGCTCAACGCCTGACTTCGCCCGGAAGATATAGTCTGTATAGCTAGCTCAGAATCGCGTGTTGACTGCTCACTGCCAGTTAGCACGTCTATCCCCCAGAATGCTGATATATTATGTATGTTTTGATAACGAAATGAAATTACGAATTAAGTAGTACCGTATCGAAATAGTATTTTTAAAATGGAGACTATGCCTCTTGGCTGACAGTGGTAACTGCTATGAACGAGAACTGCCAGTCTTCCTCTGTAGAGGTAAGGTGGCTCACGTCAGACTGCCTCCTACACTAGTATAATCCGGTGCCTGCAGCATGGCTAAAAAGTTCGAAGGGGATTTTGAGCCTGTTATATGGACATGTGCTAACCCTCTCTAAAACCAGTAATCTACGATCAAAAAATATAAATTGCAAACTTCTAATATCAAAAAAAAATCAGTCAGCTGCCATTGCATATTCACTTGTGCTGAGTTATATAAATTATATTAATTAATAAAAAGGTAAAATACGTTAATATATATTTTTTTTTTTGTATTTGTACTTTTACTCGTATTCGTGAGAATGTACTTGTACTCGTACTCAGCTAAGTATTCGTACTCATCCATCATCAAAGTACTCATACTCATGAAAATGTACTCACCCCCAGGTCTGGTCTCTTGAGTGTCATGGAGGAGAAGACAAGGTGGCGTCGGATTTTCAGACAGAGGTACCAAAAACGGGCCTTGTGCACGTTTGTGCAAACAGTCAATATGTCAAAACTAGAATCAAGTTATCCCAGACATAGTACTTTATCCTTCGGCATATATATGCCATAGATATGTAGAATAGCCTGGATTTGAATCCGTGCACAGTCAAACCTCTCTTTATGGTCAACTCAGTATGTTAAGATGTATGATGTGGAATTAGCTAAGATGTTGCTCACTTCAGTCACTTGATTTCTCAACTTTTAAGTGTCAATATCATTATGTATGACTAGAATCGACCAAAATAAAAACAATTGCAATTGCATTTCAGCTTCAACCCATGCATGCCTTAGCTCCTGTTGTGTAGATGCATACTTTTAAATTAATAAGCATGTTTCCCGATAAATTATGTGTCATTTGTCAGACTTCTGCACCCTTTTCCGTGAACATGTTTCAAGTGGATTACAAGCATTTCCCACATGAACACATTATTGATGAAAACGGTTGTCAAAGAACTAACTGTAACAAAGAATAATTTTCATGTTAATGCCTTCCTGATCTGGATATATTTAGTTGCAAAGATGGCTCAAGTGCCCAACGTATTTAATATAGTCGACCTTCTCCTAATACTATCGTACTATGCAATAATATCGTGTGCAATTTAAAATCCTGATGCACACATATAAATCCCTACATGGGCAGGTTCCAGGATGTTTATCGGACATGCTGAATGTGTACCAATCAAGAAGAACGCTACGATCCATGGATTCAGTGACATTAGAAGTTCCAAGGGCTAGAACAGTTACTTACGGAGACTGACAATGTCAGTGTTCAGCGGCCAAGTTGTGGAGTGCGCTACTGGCTCACATTCGTGAAGCAAAAACATTGAACACTCTCAAGAGGCTGCTAAACACACATTTGTTCCTGGCCCATTTTGGTGCTTAACTCTTTCTAGTCAGTTGTTTTACATTTTAAAACAGTATATATATATGTATTCATCTTATTATATCCAACCTTCTAAAACATTTCATTTCTTATCATGCTATCGTTTTTATGCTTTGTTTTTTTACAGTCCATGATTAATTATATTGATTGTGTACAGCGCTTTTGAGCAGGCTTTTATGTATGAAAAGAACGCTTTATAAATTCGGTATAATAATTGTTCCTCCTCTGGTCACAATGTCAATGTTTTCAGGGTGGCTGTAGGCCATTAATTCAGGGAATAGAAGGGGTCTCAGAATTAATACGCCTTGTTCGAAAATACGTAAATGTTGTAAAATGTGAACGAGGAGCCATACGTCACGGTGTGGGTTTGTGTGCGTGTGTGCGCGTGTGCGCGTGTGCGCGTGTGCGTGCGTGTGTGTGTGTGTGTGCGTGCGTGCGTGCGTGCGTGCGTGCGTGTGTGCGTGCGTGCGTGTCGTGCTGGAATGACGTTACGTTTCATCCCAGTTCAGCAGATCTGAGACGGCTGTCCGTGGACTGCTAGTAGCAGTGGTGTCAACTGTTGTAACTACACGCATTTTCTTCTAGCCTTGATTAAGCAAGCCCCGTGATGACGTGATCTGCCAAAAAAATCGATGCTTTCGCCACGAAGAGCCTCCGACGCCTCATGGACATAACGTGGGTCAATATCAGCAATAACACGATCATGGAACGTACCGGTCAGAAGCATGCATCAATACTCATCACCCAGCGACACCTTCGATGGTACGGCCACCTGCAATGTATGACACCAAACTACCCTGCCGCTCTAGTATACCAATTCCACTCACAAAACACCGGCTGGAAACGGCACCGTGGGCGTCCTCGCCGTCGATGGAACGACTGTTAAGCACGATGTGGATGGCATGGGCCTCACGCTTGAGGCGGCCGAGCGGCTGGCCGTTGACCGCCTCACCTGGAAGGCGATGACAAAGGATGTGGTGTGACCTCTACGCTGGATATCCGACAAGAGCCCTAAGTCAAGTAAGTCTAGTGATGTGGCGCCACTATTTGTCGCACAAAGAAAAAAACTGCATTCAGAGACGTCTTGCTGTTGCAGTGAAGGAGGTGGGGTTGGTAGGTGTATAATTGGAAGTGTTTTGTGAGCCTCAATGATTTCTTTGTGAACTTCACGGGGATGTAATCACACATTTTTGAGAGTCTTATGGCTTAACTTGAGATGCAGTTGAGGTTTCTCGATCTAAGCCGAACCAAATGCTGTAGTCGCAAAAAATGTGTCGCTGCTGCACCGCCTAACTTCAGCTTCTCCAGTGTCTCTGCTCGACTGATGACATCGGAAGACTGGGGGTGAAGGGGAGTATTGGGGGGGGGGGTGCTGTTGAAAATGTTTCGTCACTGCAATTTCACCGTCTTCTCGCTGTCTCTTGCGTTGCCTCCTAACTCGTCTCAACAGATTAAATTGGAAGACGGGCGGGGGAGATCTGTTAAAATTTGTTTGCCTCTGCGTCATGTCGCTGTATCTTCACTTCAACTTTTCTTCGGTTTCTCCGCTTTCTTGACTGGCTCAACTGTGACATCAGAAGATGGGGGATGCTATTGAAACTTTTCACCGCCGCGTCAGCAAAACTTCAGCTTCTTTGACAAAATTGCCACGCATATAATTAACTTTAATTGGCAGGTTGACAAGGAAGCCTTTTGGCTTATCGAGAGTTCAACCCTTTTTTATCTACAAGTATACCGCCCTGTGTCGAGGTACGTGTCGATTTTATTTTTATATATTCATAGCATAACATGATGTTTAGGTGTTGTGCTTGACAGTAGATTCCACCACAGCTGTTTTATTGTTACAAGTTTGGCGTATTTCAATTCAAGGAACGTTTTTCATATTTCTCAGGTGCGTGTATGGAGGTACAGACATTACGTGGGACGTTTACATTTTACTTGAAAATTATTACTGCTGCCGGACTGTTATGGTTTTTAATCGACATTTGTCTACACTTGAGTTGAAAATCGGTTGCAAACTTGTCAAGCAGGACGCTGTGGTCTATTCTTGGATAACACCGGACCACGAACAACTTTTGTGCAACCGCCGATGATACGCAGTGACGAATGACGCACTTCAGCACGCGTATGTGTTAACATTGGCATCAGCGGTGCGTTGTTCTAGGACACATCTGTGTTCAACTGCCGCCAATGCAACCAGGTATACCAGATTTCCGGTGACCTGCTGTGTGAATCTTCTACTTCACCAACTATGCATCTTCAAGCGTTCGTCTACGAGACGTAAACACCGTGGCGGTCGTAAAGTTGCAAAACAGATCGGGACAACAATTCACTACGCAAGAGTACCGGCGTTCCGACAACCAAGCCGAATTGTAATCATTTAATAACTGTACCATAGTATAAGCAGGTACAGCGCGATCAAGGCGTACGAGAATGCTACGTTAACGCACAATCGTGTCGGAAAAAACACTCGCCATTGCGGACTATAATACTTGAAAACCATCTCGATGTTATGGCGATATGTGAAACGTGGTTAAAGCCTTCGAGCGACGCCAGTCTGATTACAGACAATGTACCAAATGGATATTCCATGAAGCACACGTCTCGCGTTACCGGCAAAGGGGGCGGTGTCACTATTATCGTTTGAACACATAGAGTGCCGGCTGAAAACACCTACGTCACCCATCAGAATCGTTGTTATTTACCACCCGCCGCCATCAATGAAAAATGGCTTATCAACAACTGTGTTTTTTTAAGAATGGAACCGTTTCATCGACTAGCATGCAATAAAACCTTTACCTCTGATTATCATGGGAAATTTGAATTTTCATATTGACAACGCTGCAAATGTTGATGCACGGCGACATGTCAATTCTGTGAATGCCACAGGAATGGTGTTGCATGTTCGCCGGCCAACCCACAGGAAATGACACACTTTGGATGTACTCATGACCCGCAGCATGGACGAACACCTTGTTCGAGATGTTATCGTTACGGATATGGGACTTTCTGACTACTTTGCGATGAGTTTCATCATAAACATTGTTCAACATCGCACTGGCTTGATGAAAATCAAATATCGCAAGTTACGCACCATTGATGCAATGCCTTTTCGACATAACATTCCCCTGTTCCGTTGTGATGATCTTGACTTGCTGAACGTAGAAGAACTGATTGGTCAATACGATACAGGCAGATAAATACAAGACTGGTTGCATCCCGCCATTAATCAAGAAGGCTGGACTAAATCCAGAACCAATACAGAAATATCGACCTGTATCGAATCTGACATTTCTCTCTAAAGTAATCGAGCGCGTTGTAGCAAAACAGCTAAATGTCCAAATGCAAGAGAACAACTTGCACGACCAGTTTAAATTGGCATATCGACAAGATCACTCAACTGAAACGGCTCTGCTTAAAGTACACAATAACATTCTGTCTGCAGTAGACCGTGGTTGTGTTGTTGTGTTGGTTATGCTTGACTTGACCGCCGCTTTCGACACCATTGACCGCGGCATTCTATTGAGCAGACTCACTCACAGATTCGGGGTCACTGGCGCTGCGCTTGAGTGGTTCAGATCTTACTTGTCCGGTCGGCATCAAGTCGTTCGTATTGAAAGTGTCAAATTCTCCCCAACTGCTGTGCCGTTTGGTGTACCGCAAGGCTCCGTACTCTGGCCATTGCTGTTCACTGCATATATCACACCACTTGGCGACGTTATATTAAGAAATTCGGCTAGGTTTATCACCCTTATGCCGACGACACGCAACTTTGTTTCGTTTTGTCCTGGTGGAGATGGCTAACTGAACTCAATGGGTCGTTTGTGCTGTTGCCTAGAAGAAATTGGCGAATGGTCTCGGACCAATGTACTAAAATTAAATGATCAGAAGACGGATGTCATGGTGCTTGGTACTAAGCAGAAGTTGCCACTGCTAAAGGAGATTCGTATTTTTTACTCGACTTTGACTTCGTCTTCAAGTGCGCGCAACCTGGGCGTTGTATTTGATCAATCCCTCAACATGACTAACCACTTAAGTGCCATTTGCCGAACATCAGTCGTATCAGGCGATACCTCACAACATATGCGACTAAGCCACTTTTGCACGCTTTCGTCATATCTAGATTGGACACGGGAACGCGCTACTGGTTGGACTACCACGTGACCTCAGAACTCAGAATCAAAGCCACCCCATAAATATAAACAAACAATAAAATTTACATATTCACAAACTCCAGCGAATCAAAAACATGGCAGCCAGAATCATGACGTTCACACCTCGCCGTGACCACATAACTCCAGTTCTAAAAGAATTACACTGGCTGCCAATCAAATGCCGAATCGACTTTAAAATACTCCTTAATATGTTCAGATGTCTGAACGGGAAGGCGCCGCTGTATCTTGCCAACCTGATAACCGGACACTGTCCCGGACGCACACGTTCATCTGTACAACTTTTGCTTGAAGTTCCACGAACGAACCCGGCCAGTTTAGGAGACATGTCCTTTCGTGTGATTGGACCTCGACTATGGAATGCACTGCCCATTGCTATAAAATGCAGCAGAACTCTGTCGGCGTTCAGAAAGACACTAAAGACGCACACATGTTCAAAGCCCAATATTGCTGACATTTTTAACATTTCATTTCATTTGGGGACATTTTACTGCACAACTTAATTTTACACACACACACACACACACACACACACACACACACACACACACACACACACACACACACACACACACACATCAATGAGATTTTACAATTCGTCTCCTCTTTCGATATCACGATGCTACTGCCGAACTCCAACAACGCACACGTATCAGTACCCCAGAATAAACCCTGGAAATCCGGACACATGTACAGGCCTACTACTCAGAGCTCGCAACAGAAATATAATTGTTCATATCTTCCATTAGGATATCGACGACTCGTCGTTAGCTATGTATGCAATGAGCTAGCTTATCGAATTGCCATGCGACTCCGTGATACTCAGGACGACCTCCAAGGAGTTCGATCTGTCGCATGCATTTGCCGACGGAACTGTACCCTCGTCTGTACAAACAAGCCAAGCGCACATTGCAATCTGTTTGGCACAGCATACCACAGCGTTCGCTTTATTTTATGTCCAAAAACAACATTCACTGTACTCTATGTAAAATATATGTTCTTTTATGACATGGCATGCAGTCCTGCTCAAAGCGCTTTACAATTCACCCCCTGGCAAAAATGTTAAATTGAAGACCATCTCGGCTTATCTGGGACGCCGTCGGATACACTGCAATTGGTGCGAGAATATTATTCGTTCACAAATACCTTCCGATGTCTATATTATATAGCGTTATACTCACTCATACAGCTGAGTGAACTGAGACAGCGTGGAGTGAACGAACAAAGTTCGAAACGGCATCAAAACGATTCGATTGAGAGTGCGATGCTCTGAGTGCCGTCACCGCGTCCCATGTGTCCAGCAACAGCTTAATTTAATTCATGTATCATGCAAATATCCTACTGCAATGCATCTAGCGAGTGTGATTATGACTGTATGCTATAGGTATTGAAAATTAGCGTTTGTTCGTTCTTTATCAACTGACATCCTTTGGATGCACACTTGACACTTTACAAAAAGCTGCATAAATTAAGTAAAACTATAAAATATAGATTATTTTAAAACAAAATAGTGTAAAAGAATTGGTTTAAACATAACAAATAAATACATAGAAGGTACATTTATAATACAAACACATGAATAACATTTTACGAATAAATCATTAGTATATCAATGTCATTAAAACGAGAGCCTGACTTTATCACATCAGTCGCACGTACGCCAGTTTAAAGAGACGTTTTAAAATATATCTTGAAACAGCTGAGAGTGTTCAGTTGTTTAATGTTCTCAGGCAAGTGGTTCCACAGTATGGCTGCGTGTCTCCTGAAACAACGTTCACCATAAGTTACTGTACGCAGCACAGATACGACGAGAAATTACTTCTGTTGATCTTAAGGTACGAGTAGGTAGGTTTTTTCTACATCAGGACGTTTTTATTGAATGTTCACTGCGGGGGCAAAGTCCTAAAAGGGCACGTCTAATGGGTAAAAAGGGGAGTTTACGCAAGCATTAATGAATATGTATATAACCCTTAGGCATGTACGAAAGCTTAATACAATGTATCGTTATCTTTGTATCCATGTATTTGGACAGTTAGTGCCAAGGACTTTCATAAGTGGACAAAGTCGTCTAACATGGAATTGTACGAAGGAACACGGAGGCATTCCTTAAACTTGTATAAAACAGGAGTAAACACTTGCGGCGCTTACGGCTAGCGACAACTGCATCTTGGTATGAAACTAGATGTTACACGTATATCCTAGAAACATGTTTTATTACAACCAATACATGCAGTAGTCATTGAAACATTATACGTATCCTGCAAGTCAGAACGTTTCATAGTTGTCTCAATTTGACTAGACGAGTCCCGTTTCGCGCATGAATTTCCTAACGAATTCACGCTGTCTGAAGACGTCCCAGTGCGGAGCCCCGCATCTTCTTGTCTTCTCCAAGAATTTGATGACAGCGGCTCGAGGGTCATAGTAGGCGGTGCCCACACCATTCAGTGCCACCATGAGTCGGGCATTTCTCGTGTCCTCATTCATACTGCTGCGGTGATTATCGACCACGAGGTTGTGGTGGCTCACGATCCTTTCGGTCTGCGTAAAGTGAGGGCTCGTGCACGCCAGAGATGCCAACACCTTCTGAACTGAACCTGTTGTGACTGGCAGAAGTTGGCGCAGTCTGACAGTCAACTTACAGCCTACATCACCGCCACCATGCAAGAATGGCACATTCATCACGTTTTCCCACTGCTCGGCTGCCCAGTCCGCAAAGTCAGATGCCTCATCCGGGAAAAGGCGCCTGACGACGCGCACACCATGCTCAACGAATGACCTCAGACTGCGTGACATCACTAACACCTTCATGTCTTTGATGACGTCCTCCTGCTCCGGATGCATGCGTTCAGACAGGTATTCGTGCGATGCTTGCACGACCTCCAACCTGATTGCTCGTCTGTACCGACGGTTTGTACAAACGAACTGGTGATTACACTTTCATTGTGTCAGGTCCTCTTTTGTGTTATCGGTTGGACAACACACTTTCTCCTCCCTTCTTCCCGGGAATGGTCCATCCCTCATTAGGTTCAACTTCTTGATTGCCGCATCAGTCACAGGGGGAAGATCGCTGATCAACAAATGACTCCTTTGCAACTTCTTCTGGAGTGTTTCAAATATCTCCAGGATGTCGCCCCTCAGTGCGGTGATCCACGTTTGTTGGTGGTTCCAGGTTCTCAGGAACCCTTTGGCTTCAGCCTTCTCCTTTCTGTCGCTGGTACTTTCTGGCGCTTGCATCTGTCCCCACACCATAATGCAAGCTGGTAGGTTGTTCAGCACAGCTTCAACTCGTGTTGGGCAAATCTGACATCATGGTGCCGGGGGAACTGTTTGACATTCCCGGCCTGCGCTGACAACATCTTCATCCGTATCGGAGTCCGGAAGAATCGTACGAGTCCCAGTAGATTGGTCTTCCAGATTCCCAACTCAGGTACGGTGCTGACGACGGACTCAATGGCTAAGTCAGACCGGTTCGCAGCACACCAGAATTTTGCCAAACCTCTCTGCATTTGGTCAGCAAGCAGACGCCATAGTCCACCTTATCTGCCGGTGTTTGCCGCCTCGCCGTCAGTGGTGACACCAACCAGCTTCGTGTCTTTACCTCCTATCAGTTCCAGAGCTTTGTTCACCCCTTCAAGTAGTTCAGGGGCTCCCCTCTTCTCTGGCGAATGCATGACAACGAACAACTCATATTCATATCAGTAAATTGGTCTTTTGCAGACACATTGTCCTTTGGAATAAAATGGCTTTGTACGTTAAAAACGTCTTGTTTCAAGTCGAATGTAAACCTCACCATCTAACATGAAAATTGTAACCTGGCAACTAGTTACGGAACAGGATATATAACTAAATACGCCTTTTTGAAAATGCTCGATGCCTCTCTGAGCCATATATCTCGGTAAAATGGTATTGTGTAGTCATATTACCCCTCTGCTACTTGGTTTTTATTATTATACCCCAGTGCAAATCACGCACACTAAAGCGAATAAAAAGTAAGCCCTAGAAGGGGCTGGTTTGGGAGATTGGGGCACACTGGGGGGTCTGACTGGGGGCAAACGAATGGGCTGGGGAGCAATGCCCCCCACTTTTACGTTAAAAATGCCCTGGTCTGCACAATGTCACTCATGTATGCCGGTGCCAATCCGTTGAGCAGTTTATAAGTACAAGTGTTGACCTTAAAGTTCGCTCTTGAGTGTCCTTGTGATTAGGCGAGCAGCGCATTTCTGTATATCTGAGGCAAACCTTACAGCAGCGCGTTACCATAGTCCAGGCGAGATGTTACCAGTGCCTGGACTAGAATCTTACAGGCGTCATTTGCGATGTATTGTCTGACTTTACCAATATTTCGGATGTGGTAGAAAAAGGACTTGGAGATCGCATTCACCTATTTCTCCATTGTCAAGCCGCTGTCCATACTAACTCCATGATTTCTCACGGATTGCACAGCGTGTAGCAGTCTGCCCCCGATCATGAGGGACAAGTCATTCACCTGATGAATTCGGTGTTTGGACGAAAACACAATCAGTTCGATTTTTTCCTTTGTTCAATTTTAATATGTTTCTATTCATCCACCCGCCAACATCCGCCACACAGGCTTCAATGGCTGACCTTTCACTGGCCCAGTTCTCGTCGGGCTTCATGGATAAATATATTTGTGTATCGTCTGCATAACAGTGGTAACGAAGATTATCGTTATTCACTATTACTCCAACTGATTTAAAGTACATGCAGTACAGTTTCGGTCCCAACACAGATCCTTGTGGCACGCCGCAACATAGATGTGCTTTAAACGAAGTTGCGAGGCCGACCGATACACATTGTGTTCTGCCGCTAATGTAAGATCTCATCCAATCCAGGGCTTCTGCAGTCACGCCAAATGATCCAGACACTGTATCAAAAGCCACGTAGGAATCGGGTCTGTATCACACGACTTGTTGGGTGAGTTTGTGATTATTCGCTTCACCTCATCATGGGTGGCTGGCAGAAACATTTGAAGCGGGATTCCGTCAAACATGACGTCATCGTCCAATGCTGTTTCGTAGATATCACTTGGGTTGCCGGTATCGATGTTACGTGTCCCGTGTTACCCATCAAATGTCTCGTTAATTTGAACAGTTGTTTCTGATCCTTGCCGCAGTCTCTGATCTTTGTAGAAAAGAATGTTTTCTTTGCACTGATCATCAGTTTGTTAACTGCATTGCATTGCTCCCCGAACAGCTGCCGATGACGGGTGAGTTTGGTTCGCCGCCATATCCTCTCTGCTCGCCTGGGGGCAAGTTTGGCGTGTCTCAGTTCATCTGAATAGCATTGCGCGTTTGGTCTCAGTGTTATCAACTTTCTTTGCACGGGAGGGTGTTGGTTGACAACCGCTTCAATTCCCGTAGTATAGGCGTGTACAAGGTCATCTAGCGGCTTATCAATGTTGTTCAAAATTGGACTTAAATCCTTGATAAATTCCGGAATACAAATGTCCCGAAGCTTCCTGAAAGTGACCTGCTGGCGAACGCTGTCTGGCTTCGTTAAGTTAATTGTAAAACACACAGCCAGATTGTCGCCAGAAGGGTTGCCCTTTGTGTCATCAAGACAAGGCCCAGAAACTGTTGGCATCCTGATCAACAAGGTACTAATGTCTCGGATGATGACTACGTCCAAGGTATGGCCCATCTTGTGTGTGGGTCCAACCACGTGTTGTACCAATCCGAGCTTCCAACGTGCAGTTGAAGCGAACCGCATCTGCATCATTAAAGTTGTCGATGTGGAAATTAAGGTCACCTGTTATGATTACACCGTTGGTTAAGGCGGTCCAAGTACAAACACCACTCGTCAAAAAACACACTGTTCCTAAACCCGCATCGTTTAGAGGGAGGCGGACGGTAAACGATGAGTCCATATGTTCGAAAAGTGTCTAAGCCTAAAGCTTTGCAGCCGCTTCGTGAACTTGCATGGTCCTGTTGCCGTATCGCATGCACTGTAGAACTAGTGTAGTCCACATGTCGAAGTCATCGTGACCGTTTACTGCGACAACAAGAAAACGATGTAATAATAATAATAAGAAGAAAACAAAGACGAAGAAAACATCTGTAGTTACAAAATCTCGTCGTTTTTCTGTACCAATTATCGTATAATATTTAAGATCTGAACCATTACATACCAGTCGTTGTCCAGTGAGCAACCATCTTATTTGCATTCTCTGTTTACTCCTGTCAGAAAACCTATCCAGCTTCGGTCATCTAGTTCTGACCTACTTTTTATTCCTAGAGTCAACATTAACATTGGAACTAGAGCTTTTT
Organism: Escarpia spicata; assembly: GCA_963995525.1. NCBI lineage: Eukaryota > Metazoa > Annelida > Polychaeta > Sabellida > Siboglinidae > Escarpia > Escarpia spicata. Next base: position 17,321,029 of record OZ023214.1, on the reverse strand, counting down.
CTACTGCTCTTTGGAATATGCTCCCTCTTAGTGTTAGATCAGTTGAAAATATTACAAAATACCGTCTTCATTTATAAACTTATCTTTACAATCTTGCTTATCCACTATAGCTCCATATAGCGCCTTGACCCATCTGTTGACAACTGGAATATTGTTAATGGATTTTGAGACTGACCAATCCTTTTGTTTTTATGAGCCTCTGAGCTTGGTGATTTAGGTGATTTGATCCAATGATTTAGGCGCAATAGAAGTTATCTTATTATTATTATATGTACTACCGCGGAACTACTTCGAATTAGTACGCCTCTGGTTGTCAAGTGGGAAAAAGTGACGTCATCACCAATTGTTAATACATCAATCCATAGCTACGCAGTGTGCAACTTCCTGTGAATGTCGCGCCAGTATAAGCATGCGCCAATTCTATGTTGCACATTCACGACAAGCGTCCAACCTCGCGCGCCTTGGGACACCGGTTGCAAATCACCATAACTGATATAGGCGGATCCAGGGGAGGCCTGGGGGCACGTGCTCCCTACTCTTTTGGTCTCGCGATGCCTCCGCTAGAGTGGGCTGCCCCATACATCTTTGTAATGTGCCCTCGCTTTGTGCCCCTTAGACTTTGGAATGTGGCCCCGCTTAGGTTAGTCTCAAGGGGGTGCAATTGGAAGTTTTTGGTGAGCTTCCGAAATTGTGAATAAATGTTCAACAGCATCCCTCATCGTATTCCGATCTCATGATCTGACAACGTGGTGTTGAAGCTTTGGCAAACAATTCTTCAACAATACCCCCCACGCTAGCTCTTCCAATGTCAAGATCTCTATGGGTCCGTCCCTGACTGGGTCACGAGCCTCACGGTCAGGAGCTCCCGGAGCGCCGATGAAAAAACCAACAACCAGAGCTCCCGGGGGCTCACTGAAGTGAGAAAACATTCCTTGACTCCGAGCTTATGGGGCGCAAGAATAAAATCATTCCAGGGTCCCAAGATCCAAGGTAATCAGGTTAGAACAACGTTTATTCCAGGGCCCAGAGCTCCTTGTTTTTTGGTGGGGGTCTCACAATTCAAACTTGCCCCAGAGCCCCAATATATCTTGGTCCGCCTCTGAGCCCGCAGATATAATGTTTCGTCTTTTGCAAAAAAAATTTAAACTTGCATAATGTGTGAAACAAGTTTATATTGGTGTTCAGGAGTGATATAGATGCGGAATGTTGATTCACTGGAAATTTATATTTAAAAAATGGACGATCTCCGAATGCAAATTTAAATGCAAGGAACTACAAAACCAGGCGGACTTTATTGTAGACTATGTATACACAAAGAACGACATCGATAATTTTCATACTTTGCTTAACCGCAACTTCGCTAAGAAAAACGTAGATTATGCTAAGTAGCCGGGTGGTCAGTTGTGATCGTCTAGAAACTGTCATATCGATGCATCTCTTGCAGAACGCACAGCATCGACGAAATTTATAACTAAAGGTGTTTCCATATAAACTTTAAAGATATAGTTTTCAGTGAATTTTGTTAACATTTGTTACAAGCAAGTTTTCGGTGAATTTCCTGCTAATACTTGGCAGGCAGTGCTTGAGGGGGCAAGGAGAAAAGAAAGGGTGTTCATGGGCGACTCTATTCTAAGAAAGACAGATAAGACACTAAGCGAGGGGGAGGACGTCGTTGTTTGTCTACCGGGGGCTAGGATAGAACATGTGACTGAAAGGGTAGAGAATGTATTGGGTCATGGCAAGGGAGGGTCTATACTAGTACACGTAAGGACAAATAATGCAGACTGGAAGGGAACAACTGGGATAGTACAGAAGTACAGTCAGTTAGTGGTGTAGCTTAAGAAGACAAGAGTTAAACATATTATTCTCTCAGGAATGTTGTCAGTAATGGGAGGAAGGGGGCCAACATATAGAAACTGCAAGAGGATGGCGATCAACGCACGAGTTGAACAGATGTGTGATTTATGGGGATACTTTGTTGGGAGGGAAGACATGTACATGAGAGGTGGCCTCCATCCAAGTGGAAAGGGGGCATCAGTTTTCTTAGAGAACTGCTGCGATCTGTTGACGGTGGGACAGGTTGCAACTATTTAAATTAGATTCGCAAGGCGGACTCACAGAGAAGTCTGAAACTGGAGGCATGGTTAAAAGCAGCACAAATAATTCAGCAAAGAACAGTCTACAAAACTGATCTGAAGCTGGATATAAATGCATTTGTTTAAATGCAAGGAGTATAGTAAACAAAAGAAGAGAACTAAACATTATGTTAGAAGATATTGACCCTCACATAATAGTTGCCGAATTGGGACTGACAGGCTATGTAATGTTTGGGAACGATAGAATAGGAAGAAAGGGAGGTGGAGTTATTTTATAAAAAGTACAAAACGCTATAAGGGAAGTGAGTAAACGGGACTGTATTATTATGGGGGATTTTAATCATGGTCAGATACAATGGAAATCTCTACAGAGTATGGGTAGTGAGAACAACGAGGTTTTAGTACAAGATAATTTCCTTTCATAACACGTGTTAGAACCAACCAGGGGTGAAAATGTGTTAGATATAGTTTTGTCCTCATAGAATGAATTAGTTGACAATGTCAAGATATGTGAGCCACTGGGGAGTAGTGATCACAACCAGATACAATTTACCATCAAAGTAAAATCAGAAAGGAATAGTAAAAAGCAGTACAGGAGACATTTTCACAAAGAAAGATATAGAGATAGGAAATATTTAGCAACGATAGACTGGAATAACAGACTGAAGAATAAGACAGCAACAGAATGCTGTCTTAAAGGGTGTCCCATAGAAACAAGGAAAACGGTCCAAAAAGAAACACTTATCGAAAGAAGCCAAAAATTAAGTACAAACAAATGATGTGGAAGTCATATAGACGTACTGGAAATGATGAAGACTACAACATTTATAAAGAGCACTTAACAAAGCTACAGCTGAAATTAGAAATTCAAAGAGAAGCTATGAACAAAAATTTGCTTGTAATATAAACATGACAGCAAGAGTTTTTATGCGTATGTTCGAAGCAAACAGAACGTTCAAGATAAGGTTGGTCCTCTAGAAGATAGTGTTGGAAATATAATATCAGAGGGATTCTTAATGGCAGAAGACCTGAATGAGTATTTTAGGTCAGTGTTAACCAGGGAAGATATTAGTTCACTTCCAGTACCAGAGGCTAAGCTCAATGGGACAGAATCAGACTATTTAGGACAGTTAATTGTAACCCCGGAAATGGTAGCTAAGAAAATAAGGGCCATGAAAGATAATAAATCACCTGGAGTGGATGGGATTCCGTCCAAACTACTATTGGAAATTGTAGAACAAATTAGCATACCGCTTGCAACAGTTTTCAATTTGTCATCAGAAGAGGGAGTGGTTCCTTTAGAATGGAAAGAAGGAAACATCATACCGTTATTTAAAAAAAGTTCGGGAAACAAGTCAGAGAACTATAGACCAGTGAGTTTAATATCGGTGATTTGCAAATTATTAGAAAACCTAATTAAAGATCACATGGTGGATTTTCTTGTTAAACATAACTTGATAAACCCATTTCAACATGGGTTTCTAAAAGCGAGGTCATGCTTAACAAATATGTTATTTTGTTGTTGAAAATATCACTAAGTGGGTAGACGAGGGATCACCAGTGGATATCATCTACTTAGATTTTCGAAAAGCTTTCGACAAAGTACCACATAAAAGATTACTGGTTAAACTAAAGGCCCAGGCATAGGAAATGGTTTAATTAACTGGATAGAAAAATGGCTGATTGACAGAAGACAACGGGTAGTAGTTGATGGGGAGGCTTCAAATTGGAAATCAGTTTTGAGTGGGGTACCACAGGGATCAGAACTGGGACCTATATTATTCTTAATATATATATCCACGATTTGGAAGATGATATAACAAGCAAGGTGTTGAAATTTGCGGATGATACTAAAGTGTTTAGAAGGATTAAAAGTGATGGAGATAGACAGCATTTACAAGATGATCTTGACAGGTTGATCAAATGGTCTGAAAAGTGGCAAATGTTGTTCAATTGTGGGAAATGTAAATGCCTCAACACAGGACATGGGAAAGAAGATGTACTATATACAATGGGAGGTTCTGTACTAAGTACTACTATAAAAGAAAAGGACTTAGGGTTAATCAATAGTGCTAATATGAAGGTTTCAGAGCAATGCGGAATTGCAGCTTCAAAGGGAAATCAAGTCATTGGATTAATTAGACGAAATATAACGTATAAGGAAAAACAACTAATAATACCGCTGTACAAAACAATAGTTAGGCCTCATTTAGAATATTGTATACAAGCGTGGAGGCCATATCGCACGAAGGACATAGATATGCTAGAAAGAGTACATAGGAGAGCGACTAAAATGATATTCAAACTGAGGGATCTTAGTTATGAAATACGCCTAAAAGAATGTGGTTTTGACAAAACTGGAGACCAGGAGAATGCGAGGAGATCAGATAGAAGTGTTTAAAATATTGAATGGTTATGAAAATATTTAAAGAAATCTATTTTTGTCAGTTAAGAAAGAAAGAAGGACTAGAGGACATGAAGTTACATTAGGAAAGGAGCAGTGTAGATTAGATATAAGAAAGTTCTCATTTTTACAAAGGACTGTGAATGAATGGAACAGATTGTTTGCTGATTGTGTGAGTGCTAGTAGTGTGAATATGTTTAAAAATAAAATCGATATATACCTCAGAAGGGCGGGATACATATAGATAAAAGAGTTGAACCCTCGATAAGCAAAATGGCTTCCTCGTCCACCTGCCACTTAAAGTTAATTCTCTGGGTGGCAGTCTTATTAAATCTCTTGTTAAATCTTGTTGCTTAACCAATCGTGGCTGATTCCGAGAATATGTTGGCTGAAGTTGAAAAAACATGGGATTATGCGTACGTTTGGGTATGTTCGTCTGGGCCAGTTTACACAGTGGCAATACGATCAAAGACTTGTAACTTTAGAAGAACTTAGTGCAAATCCAATCAGCATATGTATCAGAGTACTGGTGTGGTAAGACCAGGACGTCTTCCGCTCCGACCCTTGTCATCTAACCCGCGTCGTCTCCACGCATTACGAACTTCTGTGAAAGGTATGTTCCTCGAGATGATTACTAAAAATCCATAGAAGTATTCAGCAGCTGGTGTAGTAATTACTCTCCGGTGGCATGTCTGTGTGTCTGCACCACGGGTCCACATTACTTCAATAGAGTACCCCTATTAACGCCACGCACCGTCGTGGCCACATAACGTAATCATTATCGCAGTTATCGACCCGTCATAGTAGGGTCGGGTCTGCAGGTGTCGCTATAGACGCCTTTTATCACGGCGATGAAGCGTGGTCAATTACTAATAATTAGGATAAATACTGGCTCGGCAGCGTAGTAGTTGGAAAGTCGGCTCTCAGTCGAGAGAACTGATTCGAATAGTCTTGCTGCAGTTTCGTTAACCACACGCTGCCTTAATTCACTCAGCTGTATAAATGGCGGATATATGTGAATGAATAGTTTTCGGTCAGTAATAACAATGTGGCTGAATTCTTCCCAGAGACGTCGAGGTGGTGTTCAGTTGAACAGGTATGCAAGGGAATGAACTGTAATGCGCTTTAAGCTGTCCTCAGCACTGGAAACTGCGCTATATAATAACTTACCTTTCTATAGTACTTCTATATTCAGGTCGTCAGATTGACGGTACAAGACACTGAATGTTCGTGAAAGGAAGATAAACACGTGCTCGGTGTTCCTCTTTAGTTTACTTATTTACTGTAGCAAACAGTCGTTATATTCACCCAATACAGTGTTGCTTTTAAATACCTTCATTCACCATAAATAATAATGGTGGTGCTGTAACTTATAAATAATAATTATTATTAACAATATTATGGAATTTAAGCTGTTTGGAATTAAATATTTATTGACTCAAGTATTACTTTTCATTTTAAACTATCTAAGTAACTATTTTAATGATACGGGAAGTTTCTGTCATACCGCGCAAGAATCCACCTTCGCGGACTGTTTGGCGACCTTTAATCATGTGGCCTTTAGTCAAACTGTGACATTTAATCAAACATGATATTCTTAAACAACCCAGACATGTCCAATCAAACGCATAGTCGCGGCCTTGAAGGAACTTATTCTGTTCGCTGGAGTGTAGCGTCTATCAGATCTATTACTCGCTTCGCCATTTGTGCAGTTAGTTCAACATCCTGCGCTTGCACAAAGCTTCTTTACCTTCCAAGTACCTACGGTACGACACCAATCTCACGTTGATGCAATGCTAACTGTAATTAGTATCGCCGAGTTGATTACAAAATCAAAGATTTAAAACGTGGTGCTGTCGGAGTATTGGGGATTAAATATAGACTTTATTGATAGATAGAGACAATGGAATGTTAATTTTCCCAGATGTGTTTTATACTTCTTTGATGTGTTAGTTTTAGCTTAACCTATCAATTTTAGTGGATAGTTTTAGACAATTGTATACTTTTTGTTTTTGTTATATTTATTTACTTACTGTATGTTTTAACACAACGTCACCTTATTTATCGACATGTATTTCATGTCGATCACGGCAGAGAAGTATATGTATCTGTAATGGTTAAATGGGACCAAAAGGCATTTGGAAGCCTAAAAAGACATGTAAAAGAATTAATAAAAACTAATCATTTGCAACAACAATCTCCTGATTGCCAGAAGTTTACTAGAATTACCTGGTTGAAGACACATACGTTAAACTGCGCGGCCTGCGACATTTAGATAGAAAGCGTGATGCCAAACTTCCCAGGTCGCTGGTAGCAGAGCTGAGGATAATACTGTAGTTTGCGTCGCGTAGTAACCCATATATTTCGGCTAACAGATTCTTAACGTATAAATGATATTTTCTCAGCCGATTACGCCACTTTCAGTTATGTAATTTGATATTGTTGATTGTAATTGCAAATGGTTTGTTTGTAATTAACCCATGCGTGTGTATAGGCGCAAACAATAGCCAGCTGTGGTATTTTATGATATATCAATGTCGACGTTTTATAAACAGGCGTCTATTTGGGAAGAAGATTTTTGTCAAGAATATAAGGAAGACTGCCATAAGTGTATTGGGGTGGGGGTGTGGTGTACCTTCTTGAACATACATAACGTTAATTGCCCAACGTGGAAACAGTAGAAACCATAAGAATAAACGCGTACGCATAAACACACGCATTGCCGTGATCGCGGACACACACACACACACACGCACACACACACACGCGCGCGCGCAGATAATCAAACGGCCACACAGACATGCGAACACGAACCCAAATGTCCACGCATTTAGGTGTATGCTCGCATATATACGCTAATCCTAGTACACGATCGGGAAGAGGGATAGTGGCGCCGTCTGGGGGATACTGTTAACGATTTCGTCAACATTAAACTCAACCTGCGAGGTCTTGCACTCGCTACGCCAAGTCGCTAGTTGGATGTCCTAATTTATCTTTTATTCACATGTGATTAACATACGACATAATACAATGCTTTTGGTGAGTCTCAAGCTGGGTGCAGTTGGAGTTGGCGAGGCTGAAAGGGTTGAAGGCCCACCGACCATTTACCACATTCCATCGCCTATGCTCAGTTCCACGGAAGTTGTTGTGCAGAAACTAATTTGCGCTGTCATCAAGAAAATAACGAACACGGTGCTAAATGTATACCTGCCAACCTTTTTGAATTCCAGGAGATTCATCAGCTCTTCCCTTGTCGCGCTGTCTCGTCGTGCTGTGTCGGATATTGACATCGGAAGATGGGGGGGGGGGTGCTGTTGGAGATTTTAAGCGAAAGTCCGGGAGATTTGCCCATATCCCGGGAGACCGGGAGATACACACAAAATCAAGGAGACTCCCGGAATTTCCGTGAGAGTTGGCAGGTACAGGTATATAAATGTCAATCACATTTTATTTTATTGCGTGACACGTGTTTTTGCAATCAAAATAATTACGTTTAAAGTTTGTTCGAATGCTTCTTTTCAACCAAAAACAAAGTGTATTCTTATTTGATGAGTTAGTTTGAGAGTCGGTTTTGATGGTCGACCTAATTAAGGCTAACCAATAATATCATTCCAATAAATCACGAATGTCCCAGGGTATCTTGTGTATGACACTTGGTGGCGCCACATCGTGGAAGTTGGAGGTCGAGTAACCATGCGGCAGGTGGCGCCACCGTTTTGCACAACCACAACTGCCTGGACTAGAAATTCGCTTAGACAATGACAATGAAAGTACTTTATTTTTGTTTGTAAGACTGAATGAAAATAGTAATAATAATGAAATAATAAACTTTATTTACACACCATCAAAACTAATGACCCGTTCACGGGTGTTTACAAATCGGCAATCATCTATTTAAGGGAAATAAATAAGAAAAATAAATAAAGTTAGGAAGCAAAATCCTAGTATATATATATATATATACATATATATACTACGATTTTGCTTTCTAACTTTATTTATTTTTCTTATTTATATATCTATGGATGGATGGATGGATGGATGGATGGATGGATGGTTAGATAGATAGATAGATAGATAGAACAAATGCCTGCGCAGAATCCTACACCTAAATCGGTCAGACAAGGTACCCAACTCGACACTATGGGAATGGACCAAACAACTACCAATAGAAAGCGAAATAAAGAAGAGAAAATGGTGGTAGATACGACACACGCTTGGGAAACCTACAATACAGTTCACACGACAAGCAATTACATGGAACCCCCAGGGAAGAGAAGAAGAGGAAGGCAGAGAGTCACGGAAAGCAAAAGAAAGCAGATGGGATACACCGGAAGAGAAATCAAGAAAATGGCATAAAACCGACAAAAGTGGAGGACCGAACGAGCAAACAGGCCTAAGTAAGTAAAATGTTTCACAAGGAAGGGCCCTTCATGGCCTTCGTGAAAGCCAGTAAAATTAGCTCTGAAGACTGGGAGTCAGTGGCCGAAAATCGCACTGCTTGGCGTCAATATGTATACAGAGACATTGGATGGGCTGACGGAAAGAGACACCAGCATGCAGCTGAGAAGACGATGCGGCGCAAACAACAAGCTGCACCACCACTGTCATCCTGTTTCGTCTGCGGCAGGGACTGTCACTCCCAAATCGGACTGCACAGTCATAGTGGAAGCTGTCACATTTCCAGAAACTGACAACAGGGCGCATCAGCATCATCTTTCTTTGGCAACAACTGTAAGGAAGGACCCAAAAGGAAACGTTCTCTTTCCCTAATTCATGTATTCGCAAGAGAGACACCGGGGGAGGAATCGGCCGTTCCGAGGCCAGCAGTGGATGTCTTCAGAAGCAGGGAGGAGCTGTGTTACAATGTCAGTAACGCAAATTATAATTAACGAGCAAGCACAGATATCCAATGCTCGAGACTGAAACGGAGAATCCATATTACCAGTTAATGCCTAGATTATCTTTCTGATTGGACGTTGTCATGAGAATATGCAAAGAATTATATACACCAACGCCGCTAACTGACCTAGTTAATTTACTCGGTTGTGCCCGACGAAAAGAAGAATACCCACTGCAGAATCTTTCATGATAAACCTCCCTGCATTATGTATTTAACAATTAATGACTGGCTTGTTTACCACGCATTCAAGTGATCATAAATTTATTTAATACGTAAGCCTATTTTGAAACTGTCGGGATTAACACGTATCGTGGCGTACTTTAGCATTACATCCTGAACCACAAAGGGATTGTCGCTGCCAGTTTTTTTATATCAACGCTTTCAAATCAATCATAGAAAACATAACAACAGTTTAACAAAATCAACCATTAGAAAACATAAATTCAACAGCAACCTAAAGAGTTTGAATTAAAAGGTGTAGGAAGTCGTTTTCAAAACCGACGGTCCGTGTGACGTTTTCTCATTTTCAATTCGTATTG
>OZ023214.1:17134513-17310887 GCA_963995525.1 Escarpia spicata | reverse complement strand
GTGTGTGTATCTGTATCTGTCTCTCTCTCTCTCTCTCTCCCTCTCTCCCTCTCTCCCTCTCTCCCTCTCCCCCTCTCCCCCTCTCTCTTTCTTCGCTGTCCATTCGGTGATGACATTAACGTACGAGGGTGTCCTTATGTTTTGTTCTTCGGTGAGATGTCAGTCCAAACTGTGTGACAAAGCCTCTGCCGCAGTCGTCACAGAAAACGGTAGGTGTAGATGCATCTCAAAAGCCGAGTCGACGATCATGATCATGTTTATGTTTTTTGTTTTAACGTTTCTTCTATGTACATCAGTCCCTGGTGTATGGTCCGCCTCCAGTGTTGCCGGTCCTGTGCAGTCGATTCCAACATGTCTATAGGGGTGTGTGTGCTTTTTAAGTAACATGAGCATTTAGGAACAAACCAAACATTCTCTACATTTAGTCATACATGTGAGATTCTTCAGACGATGCGACTTGTTCGAACTCCAGAAAGCAAACTCGAGACACAGCACTGATGCCCCGATGTATCCAGCTGCTCTGCGCATCTGCCACTTTCATGTGTTTGTCCTGTTGACCACGGCTCGATGCGAGGTGTTTCATTTCTAACAGCCACACATCTGATGCGACACTCTAGCTGGAACTGTAGCCAAGCTGCTGAAACACACGCGCAGAGGGAAGGGAACATGTGCGTGATACGACCACTGTTTTATTACACGCGCGTGCAATACGGGCGGTGCGACACGGATGTGCAGTTATGGTTTCATAATCACACACACGCTGAATTACGGCTGTCCTGTCGTGGTGCGGTTATCGCGTTCAACATGGCGCACGAACCGAGTCACAACTTTTAATTTGCTAAAACCGTTAGGAGTGTGAACGAGATATATCTCAAGAATACTCTCAACTACAGTGCATTTTTATGACTACGGCCAAGGCTGCTGTTGGTTCAACCACTCCCAGTGTAACTGGCTTGGTGTTGTTGTTCGTGTTGGCTTTCGTGATCTTTGTCTTGCTTCTGTTGATGTTTAGACTTATATGGGTTGATACTGTATTCAGAAGCTCTGTTTTCTGCTGTATATGTGTAAGATTGTGTGACAGAAGAGCCAGAACATCTGCGAAACGTAGATACTCCAAATGTCCCCAAGATATTGGATACCATTTGTTTTAGTTTAAATGTCTTATATTAATTATTCTATGTATGGTTAGCATGAAGAGGAAGGGTGACAGAAGGCATCCATGCCTCGCTTCATCTTTACCACAACAACGTATGTGAGTTATCCTGCATAAGTGATCTCAGTTGTCCTGCCCTCGTGTGTGCATCGTATCAGAGAAATAAATACATTTTCTCTGGCATGCCGTAGGGTCGTGGAAGCTGCCATGGGGTCTCCCTGTCAAAGTTATGCCTTCTCATAGTGTACAAGTTTGAAGTACATGGATGAATCCCACTTCATGAATTGTTCTTCTGTGATGCGTAGCTGAGCTATTTGGTTGGTGTTTGATACATCGTTATGGAAGCCTGTTCAATGGGCGCTAACTTTGGCGTCCACCACTGTTTTAGTGTCTCTATGATGACGTTGTTGAGCATTTACTGGAATGTTTATTTTTTCCTCGGTAGTTTTTACGTTCCTGTAGATCTCCTTTCCTTTGTAGCGTGGCGATGTTGACGTTCTGTGATCTGGTGATATCCAGGTTGCCTTGTAGATTCTGAGGTTGGGGGATACACTACCTCCGATTACCAATATGTTGAATGCGCAAAATGTCTGCAAATATTTTGCCATTCCCATTATTCGTGCCGAGTCCGTGTTTGTCCATGGCGTCTTCTTACCCTGCGTTGATTGTTCCAATTTTAGCATTCAAGTCTCCCAAGAGCATTGTCAGGTTCTTCGTCTTCACTTTGCCGAGCAGTATCTGTAGTCTGTTGTAAACGTCCCCCTTAGTTTCTTCACCCTTGTTATTGTTGATGCATAGCCCTGTATGCCGTTTTGTTTGATCTTTTCTTCTTTGTTTGCGATGCATAGATGATCCTTGGCCAGGCGACTTACTAGATGATCCCTGGCCAGGCAACTTACTAGATGACGAGGGCGTTCTGCTCTTGTGACAACTCCTTCAGTGCGATGTGCATCGTCCTTTTACGACCTCAGTGCAGTACCATTTCTCATGTATTCAGCCTCACTTATCCTGACTTCTTCCTCTTCTTCAACCCTTCCATATAAGTGCATAGTCACTCTGGAACATTGTCGCACGATTGTGATTATATAAAATGCGGTTGAACATGGTGATTACATGTACATTACACAACATGGATGTGGTGCAGGGTAAAATAATTGAAAACTGGTTATGTTCTGAATAAATACACTGCTACACTGTAGAACTGTTGTTATGCAGAAAATAGGTGGCCATCCTTCCTGTGAAAGTGTCGATGGTTAGAGATGTGACTATGCACCCAGGCAGCTGGTTCAGTACGTGTATACCAGCGTGGATGACGTAGTACTTAGAAACGCAAATCTTGCAGCAGGGGATGTGATAGCTCAGATTGTGACCTCTTTTTGTTAGTGTAGGTGGATGGATAAACGAGCCTGCTAGCATGTCTCCTAGGCGATGTGACACCCAGTACGTCAATGTTTTCTTTGCGATTGTTAGGGTTATGTGTTAAAAGGATTTTCAGCCGAAGTTCTGGATCATTTCAGTGGGACTACTGGTGGTCTTGCAGTCCTCAGATTGTAACCACCTTGTTTCGCATAGTCCAAATACGTTGTTATTATGTGCACGTTGTTCCCTTGCTAGTTGGACTGGTTTGGCTGTTTCGTTCATGGTTCTTACATTCCATGTCACAATTTAGGATGTTTCTTGGAAGATAAACGGGCATCAGCAATGAATCTTCCTTTCGGCTTCCACAACATGACGTCATATCTCCATCTCACATAGTGAGTAGAGTTCATGTGGTTGATGTTTTCGTAACGAATTGTCTTTTTTACGGGAAATGCTTCTCATCTCGGCTTGGGGGCCGGCAATGGCATAGTTAATTGGTCAATTTATTCCCGGTCCAGTATATTCCTAAAATGACAACATCGAGTCGATTGAGGCCGAGGTTATCCCTTTCATAGAGGTAATAATACGGTATTTCGCCATTGTATACGAGCGTCTAATATAACATTTATCATGAAATATCCAAAACCGATATCTACGTAGACGACGCAGATCTTGATGGTTAGAAGTTTGATAAAATCAATTTCCAGTAGCATGGTATTGACACATTGTAATTGATTGATGGTGGATCTTTTTCTGCGTGTTGCATCATACTTAATTAAATATCGAAGTCGATTTGCTTGAGCCATACGAACCTTTAAGGTCTAGCTCAATGAGGCCCCGGATATGCAGTACATATGTAGCGTCCATTAGTGATGTATTCTGTCGTTTGAGTTAATAACCGTCGCTCTGATCCAGGCCTCGGCGTTGCTTGGAAGAGTCGAAGCTACCCACACCTGCTCGTAGTCGGTTTAGCTGTGTCTAGCCTCAACGCGAGACGTCGACACGAGCGGTGAGACGAGTTGCGTGATTTAAAAGTCACGTTGGTTTCAGCTGATACATTGCATTACATCGTGCAGTAGGTGTGGCGTGGTGGCGTAGTGATTGGTTAGAAAATCGGACTTTCAATCGGGAGAATCAATAGAGAGATTCAATCTTCTTCTTGCCGTTTCGAATCTTGGTCAATTTGTTTTAATCCACATTGCTTCATTTCACTCAGCTGTATGATTGAATACAAGGCTATAGACTGTGGTGGATACTAGTTATGAAGTCTTCGCGCAGTAACTGCAGCGTGGCTGAATGCTTCCTAGAGAAGTCGAGAAGGTGTTCGAATGGGCCAGGTCGAGAAATGTAAAGCGCTCTGAGCTGTCATGAGGACTGAACACCGCGCTATGAAACAACGTAGCATTACCTTTAGGTGGTCATTCTCGTAGGTGCGATGTTAGAGTGGCTGCTTCAGAACTGGTGGAATAACGCCGGCCGGTAATGGGATTTGGTACTTGCCTGCCCGCCCGCCTGTCCGCCCGCCCGCCCGCCCGCCCGCCCGCCCGCCCGTTCACGTCAGCAAAACATCGGCGAATCGTCGCGTGGCCGATGAGCATAAATTATCGGCGCATCCCAGAATTATCGATCAGTCCGACGACGACATCGCTGACCTTCAGTTGCCGCAACGCCGTCACCGGCTCGGCTGTCGTGAGACGAGCTCCGTCGACGCAGCGTCACACATCGATGGAGGATCACGCTCCCGGGCACCTCGACGACTTTGAACTGTTCCGCGCGCACGCCCAGGGAGGCACGGCGGTCGGCAAGAACTGCGCACAAAGTCTGCCGAGCACTCCCGAAACGAGTTGGCGCTCTCGCGGGCGCCGTGGTATCTGCCACAGTAACAGCGGCGGCGGCAGCAGAGGTGGAGGTCACGGCAAGCAGTCGCTGCAGCGGTCCGACAACTTTGAGATCGCCGCCAACGACGAGCCGGAGTTCTACGAGTACGTCAACAGTCTGCAACAGCAGCAACAACAACAGAGTCGGAACAATCGGCGTCTTGGTCGCAGCCCGTCGCGCCGATGCGCCTCGCAGTGTCAGCCGGTGCGGGAGTCGAAGTCGCGTCGGACGATCAAACGCGACGCGCCGCGGTCGCAGTCGCTGAGGGACAATCGTGCCCACGCCGCCCTGGGTTCCCCTCCCTCCCCCGCCTCGCCCGTCTCTCCCTCGTCGCCGGCGTCGCCAGCCACCCCGAGGGAGCGGCTCATCAACCGGCGCCCGAAGGCCGCTCTCCGTCGGTCGTTGACGAGTGACGCCAACAACGGTGGCAACGAGCCTCCCAACGGCAGTCACAAGATCTTCCGCGTGCGGAGTTTCTACACGACACGACGTGGCGTCGTCAACCAGGGAGACACGTTCAAGCTGCTGTGTCCTAAACTCGTCGAGGAATACCCGCATTCGCCGTCGACAGGAAGTAGAAAGGAACATGCCGGGAAAGTCGCGACGAACGATAAACTCACCCAGTGCATCGATCAGTGCAAATCGTTGGCGCTCGACGAACGCGCCAAGAAAAACATGTCCGTGTTTCACGTTCACGTGCTGGGAAGTCACGGCGTTGGGAAGACGACATTGGTACAGCAGCTGATGACGTCAGAATATCTCGGCGACCAGGAGAACCCGCCCGGTAGGTGGCGCAATAGTGTGCGAGTTAAACGGTGTCCGGCGTTTCAGTGTGCGTGTTTCTTTCATTGTTAGAAGTTTGGCTGGTCGTACCTGCTCTTTCGATATCTCGCTCCATGTTGTGCCTACTTAAAGGTCCAGTATTTGACAAACATTAAAACAGTTCTTTCATGTCATACAGCTATTCGTGTAGTGTTTAACTTCAGCTATCGCTGTAGCTCAGACACGTTCCTCCGTCGTTACTACCGACGTGTCCAGCTAATCAGAAGTGCCGGTCTTCGTCCCACTAACGATCTCCTGCGCGTTATGATCCGTTTCGCTATATATGCAGACGTGTGCTCTAGGTTCGTTCTTTGCAACTGTTTATGTCCAAGCACGTGCAAGTGTGAATATCTATTTCCGCGTAATCCGCTTCGTCCTGCCACACAGCCGTTCTCTGTCCGCGAGAACCCGCGTGCAATACTCCTGCTCGTGGAAACGGTATGTATTCATAGGGAGTGTGCAAACTGGTGTTTCAAAACATCAACGCATGAAACGCGAAAGCGCCAAGCCTGTGTCAGGATGCCCAGTAATTGCTGCCGTACAATAATTGCCCACGTGCGACTTTACTTCCTGGACGTCGCCGCCTAACCAGCTCGGAAACGCGCGGTTATGTTGACAGTGGGTGGTGGGCGGTGGCTTTGGTGGTGCTTGCAGGTGGGGGGTGGGTCGTTTATGGTGGGTAGTGATGATGGTTGATGGTCTACGGTGGGTAGTAATGATGATTGATGGTTTATGGTGGGTAGTAATGATGGTTGATGGTCTATAGTGGGTAGTAATTATGGTTGATGGTTTACAGTGGGTAGTAATGATGGTTGATGGTCTATTGTATGTAGTGATGATGGTTGATGGTCTATTGGTGGATATTGGGGATAGTTGATGATGGTGTGTGATGGGTAGTAATGATGGTTGATGGTCTATTGTATGTAGTGATGATGGTTGATGGTCTATTGGTGGATATTGAGGATGGTTGATGGTGTGTGGTGGGTAGTAATGATGGTTGATAGTCTATTGTATGTAGTGATGGTGGTTGATGGTCTATTGGTGGATATTGGGGATAGTTGATGGTGTGTGATGGGTAGTAATGATGGTTGATAGTCTATTGTATGTAGTGATGGTGGTTGATGGTCTAATGGTGGATATTGAGGATAGTTGATGGTGTGTATGGTAGTAATGGTGGTTTGAGTGTATATAATATGGTGAGTTGATAATGGGTAACACCGCCGTGTAATAATGGGTAACACCGCCGTGTAATAATGGGTAACACCGCCGTGTAATAATGGGTAACACCGCCGTGTAATAATGGGCGGTGGCTGTTGAAAAGCATTTTTACGGCTCATGTTTGACGGTGGTAGTAAACAGGTGGGTTCTTATATACTTTTCACTTTACTCCCTGGCAGACCTGTTCATTCGAACACCTTCTCGTCTTACCTGGGAATCATTCTGCGAGTATTGTTTCACGTATATTCGTCACTGTCTCATAGCCGGGTAACCATTGTTCGAACTGCATCGTGGAGTGGATCACTCAAGCTTCGAAACGGCTACAGGAGGATTCGAAGCCGGATCTTCTCCTTTGAGGGTCCGATGTTCTATACACAACCCTAGTTAACATCTCAAAAATATATGGGGGTAAAGTTGATAGTTGATAATTGGTATTGATGATAGTTGATTGTGGGTAACGAAGATGATGGATGACGGGTAATGTGGATGATGACGGTTGATGGTGAGTGAAGGTGATGGTTGATGGTGGGCAATCATGATTGTTGATGGTTGGCAGTACTTGGTATCGGTATTGATGTGAGGGGTAATTGGTGTTGTTGATTTTGATGGTATCAGTATGTGAATAATGTGTGAATGAATGAATGAATGGATGGATGGATGGATGGATGGATGGATGAATGTATGAATGAATGAATGAATTAATTAATTAATTAATTAATTAATTAATTAATTAATTAATGAAAGTTTATTCAACAACAACATAATACATGTACAGTATGGTGTGCTGCTGCTACTGCTGCTGCTGCTGAAAGGACATAGTTGACGTCACATACTTATATATGTTGCTATGCCCTTCTGAAGAAAAAAAACTGAATAAATACAAAACGAATTGTAAATAAATTACTAAATAATATTCACAACTCATATATAAACTTGTTACCATAGTGCGTGTGTTACTAATACATGGGTTTAACTAAACATCATCTTCAATTAACAATTTACAAATATGTAGGAAGTAATGACAACTTCGGTGTTTTTTTTAATTGTGTTAAACTTGGAAGCTGAGTCAATTTATTTGGTAAATTGTTCCCCGTTTTTATACCATTGACGGTGAGTGATAGCAGTCGGAGGGTGGTGTTTGTCTTTTTAACATAGAACAGTTTGCTTTGTCTGGTATCATGTATGAGTATAGCTGCGGTTGGTTCAAATAATCCTTGAACACGTCCATTTAAAGAATGGCTGTTTGCTTTATAAAGTGCAATCATAGTCTTGTATTTAACTAAAATTCATGAAATTTAAGCATGTTTGAGATATAGAAAAATATGTATGATCATGGTAATTAAGGTTATAAATAATCTGTATAGCTTTTTTTCTGTCACATAGATAGTTTTCTGAGTTGATAAGTATTTCCCCAGATCTCACAGCAATATGACATATGAGGTTAAACAATTGAATTATATAATGTGTGTAACGCTCGACAATCAAGAACATGCATAATTTTATACAAAAATGCTATGCTTTTTTATTCAACCATTTTATATGTTCTCGCCATGTTACGTTTTCATAAATGGTTACTCCAATGAATTGTGTATATGATATCTGCTCAATGCTTGTCCCATTCAAAATTATATTCACATCTGTTCTAGGTTGTTTTTTTATTGTTAAACATTATAAAATGTGTATTGTTCACATTGAGCAGTAATTTGTTCGCTCGGAACCACAGGTCTAGTTTGTTTAGTTCGTTGTTAACAACAGTGCTTACATCATATGTGTTACTAGCGGAATACAACAATTGTATCATCAGCAAACATAATACTATCAAGCAATTTTGAGATTTCACACATGTCATTTATGTACAGAATAAATAATAATGGGCCAAGGATTGAACATTGCGGGACTCCACACTTGATTTCCCTTTGTTCTGAGTTACTGTTGTTATAGCATACATATTGTATACGGTTGGTTAAGTAGCTAAGTATCCAGTCCAGAGCTAGATCCTTTATTCCGTAGCAATGCAATTTATTTAGCAGTATGTTGTGGTCAACGGTGTCAAATGCTTTTTAGGTCGATAAAGACACCAATCGTGCTTTAGCATTTATCCATTGCGGAAGTAACCTTTTCGACAAATTCTGTTAAAACTAGTGAAATTGAGTGATTACTTCTGAAGCCATACTGCCCATCTTTCAATATGCGTTGCGTTTCAATGAAAGACGTTAGCCTTTGTTGAATATTGTTTCAAGTATTTTAGAAAATTGGGATAAGAGAGGTATAGGTCTATGGTTAGAACATTGAAAACGATCTCCCGACTTAAATATAGGAATGACGTTTGCTAACCGCTGATCAAAGATCTGTTAAAAATGTGGGTTAGCGGTTGTACAATTTGCTTTATTACATGCTTAACTGTTTTCATGTTGATTTCATCGTGTCCGTATGGAATGTTACTTTTGCACCCAGACACAGTTTCGAGGACTTCTTGCTCAGTAACGGGGGACATATACATTGATTGTGATACAGTACGTTTTACAAAGTCGGTTGGCTTTGTTCCCGGGCAGGGTTCTATGAGGTTGGATAATTTGGTACCTATGTCAACGAAGACATTGTTAAAATGGTTAGCTATTTCGTTACTTTCTAATACTACTAGGTTTTCACCAACAAGAAACTTGTTCAAATATATGGTATCACATTTTCTTTTACCTATTATGCTGCTAATAATTTTCCAAGTTTCTCTTATATTAGTCTTATAATCGTCGAGTTTTTTCTGTAATAGTTTATCTTTTCTAGACGTAATAATTTTGTTAACTTATTTTTGTAGCGGATTTCTGTTAATTCTGTCCAATTGTTTTAAAAACGCTAAGTACAGCTTATTCTTCTTTATGTAAGTGCTTTTAGCCCTCTTGATAATCAAGGTTTATAATTCTTTTTTGTCTTTCCTGAATACGTTGTCATTTTGACAGGAGAGGCATCGTTATAAGTGATACTTAGTATTTGCATAGAGCTTTCTGTTATATTTACATATTGGATCATCGTTAATAACCGCATAAGTGCTGTTGTCACATAGGACGAAAATTGGCATATGATCTGTACCATCGCTTAAAACAATGCCGCACCTTTTGTTTCTACACAGTGCAGAACAGAAAATGTTATCTATTATACTAGCTCTCGTGCTTGTTATTCGTGTGGGCCTGGTGATCAAGGGATATAACCCAGAGCTGAACATTTGATCAATGAAGTATTTTTATTCACCTTACAATAGGTCCATATTGTAATCACCACATATATAAACAATTATTCTGGTGAGAGGCCCCAGTATGAATGACAGATTGTCATTAAATTTGCTGATGTTGGTATTCGGTGCTCTATACATACAACCGACGTTGATTATTTTGTGTTTACTAATTTGTATCTCAATAAAGATGCTTTCAAAACAGTCATCAACAGCATACGATATGTTCCTTAAACCAATATTAGAAGACTGACAATTGTTAAGTATAGATTCACACACATATATGGCGACGCCACCACCTTGTTTGTCTTTTCTAGAATTACAGTAGAGTTTGTAACCCAAAAATACGACATCGTGACAGTTTTCTTCACTTCCGTCCCAACTGTTTTCTTTAAACCACGTTTCTGATATAGCAATTATATTAAATTTATACTCCATGCTTTGGATAGTGTCTTTAATCTTGAATAGGTTAGTTTTTAAACTCCGGGCATTAAAGTGTATCATACTCAGTTTGTTTGGCTGGCTTTTGCCAGCACTGCTAAAGTTGGTAGAAAATTGTGCTGGGGTGTAGTATTTACATCGAGTGGGCAAATCGTTATACAACAAACAATCAGTATCAATATCGTGTTCGTAACAGTGTTCATTATAATCTTACAATGTATCAAACGTAGGCATTAACCCGTCATTTTGTTGTGTAGCTGACGCCATGGTTAAGTGATCACAACAACGTTTGTCAGGATAGTCAGTATGTACTTGGTTGTCTAACCACGGTTTACGACATCATGCCGCTCTCTTACCACCAGTTTGTCAAATGACAAATACGCGATTTTGCCCTCTTCCCTGGACTTCATAATTTTTGGTAGCAGTTCTTTCCGCCTCGCCATGACCCTCTGCGAATAGTCCTCGTTCACATAGATGGGGGTCAGCATACTGTTGGTTTTCCCAAAGGCGACCATGTTAATGTTTTGTCTGATTATAAGAAAACGTGACCTATAAAATATCTTAAATTGCTCACCTGCTGTTATCATAATATCACTGACATGCTGATAGATTTTTAAAAAATTGCATACTTCTAGCTCTCGTAAAATGCCTGTATGTGTGACACCCGTCAATATTTACAAATGCCGGCAAGAATTTCTCCGCAAACAGGTCACACAGGCAAATTGCTGCCAAATATCCTTCCGCTTACTCAAATCATCTAGAAATCCACCATTTTACAGACAACACCTTCTACAATCACACATGAAAATCTCCCTGCTCAAATGCACTTATGTCACAGCATGTGAATTTTGTAAAACAAAATCATTTCTCAAAAATACACTGCAGTTTTCTTCGTAAGGAAGTCTAACTAGAACATGACCCCAGTGCCACGAGGCCGTTTCTTCTTCGCGGTCCTTGAACGACTCGAACTTGACCACGATGGTCCGGGCTCTCATCCCCTTGCCGCCAGTTCGGTGTGCGTGCTTAATGTTGATGGCGCGCACTTGCGCTTCGGGGAGTTCTGGAGCGGTTGCCATAGCCCACCGCACGCTCTTCTCCGTTTGCTCTCACGTCTCGCCGCCGACCTCAGCAACGCCGCCGAAACGTAGCTTGCAGCGTCTTGACTGGTTTTCTTGGTAGTCACTCGCGTGCTCGATCATCTTCTTTGACAGATCGTCAGTGTTTTCCTTCGACTGCTTATCTTTGGTCTCCTCGACTTTGGTTTGCGTGTACTGCAGGCTGACTCGGAGTTCGGTCAGCGGCGTGGTTGTCTCACGCATACAATAGTCCACACTCCTGTCGATTTCAGCTACCGCGCTTTGCAAGTACGCCTGGTACGCATCTTGTTGTATTTTCTGGAGCTTCTTGACGAATGTACTGTAGGTCTGGCTTTCGTCCGCGTCAGCGCTTACTCCTACATGGATGTCAACAGCAGGGGCCGCGGTTGCACCACTTACGCCCGCTCCGTTCTTGGGCGGCTTTGCTTTAGGCATCACGGTTTAGTTGACACCCAGTGAGCCACACACAATGGCTTATCGTTAACACACTTGAGTGGACACCACTTCAGCTGCTATTGTTCTTCGTCAATGAGTCCAGGTGAACGCTATGATTCCACGTTAGCGACGGCGAATTTTCTCGCGCCGTACTGTCCAGCTGGGCGATATTCCCAGTACAGCTGTACAATATCCGAAGTAAATATACAGACGTTCACATGTTTGGCTGTACAAGTTACGAATTCCTTTATAAAGTATATATGAAGATTCACTTACTTGCCTGCGCAAAACTCAATCTTAATATTCATAGAACGCATACAACCGGACAAAAAAAGGAATTTATTGCGAAGCTCGTAACACACGTCTGATCAATCTAACAGCGGTCAATCAAAAGTGTGGATATTATTGTGTGTTGATGATATGTGAAAAATGTGGGTGTTGATGGTATGGCATTGGTGTGTTTGTTGATGGTACGCGAGTGACAGTTTGTGTCGGTGGTACCTTGTGACCTTACCAGTATGTCAGCGTCGTCCACGCCAGTCGCCGTGCGACGTGCCCGATGATATCGTGACACATGGCGGCCCTAGTTAGGCTTGTCATCGACTCCCTGTCCGGCAAGGATGCACAATGACTGATGACTACGGGCTGCGTTCTGACGCATCTAGGGTACGACATTAGTGGACGCACGTAAAACGTGATTTTCGAGGATAACATCATCAGTCTAACCTGACGTATTTCTGTACAGCAAAAACACATCAATAATTCAATTTAGGGGCGCATCAAAAACGTCAAGAATAATAAATATCAGTCGATGAATATTAGGTGTTGGACGGCGCAGTAATACTAATAATTCGCATCTGGATGTAGAGCCCACATTTCTCTCTCTAACTTAATCTCTTAATAAACGTCATTCATTTGGCCTTCTTTCATCACTATTCATGACTTGTGTTGGTGCTTGCATAAATACTAATAATTCGCATCTGCAAGTAGATCTGTTACAACTGGCGACTCTGTCGTTGCAGTTGGGCGATTGTTGCCTATGTAAACATTAGCCACTAGTCGTATTGATACATGCTGTCTTTGTTGCTGTTCTGGCCCTAGACAGGTGACACGTTTATCAGACCTCCGCACATTGATTAAATGGCGTCTTTATAAGCATCCACTCAGAAGCGTGCTCAACGCCGCCGCCAATTCGACGTTCGAGGAGGATTGAAAGGTTGACATTGTGTTGTTGGCATACCTGTGTACGCTGACGTCAACTTGCTGCAATCTCCCGTGCTCGCGCAATTCATTATCGCACATTACTGCCAGAGGTCAACCTTGCTGCCGCTGCTTGCCGTCACTCAATGTTGACGACGCGTGAGCCCATCGTTCGCAGGCGCATACAACCTCTCGTGTCGCGTTACCTGGGTACTATTATCATTGTCGTCGTCGTCGTCATCATCACCATGATTATCATCGTGTAGCCGTAGTGTCCCATGGTTGGGCGAAGCCCTCAGCATGCTGTTTCCAGATCTGCATGCATTGCGCTATCCCCTTCCACAACTCGTCTAGTTCGTCTCCCTAGCGCCTCGCCGGTCTTCCTCTAGATCGTTTCCTTTTATGGTACTATGGTTGCCGCAAATAAGATTTTACTGACTCTCCGGTTCATAGGCCTACACATCTCCCAGCACAAAATGTAGCAACATAACGAATATTTGCCTTTTTAAATATGGGTGGCCCATATTTGACAGTGCCTTTGTTGGTCTTAGTAGGAGTATCCCGTCCCACAGCGAACATGTGTGTCTTTGTTTGTAGGTTTGCTAAATGCTGATACAACTTACGATATATTTGTAAATACATTCACATAAGTGTATGATAAGAACTGCACCATTGAGAAAACATGTTCTAACACGGCTAAGATGAAGAACAAGCCTTGGGTAACCAGAGGATTGCAAAAAGCTTGCAAAAAGAAAAATAATCTGTACAAATAATGTTTAGGGCTTAGACCCAAAGAAGCTGAATGTAGGTACAAAAAGTAAACAAATAAACTGACTGACTTCATTTCTCAGATCTAGTGAGAAAGTTTATTTCAATAAGCTGCTAGATAAAGAAAAACATAATATAAGAGGTACTTGGAAAGTTTTAAATGAAATTTAAAAAAAATGACGACAACATTCAAGTTACCCAAACTTATTTATTAATAATGGTGTATCCTTTACACATAAAACATATAGTGCTGATGTATTCAATAAGTTCTTTGTAAATGTTGGACCGAATCTGGCAAAAGACATTAGTGTACCAAATGGTGATACATGTGTACTTGGTTATTTACAAAACACCACTCAAGCACTATGTTCTCGGGGTGCTGGAAGAAAGTGGGATAATAAATATGGTCAGAAATTTAAAAAAAACTCTATAGGGTATGACATTGTAGATATAGTCATTGTAAAGGAAGTAATTTCCAAAATTGTGGTTCCATTTACACATACCTGCAATAGGTCCTTCAACAGTGGTATATTTCCCAGTAAAATGAAGATTGCCAAAATGATCCCTATATTTAAAACTGGTGAGAAGAATGTATTTACTACTTACTTACTTCCACAATTTAAAAACAATGTTAGGAAAATTGTTTTATAGTAGGCTAGATAAGTTTATTGATAAGTATGATAGCTTAAATAGCAGGATTTAGGTCTAATATGTCTACATCAGTGGCTCCTCTAGAATTAAATGAAGAAATCACATCTGCCTTAGACAAGAAGAAGTGTACTATTGGGGAGTTTATAAACTTGAAAAAAGCATTTGACACAATTGATCATAATTTGTTATTAAAAAAACCAACTTATAGTATTATACGTGTTGCCAATCATTGACTACAAGTCATTTAACTGATAGAATACAGTGTGTTAACATTGACTGTAACTCTGAGTTATTAAAAGTGACATGTGGTCATAGTGGGCCCCAAACTCGTTTTACTATATGTAAATGACATTGGTAATATTTCATCCATACTAAAATTTATATTGTTTACTGATGACACTAATATATTTTGTTCTGGAAAGTATCGTGAGCAGTTCTGCAAAGATATAACCACTGAGTTACAAGAACTACATGTGTAGTTTTCAGTTAATAGGTTGTCTTTAAATGTAGCAAAGACAGATTATATGCTGTTCACAAACTGTTGCATTAATTCAAACATCGATATAAAAATTGACAATATGCGTATTGGTAGAGTATATGTCAGTATGTTTTTAGGAATCTTGATTGACCATAAGCTCATTTGGAAGGAACTTGTTAGTTTGATAAAATCCAAAGTGTCAACAACTATTGCCATTATCTACAGAGCAAGATATGTACTTGACAAAATCCATCTTCACATATTATTATATTGTGCATTATTTCTCCCTTATATATCATACTGCTGTGAAGTCTGGGCAGAACATATAAAACAATTGTTAACACTGTTTTTGTGTTACAGAAGAAGGTAATCAGGCGTATTTACAATGAAACTTTTTTTTATGTCATACTAGTAGATTATTTTGTGATTTATGTATACTACAACTACCTGACATAATAAAAATGATAATTTATATTGTAATGTTTAAGGCTAAACGTAATTGTTGACATGTAACCTGCTACAATGTTTTGCTACTGAATATGATTCAATGCATGTTACACGGCAAAGTAACAAAATTAAACACGTCTATGCTCGTACAACTGTAAAAGTTCAGCTACAGTTCAAATACACAAAAAATACTTAAACACTTATATATTAATGAGTACCGGGCACACACATAAATGCGGAAAGGGAATGTAATATGAAAAATATATAATTTGGATTTAACTTTTGTGTGTGTTATCAATGTTTAGTATATCTGTACAAGTTGCGTTTGTGTTGGGGGAAGTAATTAAAAAGTATTCTACTTCAGTCTCCCCCCATTTCCATTTGTAAATATTCCAGATTATTGTATATTGTTTTGTAGTTTCTAGGCTGTATTATTTTACTTGGAAATAAATTGGATTTATTGATAATATTACCCCGATTATTGGTTGATTGGATTTGCATATTTCATATTTCAATATTTATATTTATCGTAATATTTTTGCAAAAAGGTAAAAACGCAAGGGACAGTTTTTATATAGCGGAATACCTAGTCCCCAGGACTGCTCAAAGCGGTTTACACTTTACTTTCTGGCGGACCTGTTCAATCGAACACCATCTCGGCATCTATGGGAAACATTCAACCACGCTGCCATCAATGCGCGAAGACTACTCATAAACAAATATCCACCACCATCATGTATTCATTCATACAGAGGAGTGAATTGGAGCAACATAGAATGGAAATGTCAGCCTTTGTGTTTCCTTGTATGTACTGTATGGGTGAATTGCCGGGAGTGCGCACATAAAAGGTTGTACGGACGAGTGGATTTAACGTGGCCTTTAGCAGTTACGGTCCTGCTTAGATAATTATAATATGGTGCTGCACGGTGTACTTGTCATTCATCTGACAAGCCCTTCGTATTTACAACAAATCATCAGATAGTATACACATTTGGTTGGCATGTCTGTGCTCGTGTTAATTCAATTTAACTGTCAGATTGCCGACAGAGATCGCACAGTGATGAATTGCGTGTGTGTGCGTATGTGTCCGTGTCAACGTTCAGCGCCATGTTGTTGACGACAATCGTTTAACCGCAAACCAGCACGCCGAGTTCTAGATCCAGACATGCAGCAATGCGTTATGTCTGCTGGGAATAAAGACGGGCTGTTTTCAATCGCTACCTGACAAAAAACGTGTTATAATTAATTTTGGGCAAACTGCCAAAACATGCGTTCAGTTCTCGGAGGAACTCTTTCTATTTACGCTACAAAGTTCCAGTCGCGACAGTATTTACTGCTGAAGCTCAGTCCTCGTCTAGAACTGGACCAATGTTAACCTTTGCTTATAAGAGATACACATTAAAATGCCAATTCGTTCGCAGGATATAATTCAATTAACAACGAATGCTGCTAAATTTCGCAATTTACGTTATCTCGATACATAAATTACCAAACAACATCAGATTCAACAAATACCACTTACAATTTAATTTGAGTGTTTATTTTTATAAGTGTTATCATAGGTCAACACTAAAATATCTAGACAATATATAGTACACCGGTGTATTACGTTCAATGCAAACATTAAAAACACCACCGTCGTATGTTTATGGGGGTGTGTGTAGTAGCGATGACATCACCAACCTGGAGCTGTACGGCAGTCTACCACGCATAAATTCGTGTGGCAACTGCTTCTACGTCTGGCAGGCCATGTGAAGCGCCACGACGAATTGGCTAACCAAGTTCTCTTTGGAAACTCGAGGGCCCTTAGAGACAATATCGAGAGAGACACCAGCCTCAGTGGGACTTGTCTGGCTGCCACAATAACGGACAGAAAACTGTAGACACAGCTCATCATGTCACCACGCTAAGTGGATATTATCAAGTAAAGTTAAACGTGTATAGTACGTCCAAAACACGAAAACCTAAAACCCTAAAAACTATACGGTAGCCATTTTAATGAAAGTTCAAAACTCTCAGTGCCCAAGTTCAAAACTTGTCGTTCTATCATAACATCGTTGATGTATTTATTGTGATCATGTTGCAATTACTTCTATTATCGCCCGCTCAAATGGGTTTTAACCAGCCTTGGGCTCAAATGCGAGAATATCATATTAGCATTAGACTATAGTTTCAACCAACACTGTTGTGCGTTTTGAACCCAGGTTGAAAGCACCATCGCAGTTGGGCCGGGTGTTTTGAACGTACGACATCAGAAAGCGACACTATGATCCTCTGGCCCATGTCTTACGCGTCTCTCATCCGACACAACCGTGACAAGGAGTGATGTCTTGAATTGTTCGCACTTATCCGTTTGCACAACGTGCCTTCATTTCACAGAGAAAGTCGTTTGTGTGTCCGTCAAAACGGCAGCAGGTCTTTGAATGCACATTATAGCGAGCAATACTAGGAAATGACGCGATCTTTCTGCGACATTTCAGTGAGCCTAATTGCCGATGTTACTGATGAGGGTAGAGTTCGCCCGGCCACATCTGCACGCGGCGAGGATCAGGCAGCAATCTCGCACAACTACAGTTTTTGGTCGAAAGGTCATACATATACACGGCGAGACCACGAGAGAATAAATTTGAGCTTCCGCATAATCTCATTTCCTGTCGTGACGTATATATGCACTCGGCACTCTCGTCGTATGTGAGATTATGATGATGCTATTTTTAATAATAATAATAATAATAATAAACTTTATTTATACACCATCAAATCCGGGACTAATGACCCCCGTTCACGGGTGTTTACAAATTGCCAATCATATAAGAAGCATAACAACACTTTTAAGAGAACAAATAAGAAAATAAATTAAATTAACAAACAATATCCTAGTATATAGTGTATGCATATATACATAAGCCTAAGTATAGTAAAATTACGGGTAAATGCAATGATAAAATAAACGATTAGCAAAAGTGCTGAACAGCTGAACCTACTGGAAAAAATATATATATAATAAAAATATATATATAAATAAATACAAAATAAATAAAATAAAAGCCTAATTTACATTAAATAATTTGATTAGATACTAAAATGTGACCCTGAGATAAATAAGACTAAAAATGTATTAAAACTATATGCATGAATAAAGTAAAGGTTAAATTATGTCTGGCCATATTAGTTTGAGAACAGAAATGTCTTCAATAATTTTCCAAACTGTCTAGTGTTCTCAATCGCGCGTAATTCCAGAGGCAGAGAGTTCCACAATGTCGGCCCAGCACATGCAAATGCCTATTTTTGTATCAATTACAAAGTTACATGTCTGCAACGTGCGTATATGTTTTGCATTGTTTCTTTATTCTGTGGAGTGTAGTATTTTGCGATTACAATGGCTCGCTAAATATGTCTATTTTACAAATACGGTCTTCATTTCCTCATTTGCTCACCTAGTGTTACATTTCAAGATATCAATACGGGTGGAGTAGTATTCTCTGGTTTCCTAACGATGCGTTTTGATATCCAGTGAACAACGGAGATGCTTGCGCATTATATTTCATGGAACGTTCTCTAGCAAAACAAATCGTTTGTTCTCGTTTCTCGGAAGAGTTCATTTTAAAATAGCATCATAGAAACATGCGTCATATAAACAGGGGACCGTTTCCTTTCACTTCAAGAGGACGAGCTCAACAGGAAAATCCATCATTAAACATAATCATCTGTTAAATTTGAGGAATGTTTTCAAAATGCACCGAGGACACTATTTCCATGAGACACCGGCGGAAGTATCCCGGTGGCGCCTCCTGGTGTTGACCGTTTACAATATACAAGATCACTGTTAAGGAGCGATATACTCTAAAGAGCGGAGTCAGGCTGATGAGCTCAGAAAAGTCTTAGTGAAACGGTCCCCACGTGTGTCCGTTTATAGCGCGCTTCTTGCTGGTTATGACCGATCAATGCTGTTTATGCATCACTTCCTCGCGCACCTGTTCATTTCATCGCCAACTCAATTTCTCTGGGAAGCAATCCGTTACTGCAAGGCATGTTGAACATATTAAATAACAACATAACTGAACGTTTAAAATTTCACGTGTTATGTTACTATTGCTATATCTATGATTGTGTATACTCATTTTAATACTACTATGTTTAGCTGTATTATATTTAAAATAAAAATGAAGACCTCATTTTTGTAGATGAATATAATGATTCCAATACCAATGCCTTAGTCCCCGAACGCGGTGATACGTGGCTAATGTCATTGTTAATGTTGTAGCAGTCGTGATACATGGCTATTGTCATTGTTAATGTTGTAGCGGTCGTGATACATGGCTATTGTCATTGTTAATGTTGTAGCGGTCGTGATACATGGCTATTGTCATTGTTAATGTTGTAGCGGTCGTGATACATGGCTATTGTCATTGTTAATGTTGTAGCGGTCGTGATACATGGCTATTGTCATTGTTAATGTTGTAGTGGTCGTGATACATGGCTATTGTCATTGTTAATGTTGTAGCTGTCGACCTGAACTGAAGAGAAAATGAAAGCGTACAGACAGAAATGAACGACAGTGACCTTCTTGACAGGATTAGTGAATGCCACTTCCCTGTCTGTTTACTGGGACGCCAAAAGGCTGGACAAAGGAGCGCTCAGTAGTATATCTTTAACGTTATCCCTACAGCACGAGGTCCTCTTCTCAGCCAGTTGTCTTGACCGTTTATGTTCTCCACCTCCCCCTCATGCCTGTTTTAATAATCAACCTCCGCTGACTTTGATCGTCGGCCCCTGTCTCCCAGCTGCGTGTCTCCATGCTTGCCATCTTCATGTCACGCATGCATGTGACTGTGTAGCGGAGACATGGCGAGCCAGTTAACGTATCCCAGAGACCATTGCATTAGTATTACTATGACAAAGTTGAAGTTTATAACATGGTACTTCTGTTGTGCCTGAACGACTTTTCCGAACTTGTTAATCTGGAAACGTGTTGAGAATATACCACAAATCATTTAACAATTACGCATCACGTCATCATAGCTAAATTAATAGAACTAACATAAATGTCTTCCGGGTGGCGTTAAATATACACAAACACAAAAGACGAAGTATTAGTATTGAGGTTTGGTTTGTCGTGACGTAAATTTGAGCTGTTGTTTACCTTAACACAAACGGTCCCAAATGAAAAACAGAGCGTTGTGAACCATCGATTAACTTTCAGTATGATCCGTAAAACTGAAAAAAAACCTTAACCAAAGGGGATTTTCACAAATATGAATGCACTACTTTTATTACGAGTGGTCGTAGATAAATCAATGAAAGTGCGGTGCCCAAGCAAATCGTCTAGGAAGAAACCGTTAGCATACCCCCGCACACGCGCACGCACACGCACCCGCACGTGCACATGCACGCACGCTAAATCAGTTATAGTATTATTGTTATATTCAAATCATCATTTTGCGACGATGCAGCAGTGGTAATGTCTCAATAACCAGAGTTTAATTACAACTCCTATTCAAGTGTTTGCGGCCGTTAAATTTAACAAGACGTAACAACAATTAATGGAAATTAACAAAAATTTAAGATTTGGAATAATTCTTAATAACATTTACCAATATGCACACAGATGTGTGAGCTCTAATAAGAACAAAATAAAATGACGACTGGCAAGGAAGCAACTGTCGTATATAGAGTACAACTATTTGTTGTATGTGTGTAATTCGTCCTTAACATACATTGGTGTATTTTATTTTTAATATCATTTACCTATGCTGCTAATGTTTTAGTACATACAATGACAACGTTATATACCAAAATTTTTATCATCGTTTCATTTATATCTTGCTGCCTGACAACTGCCTTATGTTATGTTAGAAAGCGCAATTTGCGGAGTGGTAAAGTTTTTTCCAACTGAAACATCTTAATTTTGAAATTGCACGAATGCAGTAGAGTGCATCTGTGTCATACGACATTGGGTATTCTTTTGAAATAATGTTATACTATGTCGATATTTAACATCAGAAGCCTTTCGAGAAGTAGGCATAACGGGGCAGCCAATTAATTAACACAATAATATCACATTCGTCGCCTCCTTTCACATCTTCGTGGCACGGTAAGACCAAACTAAGTCAGATTATGTAGATCACTTGATCTAGCCACACGGGTTGTTATTGTAAACACAAGATTGCCCGAATTCCCTGCTTCTGCATGCTGCTAGATCTACATAACATTAGTCGCAACGACGTCTGGATGTTCCAAGAACTGCCAAACTAACACCGCGCTTCAGCCCAAAGCATGCGAAAATTATTTCTAGGTCACATTGAAGGATGTGGGGTCTCCAACCGTTGCACCACGGGCTATTCACTTCGTAGGCCTACAAGTAAACATACCAACAAACATTCGGTGACGCCAGCAGAACCATCTATCGAATCTTCAACATGCCGGTTAATGAGATGCAGCAATGTTTTTGAAATGTTGTGTCTTCAGTTGAAAATTTTTTGTGACACAAATTAATTTGCTTTCAGACGCAGAAGCCGAAAGTTGTGTATGCGTCACTCTTGATGGTGAAGAGTTTCTCGTGGAATTCGTTGATGTACCTTATGACAACGTAAGTACTGGATGCTACGTGTTTAGTTCGCGAACATACCTTACGACATCGTTCGTGGGCCTACCTGATGTAACTTGTTGACTTCGTAAATGTAACTTTTGACAACGTAAGTATTTAACGTTACTATTTGAGTTAGTGGATCTACGATATGATAACTTAAATACTGGATATCACTTGTCAAGTTCGTGAACGTACCTTATAACAACGTAAGTACTAGATTTTACTTGTCGAGTTCGTGAACGTACTTTATGACAACATAAGTATTAGATTTTACTTGTTGAAATCATCGACGTAACTTACGGCACTGTTACATACTGGAAGTTACTAAAGCGATATGTTATATCCTCGTATTACTAACATAAAAGTGCGGACGCACGCACACACACACTCACACACACACACACACACACACACACACACACACACATTCTACTCTAACAGGCAATGTTCAATGTAACCGCAGGAAGACTGCATCTCGACGGAGGCCGACGTGTATCTCGTCGTTTATTCGGTGACAGACTCTGCCTCGTTCGCGTACGCTGGTGAGCTGCTGCCTCGTCTGAGGCGGCGAGACAGCCGAAGCCAAGCCGTGTTCATCGTCGCCAGTAAGCAGGACCTGGTGCGAGGGCGCGTTATCTGCGAAGAAGGTACTAACTAACTATGTTGGCAATTAGCCATTTCCGCAGTGCGTGCGAGGTCGATACAGTAACCAACATAAAATAGTGCATTATTGAGTGAGTCTCATTTATTCACGTGGTGGAGATAAGTATGTTTTCAGAATTGAGCCATCAAACTAAAATACCGAATTGGTTTGGGAAACGTATACTTTTGGCGAATGAGTTAGACATGTCAGGACAAAATACTATGACAGCGTTTTCTTTAACAAAACGTAATTTGTTCTGTTCAGTTGTTCTATGTAAATTATTATGAGAAATGCGTAGCTTAATGATATACCCACAACAATCTATCCACATGCAGATGGAAAGGCTTTGGCACGCGAATTCGATGGGAAATATATCGAGATTTCCGCCATGTTGGCACACAAGGTAGACGATGTTCTCGTTGCGCTATCGCGAGAGATATGCAGGTCTCGCAAGCGGCACCGACACATGCACGACACAGGCTGCATTCCCCAGGGGGCGTTCGGTAGCCTGCGAAAATTCTTCAGACGGGAGTCGCCCCACTCAAAGTCCGAAGACAGTGTCATATAGCGTCGTCGTCGATTTTTATTGTAAATACAACGTCGCTATATCTACTGAGTGGAAGGGAATGTATTTTGTAATGGGTGTGCACGTGTGTGCGCATGCGCTATCATTTCTACGCAGTCATGTGTGTGTTTATCGGTGATGCGGGTTGATATTGATTTTTTTGCATGCAAGTTTGCAACACAGGTGCGTGCATGTGTGCATGCAACAACACGTGAATGTGTGCGTGTGCAGGTGTATCTGAAAAGAGATTAAACGCTATCATCAGACAACGCTCACACATGACTAGTAATAGTGCTGATTTAACAAGATTTAACAAGATTGCCACCCAGAGAATTAACTCTAGGTAGCAGGTGGACAAGGAAGCCCTTGGCTTATCGAGAGTCCGACCTTTTTATCTATGTGTATCCCGCCCGTATGAGGTATGTGTCGATTTTATTTTTAAACATATTCACGCTACTAGCACCCACACAATCAGCAGGTAATCTGTTCCATTCATTTGCAGTCCTTTGTGAAAATGAAAACTTTCTTATATCCAATCTACTCCGCTTCTTTGCTAATGCAAGATCATGTCCTCTAGTCCTTCTATCTTTCTTAACTGAGAAAAACATATTTCTATCAATATTTTCATAACCCTTCAATATTTTAAACACTTCTATCTGATCTCCTCTCAATCTCCTGGTCTCTAGTGTTGTTAAACCGCATTTTTTTAGTCGTATTTCATAACTAAGATCCCTCAGATTTGGTATCATTTTAGTTGCTCTCCTCTGCACTCTTTCTAGCATATCTATGTCCTTCCTGCGATATGGCCTCCACGCTTGAATACAATATTCTAAATGAGGCCTAACTATTGTTTTGTACAGCGGTATTATTAGCTCTTTTTCCTTATACGTTATGTTTCGCCTAATTAATCCAAGGATTTGATTTCCCTTTGAAGCTGCAATTGATGTAGTGATTGAATTCTTTGTGACGTGACTCGCTACATATAACAGTGTACAGTCGGGACATTTTGTTCTACGATAATAGTGCTTCGTGCTTCACATGTATGTACACTGTGTGTGTGTGTGTGTGTGTGTGTGTGTGTGTGTGTGTGTGTGTGTGTGTGTGTGTGTGTGTGTGTGTGTGTGTGTGTGTGTGTGTGTGTGTGTGTGTGTGTGTGTGTGTGTGTGTGTGTGTGTGTGTGTATGTGTGTGTGTGTGTGGGTGGGTGTATGTATGTATGTATGTATGTATGCATGCTTGCATGTATATGTATGTATGTATGTATGCATATATATGTATGTGTGTTTGTACGCATATACATGAATGTATACACTAATACGCATAGTATCAGTGTTGATGCTATAGTCTCGTATGATAGCATTGGCGCCGGAACGAAATTAATATTGGGTGGGCTGAGCTGTAGCTCCAGAACACTCGGTGACATCGGAAGACGGGGGGGGGGGAGGCTATTCAATATTTTTGCGATGATGTTTAAAACTGGTTAAGCTTACCAAAAACCAAAATCTTCGACTGCGCCCCATCTTCAGCCTGACCGAAAATCTCCAACCCCTTGAGGATTACAAAAACACGTTCACGCTTCAAAAACCTCAAATTGCACAAACAATTGGGCCCTCTTACCTAAATATTGGTGCTGATCCTATATCCAGCCCTTCACCAAAATATTGGGGGTTCAGCCCCCAAAACCAACCCTCCGGTTTCGGCGCCAATGGATATTATCAACAGTTATATGTATTGCATGCACGGATTTGAGTAATGGCGGTCAAAAAGATGCGTATTCGTGTGCATGTGCGTACTAATGTGTGTTTTTTCAAGAATTTGTATGTAGCAGACAAAAAGTGAAAATGCGTGCAATGTATAGACGTACAGCCTGGAAATGTACTATTGCCAAGCTATATTATCTCTCACGGTAAGCGATAATACATATATCAGCGCTGGACAACAGGCTTTGTATTAATGTCGTATGTATTCTTATAAAAACATACAGAATCTAAGAATGTTATCGCATTTTGCCAAATGTATATAGTGTTTATAAACAACGTATGTCGAAACATGACTGTGAAAGCTTTTATTATTATTAGCATAGCGAAGGCTTGCCTTCTTTTAAATAGTAACAATTTTGCAAAGAAACCTGACTTTCAAGGTAGTTATTATCACCCATAACGGACCCATACTGTCATGCTCCTGCACACTGCTGCGATATTATGTGAGTGATTATCACGTAGAGGTATGCGTTACGAGGTGTTTGTTGCAGTCCGTTGGTTTCCCGTTGCAGATTTGTCTAGCGCAGCCGACGGCCGTAATGAGATTCACGCAGCGTTCATTTGGAGCAGCTTATTTGTTAAGAGCATGCTCAGGTTAAACGCGGGCCTGGATCTTGCGCTGAATTCTGGTAAATATTGCATAGCGTCATGTGGATTCAACATATTTGACATGTGACAGGCATTAAGGATAAGCATGATAGGACCGCTACTCAATAACACAACGGTTTTCTATTACCGAAACCGCATTTATGTCTAATCTATTTCCACTGCGAATTGAGTAAGCAACTATCGTTTGGGAATTAGGTCTCTTTTTTGTGGAAATGCGCTGAGAACCAATACGTGCATCAGCAGTGGTACACACGCACGCACTCATGCACGCAGATCTCGCACCGGAACGCTTACGCACGCACATACACGCATGAAGCAACACGCATGCACACACACACACACACACACACACACACACACACACACACACACACACACACACACACACACACACACACACACACACACACACACACACACACACACACACACACACACACACACACACACACACACACGTTAAATGTGCTTAGCAGTTAATGTGTTTGACTAATAATACGTCGATGGAAAGTCACGCGGCATAATCAAATTCGATGTGAAGTATTTTTACACATTTCGCAGTTGCTGGGTTATTGCAATGAGCGAGCAAGCGAGCATTAAACTTTGATAGCATACATAGACATAGATAAATATTAAAACACAAAGGCGTTCGTTGCTACAGTCCTCTCATTGTATTAACCCGTTTATACTAATAGTTCCCAGCGTAAGCTTGATGGACGTTTGACCGCTCAGCAGAGAGCACACTGTTTGTTCAATATGGCCGACCTTTGTGCGACTGATCAGCGTGTGCCCGGGACTCATCTCCTACGGACGAAGAACGCGACGACAACGGCGGCGAGAAACGCCTGTCAACTCGCTGATGATCGAACGCACGCAACAGTCGGATTACCAGGCAAGCAGACAAGTACGTCCCGAAGCCGCAGTTAATGACCAGCGTCTCGCTAGCGAAGTGACCAATGTCGTGTGGTCATGTTGCGATGTGACGGGCACACTTCGCTGATCTAGGTGCGCCCACCGACTTAACTCCCTACATGGACAAGTTGCAGGCAGCACACAATAACGTTGAGTAGAATGGTACATTGATGATTACAATGCCAGACCACTGCAACAGGAGCACGAGACAAGACATCGACAGGTACTCGTGTTACCCAACCATGGAAACCACGGAAACCTGCACTCACACACATTGATCCAACAAAACTAACTTGAACGACCACCCCTTCAGCTTAGCAAAAGCGGTCTCTTAAGACAGATGACTCCCAAGGCAGGTCAGTTAGCATTGATGTGACGGTCAAGGAAAGGCCACTAAGCTGTCGTCCAAGACAGGAGGTCGTCCAAAACAGATGGTCGCCAAGGCAGGTTCTAACGTACCGTGAAGCGTGACACATACATGGAAAAAGGAACTTTAATTAAGAGAGCAGTGCAAGATAGAACAATGACAGATTCAAGAAGCACAATCAACAAAAGTAATGGTAAGCGATGTAGCAAGAGATCGACCTTTCAAGACCTACTGAGCTGTATATAATGTGTTAAGCATTGTAAGTTCTCTGTCACACTGGCCATGGTACACAGCATTCCCAAGTGATACATCAATCGACGTCTATACGACTGTCACGGATGCGTCATCTGGGTACGTAAATAATTAACGGCACTAACAGTTAAATGTTTAATTTACAGGCCAGGTCTGACGCAGTTGGAGTCACGTTATTTAGCAGTGCGGCGTTTGCTTATGCCTCAAACTACCGATTCAATCTTACAGGCTGGGAATATACAAATCGCTTTTTCAAAAAGTAGGATCACACAATTTTGTATGTGCACAGTTAGCCGCTGTCACTCTGCTGGATATTTTCGCAGGATGTAGCCTATGATACGAGCTATGTGCATGTATGTGTGGGCTACGTCCAGCGAATATCCTTATGTTAGGCGAATTAGAGAGAGATTGCAAAACACAGAAGACTCGGAGGCAGGTGTCGTGTTCCATCGCAGTCTCTGTGCGCAGACCTGCTTAAACCTTATATCCAGGTGTTGTTGCGCATCCCTGCACGGAATGTGACGTGGTTGACCAGTCAGGTCGTCGTATTTACCAAGTCAAGTCACACCAATGCAAATCAACAACACGTTGCCATCAACGGGAATATGTACCTAGGAAAGTACAAAAATGACATAAAACCTAGCGACACCTGGCGTAGACGGTGGGGAAGCGTGGTGATTAAAAGTAAGGGTATTCAGTAATTCATAGTAAGAAGATAGTCGTATATTTTCATTAGACGTTGATTTTGCCACATGGTATTCCTCATTAATACCATTCCGGATATGACTGCTATGCCAATCCAAACGCACGGCACCTAGTCTCATTACTGCAATAATAGCAACAATTCAACTGTGTGTATCCCAGTGCGAGATAATGATGTTGTGTAATATTTGGATCGTCTACTCTCTGCATGTCTACGATCGGATCAGTTAGTACACTCGCCAAACGACTGCGTTACAGCACACAGGAAATGTTGTCCATACGCCATACGAGGTGTTAACATGACACACCCCAACTAAACAAAAACGGTACAGTGATGTGACCTGTTCTCCGCCCTGGGCTATAGTGCTAATAAGCAACAGTGCGTGTGACGCGCTGGCAATTATCGATCGGTTAGCACACCACAACAACTAAGATACTAACACAAGGGAAGTGTATGTTGTCGACTAGTCTGACTAACCTTCCTGTTGCAGGACAGACCCGTGTTAAAGGGTGCATATTGGGCATAACAATTGAACTGATCTTTGGAGGAATTAAATCTCAGACCATTAAACGGATCATGTTTGTTTCTTATTTAAGAATACGTATCTAACTATAATCGAGTTAGCGAGCGCGCATGTGTGTGTGTGCGCGCGCGTGTGCGTGTGTGCGTGTGTGCCTGTGCTTGCGTGCGTGCGTGCGTGCGTGCGTGCGTGCGTGCGTGCGTGCGTGCGTGCGTGTGGGTGTGTATATATGGGAGTGTGTGCGTGTGTGGGTGTGTGTATGTATGTATGCTTGCGTGCGTGTATGTGCGTGTACGTTTGCGTGTGCGTATACGTGTGTGTAATTATGTAACTATATACGTACATAAATACGTTTTGTTGTTGTTATGTTAACGTGGAACGGTCATTTTTATG
The DNA here is from genome assembly GCA_963995525.1 of Escarpia spicata. Taxonomy (NCBI): domain Eukaryota; kingdom Metazoa; phylum Annelida; class Polychaeta; order Sabellida; family Siboglinidae; genus Escarpia; species Escarpia spicata. The sequence continues at coordinate 17,282,405 of OZ023214.1, read as the reverse complement.
AGTTAATAATTATAATGTTCTTAATTATACAGCAAATACGGTTAAGGTATACTGCCCGAACTATTTTTTCGCAATTTGAACGTTTTGTCTATGGAAATTTCAAGCTGCTTACGAAACATTACTACGGCTGAGAGGCAGGCGAGACAGACAGCAAGTTCTAAAAACTGACCGCAATCAATATAGCAACTGGGACGTAGTACAACCGGAGATCGTTCTGCTGCAGAAAAAGCGAACCTTCTGCTACTATGAGCAACGGGTAGTGTGATACTAGTACGACGTGTGGCTTGACTGGATGATTACGGGTGACGGAACAAACAAGGTTGTACTCAACTTCGGATGCGATGAACGTAGAACTTTGGATGAGTGGACCAACGACAAATGTAGTTGAATGTTGGATCAGTCAGATGTACGGAACTCTAGACGAGGAGCATGTCGGTTGAGCTACCCAGCGGCCGATTTCAGGTGGCGGATGAGGAATAGGATATTTATCACTGCGATTGAAAGAAGTTCTATACACAACGACACACACAGACATATACAGCAATGCCCGCCTTACGTAGCGCTCAATCAAATTAACCGCAATGTTTCAAAGCCGTGTTTTAACAAGGTCTTACTAAATAGAGTTGATTATCCTAATAATGGGGAAACATTGTTATAAGTAGTCGTCCCGTATGGGAAGCGGGGGCTGGACTCGTGTTTTGGCGTCGAGCTGTCAATTAGAGTTGATTTATGCTACGAGTCTGTCTACTGACATTTCGGACACCTCCATCGAAGCAAAATATTTGCACACGAATACATGGTTATCTACATGAGTGTGTGTGTGTGTGTGTGTGTGTGTGTGTGTGTGTGTGTGTGTGTGTGTGTGTGTGTGTGTGTGTGTGTGTGTGTGTGTGTGTGTGTGTGTGTGAGTGTTTGCGTGTGCGTGTGCGTGTGCGTGTGCGTGTGCGTGTGCGCGTGCGCATGCATGTGTGCATATGTGTATGCATGCGGGTATGTTTGTAGCTGAAGGGCATCGAATATCTTCTTGTTCGATTATTGTACTATTATAATCTTTAATTACAGTTATTCATTAACCAACAGAGCAGCTGTTGTGTTAGCGGCATACGTCATGCCTTAATACGCGTCTCCTTGACTATACATTTATTTGCATACATGTATTGTATTTAATATGATTTTATGGACAAATAAATGATTCTGGTTCTCATTACGATTCTATGAGAACGACCGAAGACACCACGTCTTGGCAGTTATAAACCTACAATGCAGTTTACATAGGAATAGAAAAAAACCATATTACATTGTCATCTGTATGGTATCTTTGGTACCATTCGTAGGATAATCGCACTTAGTAACATGAACATGGCGCCGTGGGAATATGTCTGGGACACAGTGTTAGAAGAAGATTCAGCAACAATGTCCAAGAGCTCATAGACCATTGCGTAAGTTTATATCTGCTCCATGTCTCTCTCATATTTGTAATGAAACGAACCACTTTTGTTCAGTAAAAAGAAAACAAAAACAACAATTGAAATGAAGAAAAACTCATAACAAAGCAACCAAAAATGTTCGCAAATGTGTCATTCCACACTGTAACAAGATCTGCGAACGCAAATGAGTTGCCTCAGTCAATGGACGTTTCAGAGAATTGCACAATGGATCACTATGGGTACCTGAGCAAGTTCGAAGAAGTCGGCCCTATTTATAGCTGCTTCATTAAAGGCATAGATGAGTAAATGTAATAAATACTACATTTTCCTGTGCGGCGGCGAGAACTGCTAATGCAGCCACTTTCAACAACCACGCAATATGACAATGTCTTTTCCAATATGCGAGGAAATATCCAACACGAGGGCATCAGATCCAAAGACGTCCAAATCAATAACGGGATGAACCCACCACTATTTTGCGTTGCTTTTGTGGATGCTTCTAACATGTATTCGGTTGCCTGCAAGATGATATTCAAATATTTGCTCGATGCGGCGGGAACCTTCATCAAACTGAAAAAAACTAAGACGCAAACAAGCATGTGCTGTACAGATAGAGGTAGATGGAACCCCACTTGAAATGGTGACCTTTTCACTTATCGTTGATCCATTTTCACAGCGAACATTTATGTGGACATTGAACTAAACATTTGTCTGGTAAAGACCTCAACCACTTAAATCGAACATCATTGTGACCGTTTCAGGTCAAACAGATATTTCATTGCTCGAACCATACATACAAAAACACTCGCCTACGTACTTGGTGTGATATCCCAGAGCAATGAGACTTGTATGACACTCGACATACATGATAGGATATAATAGACATGAAACTTGTATGACACTCGACATACATGATAGGATATAATAGACATGAGACTTGTAGGACACTCGACATACATGATAGGATATAATAGACATGAGACTTGTATGACACTCGACATACATGATAGGATATAATAGACATGAGACTTGTATGACACTCGACATACATGATAGGATATAATAGACATGAGACATGTATGACACTCGACATACATGATAGGATATAATAGACATGAGACTTGTATGACACTCGGCATACATGATAGGATATAATATACATGTTTCATATGTTACATTAGATAATTATCCTAGGCTTTCGACTTGAGGACATAGTGACAAATGGTAGTTCTCGCTAGAACAAGCTTCATTCCACTCATTGATAATTTATGTGATCGCTGCATACACCTGACGGGACACGTTTGCAAGATGGACTAATTAAGTTAACCTGTTTTAGCCCAGCCGATATGTGCATGAATTGTGCATTTTATGATACAAGCATGAAATTTGGCAAACATTTAGAGCATATAAAAACAAAAATATTTTGATTTGGGCCATCTCAGATTTCTCCCTCCTTAATAACTGCGCTACGTAGACCAGTCATTTTGGCGACTTGTACGATAGGAGTGGGGGAATCGTCTTGTACAAGAACGAGGTCTTCCAAGCAGCCGACGAGATCAGACTTTGTTCCAGTTTGTAGTTTGCCCATATGTGATAACGCTAGTGGATACGTCTGGTTTTCATGCTGAAAGAACTGATCCAGCTCACCATTACTTATTTGCGATGCTATATACAGCCTGGAGAACAGAGGACAGAGAACAGTAATTCTTGAGTTGTCGTTGTGCTCTTGATTTCTCTCGCATTGGGGAGGCTGAACAGTGGCATGTTGTTTGCTTGATTGGATCAATATTGATTGGCCCCTACCGATTCATGCTAACACTATATATATATATATATATATATATATATATATATCAATATGTACTGCCACCTGTCATAATTATTGTAATTATTGGAACTGAATTGGAATAACACATTAGCACTTAAGAAGAATTACACCTTCGGAACATATGACACATTTTGTTGAATTTTGTAAGGTTGATGGGTGTACCATTAAAATATTAACTAAAATGTTATTAAACCAATATTTTACATGCGGTAACTATGACAACACGTGGACACTGAAAATCACTACGGATACTCCTGGAATATATATAACAACAAAAGACATACAATTTCATTCACACTACAACATAAATACCATAAACAAAATCTCCTTAAACATCATTGGCAGCCATTTTGGAAAGTGCGACCATTTTGGAAAACGCGACCATTTTGGAAAATGCGGCTATTTTGCAAATTGTGCAACATATTTTTTGAAAATGGCTGCAACATGGCCAGCATTTGTATCATAAAGCAAATCGACGATTGTTCTAAAGCCCAAAACCCAGTTTTGGACATTCACTAACAGTGTGCAAATGTCCGCACAAATCCGCTGTTAAGTTTAACTTTGCCACTTTCGCTTTTGAGGGTGCCATCTTTAAAATGGCGGATAAGAATGTCGGCGAAGACCAATCGTATTTTTTGCCATCTTTGACCTATGACCAATACAGTGACGCAATAATTACGGTTTTATATGCCTAATTTGTTAAGATATGAGGACATTGAGTTTACCGACCGCCATCTATAAAAATGTGTGTGTGTGTGTGTGTGTGTGTGTGTGTGTGTGTGTGTGTGTGTGTGTGTGTGTGTGTGTGTGTGTGAGAGAGAGAGAGAGAGAGAGAGAGAGAGAGAGAGAGAGAGAGAGAGAGAGAGAGAGAGAGAGAGAGAGAGAGAGAGAGAGAGAGAGAGAGAGAGAGAGAGAGAGAGAGAGAGAGAGAGAGAGAGAGAGAGAGAGAGAGAGAGAGAGAGAGAGAGAAAGTTAGAGCTACGTAATTATTAGTTGTGATATAATGGACGAATAATGTACTAATTCGAATAGTATTTAGCAGTTGCAGATACGTGTCTTCGTTTAAAATACAAATAAAGCTATCGATCTAGAGACCGGATATGAAATTGGGATGACAACACACATATACGAGCTCTCAATTTATCTTTCTTTCTCCCTCCCTCCCTCCCTCCCTCCCTCCCTCCCTCCGTCCCTCCCTCCCTCCCTCCCTCCCTCACTCCCTCCCTCCCTCCCTCCCTCCCTCCCTCCACACACACTCACTCACTCACTCACTCACTCACTCACTCACACACACACACACACACACACACACACACGCGCGCGCGCGCGCGCATACACACACAAACACACAAACACACAAACACACAAACACACAAACACACAAACACACACACACACACACACACACACACACACACACACACACAAATATACACACGCAACCGTGATATTCGGATCGCCAAAGCCAGCAACACGCACGGCATGTAGAAGAAGAGACAAAACAAGACAGGAAAAGAAAAATCGCATGGTTATGGATATCAAAGTAGACAGACAGTACCCCAATATTATGCTGATAGTGTGAACGCAATTCTTACAGGTAATATTCCAAAGAGATCAGCCATTGACCTAGTGATGCCACCAGGCAGGTTCACGAGAAAAGCCCAAAGACAAAGAATAAAGAATAATTTTATTTTCCCAACAGCATTAAAAAGAATACAAATTATGCACATATACACACATACACGTATTACATACATATACACACATACCGGCACATGCAGTAATATTGAAATGTGAAATATACAATACAACTGAAAATATGTAATCCACAGAATACAGTATACATTTTGCAACAAAGGGAAAGAAAACAGTTGCTGTGGGGTGGGAGACTCCTATTAAGATCAAAACTGACCGCTATCATAGCCACCCAGAAAAAACATGTCAAACATTAAAAAAGAAAATGTATTTGTCTTCTCTTACATAATGTGTGTGATGGTTGTTTTGTTGATGTAATGTGCTTTGTAATGTGTTGAGTTCGCATGTATGCATGTATGCATGTATGCGATTATACAAATTTAAAAGTTGCATTTTTATTCAATGTGTTTCTCATTTATGATTTATTAATTTAATTGGTAAATGTAACAATTTAGTATATTGCACGTGACGTTGTATTTTGTACCATGTGGTTTTAGCATAACTTGAGAATCCTTTCAAACTATGAGTCAATGTTTTGTCTTTCACAAAATCAGGGATATTATTTATAAGTGATATTTAAGACACTTTTTTTGCAAATTCATGTTTAGTTCTGAAGGTGTGTGGTTCAGTTGCTCTTCGAGTGTCATATTTGTGTGTGTGCTGATACTTCTACCAATTTAATAAGTAAACGGGTAAATTTTGATGTTTGTATTTGTAATACAATTTTAGTTCTTGTAAATTTAGCAAGTCTTCTACTTTTAGTATGTTGACTTGTTTAAAAAGCGGTTCTGTATGTGAATTGTATTTTCTTTCGTTAAACTGTTTCCTTTGTATCCCTATGTCATAATACAATAATTAATATGAGATAATAGCAGTGCATTATATAAACAATTTTTATTTCTAAAGGTAACACATGTTTTAATCAATTTAATATTCCTATAGTTTTGGAACATTTTTTTTCCAATTTAAGTATCTACAGTTAAACCTAAGAAGTTAAATTCTTCCACTCTCTCAGTATTTATATAATCAATTTTGAGAAATAGGCTCTGTGTAGATTTGTTTGGCATTTGGAAGGTCATATATTTATATTTACTTTTATTTAGTGACAACTTATTAATATTCAACTACTCAATTATTTTGAGGAGTTCTTCATTTATTACAGATTCTATATTTCTATTTTGTGCTTTATTATTAAAAGTTTCAATTGTGCAAAATAAAGTGGTATCATCAGCATACATTATAAATTTAAACATTTTGCTTGCTTGTGAAAAGTCATTTATATATATATATATATATATATAGTAAATAACAGTGGTTCAATTATGGACCCTTGTGGCACACCTACTTTTATAAGTAAAGTATCAGACGTGGTATCTTCAAATTCGGTATACCGTATTCGGTTGTTTAAATAGCTTTCGAATAAAATAAGAGTCTTGCCATTTATGCCATAATATCTTAACTTGTTTAATAATATCGAATGGTCAATAGTCTCAAAAGCCTCGGAAAGGTCAAGAAAAATACTAATTGGTAATTATTTTTTGTCCATTTGAGTAATTATTCTATCACTAGTTCGAGTGATGCTTATTCTGTTGAATGGTTAGATCTAAATCCGTACTAAATATAAAAAAATAGCTTGGAATCAACAAAATAAGTGGATAACTGATTATGGATTATTTTATCTACTACTTTAGAAATAGTTGGAAGGAGAGAAATTGGTCTGTAATTTTTTATTAGAGTTGAGTCATCCTTTTTGAAAATTTGAACTATTTTTGCAATTTGTAATTTATCACGAAATATGCCAGTATTAATAACTTGGCTAATTATTAAGCTTAACGATTTAATTATTGCCGGTTCAATTATTTTTAGCAGTTTTTATGAAATTCCATCAAATCCACTGCTGTTTTTAGTTGGGAGATCCTTCCTGTTTCTTCATCCACATTCTTAAATTTAAGAACAGATCTAAAGTTTGTATTTAAGTTGTAGTCATATTTTTTGCTTCCTGTATATTTAATGTCCTCTACAATAGTTTGAGCTATGTTTTAAAAATAGTTATTGAATTTGTTTGCTATTTCTGATTTATCTGTTATGGTAGTACCATTTACTTTAAACATTGATGAAGATATCTTCTTTGTTTTATTTTTAAAGATAAGTTTATAGTTTTCCATGTACACTATATTTCTAATATCTTTTTTGTATCGTGATTCAAAGTAGATTTGTTTAGCTGCACGGATATTTCGTTTTAATATGGTGTTGTAAATTGTTAGATTAATATTAGCAATCTCATAGGCTGGTGAGTTAGAGTCAGTCATTTTCAATTGTTTATAAAGTGTGTCCCGATATCTAATAGATTTGAGTAAACCTTTTGTGATCCATGTCGTTTTTTTGTGTTTGTATTTATTAAATTTCATTATTTTAATAGGCATGTACTTACTTTTAGCGCGCATGATTTCTTCATGTATTATATTGTAATTTAGGTGGGGATCTTCATTTTGTTGTTTATGTAATTTGTTGTATAATTTATAAGAACCAATTTCAATATTAACTTTCTGCATAGCTTCAACATTTTGTCTTTTTACAAATTTATGAGGGAATTCAGCTTTAGGAAGTGTCTATAATTATAAAATAAGGTTGATTGTCTGAGAAAGTGTTTGTGAAAATCCCAGCAGTACTGTCTAATATAAATTGATTTAGTGAGCGAAAAGTTATCTATTAGTGGTCCGTTTGTTGTAGTGAAACGAGTTGGGAACGTAATTTGGTGGTAAAGACTATGAGATGTTAAGGTATAAAAAAGATTACTGTATATTCTGTTTTCATTTATTTTAAGTAAATTGATATTAAAATCCTCTGCTATAATGAGATTATTATTATTATTGCTGTTTTCCAGAGACGATAAAACTGAAGAAAATTCATAAGTAAATTGTGTAATATTTTCTTTACATGATCTTGGAGGTCATTGTCTTTGATAAACCATTTTCAGTTACTTAAATTATTAACCCTTCCCAAATTATGGTACATATTTAGATTAATTTTATTTCAGATTGATATTTACCATCTACATATAGTAATAACCCTCCTTTGTCGCTACAAGTTTTCCCCTGTGTTGTACAATCATATCCGTCTAAAAAAAATTGAGAGAAATCATCATTATCAGTTTTCCACGTCTCTTGTAAACATATTACACTAAATATAAAGTTATTACTACGTACGTCCTCTATGAATATTTCAAGTTAATAAAATTTTGCATTTATAGACTGATTGTTTGAGCTTAGAATATTAAAACTGTTTGGTTTTATTTGCCAGGTTGGTGAATTTATCAATGTCATAATAAGAAGAGCAGTGTATTACTTGTGGTTCATTATTATTATCATCATCATTTGTATCTAAAACATTGCATAGTTTGTTTTGAGTACCTCCTAACAAAGCCCCATTAAACGTAACTGAGCCTGCGTTTGTAGGAATGGTCATACGTGTGCTTAATAATATTAATATAACAATATGTATATAAAAGTATTGAGAAAGAACTTCTCAATACACGATTTCTATGAATATAACTCTGTCGGTTTAATGCTTGTTATGTTATATATTATTCACATCACATAAATATCAAGACTGCCTGATTCGCATCGATGCAAGTCATTTATAACTGGGTACACTGCACTTGGTAACCACGCGTTCAAAATAATCGAGGGATATAAATTTCAACCATAATGAATATAATACTGCTTTGATAATGTTTCTACAAAAACCCAAACCTCCTGTAAAGATATATGAATTAGTCTTTTTGAAACATTTCTGTTTCTAGCTAAAAGCAACATTTATACATGAATGAACTATAAATCACACACAAAGCGATTACAACATGAAAGCAATCCTCTAAATACTGAATTATGTGTGGTAGAAGCATGCGGAAAGTGTGGTACTTCTGTACTGAGGTAAAGATTTTCCTATCCAATTCCTGTGCGCATACGATTCGAATTGCGAATGTAGCGATTCGATTTGCTGCATCCGCATTCACGTAAAAATACAGCCGCCTCTGTGAGTATGGGATAATAATAATAATAATAATTTTATTTATAAAACGCCATATATCCGGAATATAATTCTGTTCAGAGGCGCATACAAATACAACATTATTATAATATAGATATACAATTGTTCGAACTTACATGGTAAACATATTACATAAGATACGTAAAATATTATGTAAAAATGTAAGACTTCTAAAACTCGTAATGTATAAGCCTAATTAGCCATAATAAATTAATAATAAAGTAAAATAATAAATTTATAATAAAATACAATAATAATTCAATAAGTAATAATAAAATAAGATAATAAATGAATATTGAAAGAAAAAAAAATTATGACTAAGATCAATTCAATATAGTACATACTACAAGTAGTCGACAAATGCGGCTTTAAAAAGATATGTTTTCAAATGTGAATTAAAAAGTTCATTCCACAGGCGCGGTGCCGTCACTGAAAAACCACGTCGACCATATCGTTCTAAACTGTAGTATAGCGGGGTACTCTCAGGAGACGGCTTCCGGTGGAGCGAAGCTGGCGGCGTGTATTCAACAACCATGTCAGCGATGTATTCGCGCTCGAGGTCGTGCATTGCTGGGAACGTCAACACCAGTATGTTGTATGTTATACGCTATCGAACGGGCAACCAGTGTAGTGCGATCAACATAGGCGTGATATGAAGGGCGTCGTTGCTGCGTTACTACACGCGCTGCTGAATTTTGCACCCGTTGCAATTTCTGTAGAAATCGCTTACTCATGCCAAACAACACCGCATTTCCGTAGTCCAGCTTTGAGGTCACTAGAACATGAACGATGGTTTTACATGCATCAATGGTCAGGCAATGTCGTATCTTGGCGATGTTGTTCAGCTGGAAATATGCCGCCTGGCACGTACCAGCAACTTGCACCGACATATCCAGCCCATTGTCCAAGAAAACGCCGATGTCTCGAATTGTTGGCTGAGGCGTTATGTCACACACATACACGTCGACTCGCGTAATTGCAGGTGGCACTTTGGTGTTTGCAACACAATACAATACAATAACGTTATTGTCTGTTGGGTTACAGAAAATTTCCTTTAGGCTTGTTCATATAAAATCTTACATATGTATGTGTACAAGGTTAAGATAAGTACTAAGAGCGATGTTATCATATAATATTCATATCACATGCACATTAGGATATAGCGATATATCACACACACATAGATAAGTAAACCACAATAGATAAGTAAATAAGTAAACAGGTAAACAAGTAAACCACAGGAGAAGAATGTCTATCATACAAGCAGTACTTATAAACAATCAGGCTAATAAATGGGGTCAGAGTAAATACATTATAAAATGGTAAACATTATAAAATGGTAAGCATATTATCACTGATTGTAATTATTCCATTAAACACACATATATATATATATATATATATATATATATTGCAATAGATTATTATGAAGTCATAGTCATGCCTAAAATTGCTGAGATTCATTTACACATGCACTCTTTTATCATGAGCATTCAGTCATTAAGTTAAATAATAATCCAAATAAAAGAAGAATGGCGTTACCATGACTAGACATCTGGCGCCCTCATTACAAGTTAAAAAAAACAGTGGAGCCACGACATATACACTGCAGGACACTAAGGCACAAACAGCACAATAAAATTATTGGGTCAGGGCAGTACTCGCTGGATGACTTGTACAGTGGCGCTGTCAGAAGGAAAGTTAATACTATTGTTTGCGACCCCACCCATCCTCTTTTTGGCCAGTTCCAGCAGCTTCCGTCAGGCCGACGATATAAGATGCCCCTTGCTCGGAAACTCTTCAAAAAATCCTTTATACCAACATCAGTGTCCATCCTCAACTGTAAGTGAATGTATTCTGTAGCAGTATTGTGTTTGCATTTAGGTTTTTTTATGTTATTATATTGTGCCTTAGTGTCCTGCAGTGTATGTGTCGTGGCTCCACAGTTTTGTTTTTGTTTTTAACTTGTAATGCCGGCGCCAGATGTTTACTCATGGTAACGCCACTCTTTTTTTATTATTATTATATTTTGTGTGTGTGTATGTGTGTGTGTGTGTGTGTGTGTGTGTGTGTGTGTGTGTGTGTGTGTGTGTGTGTGTGTGTGTGTGTGTGTGTGTGTGTGTGTGTGTGTGTGTGTGTGTGTGTGTGTGTGTGTGTGTGTGTGTGTGTGTGTGTGTGTGTAAATGAATCTTACCAATTTTAGGCATGACTATGACTTCAAAATAATCTATTGCAATATATATGTGTTTAATTGAATAATTACAATCTGTGATATTATGCTTACCATTTCATAATGTTTACTATTTTACAATGTATTTACTCTGACCCCATGTATTAGCCTGATTGTTTACAGTACTATTTGTATGATAGACAATCTCCTCCTGTGGTTTACTTGTTTACCTGTTACTTATTTACTTATTTATTGTGGTTTACTTATCTATGAGCATATGATCTATCACTATATCCTTTTGTGCATGTGATATGAATATTACGTGATAACCTCGCTCTTAGTACTTATCTTAACCTTGTATACATACATATGTAGGATTTTATATGAACAAGCCTAAAGGAAATTTTCTGTAACCCAACAGACAATAAAGTTATTGTATTGTATTGTATTGTATTGTATAAGGTTCGATGGTATTAAACGCACTCGAAAAATCTATGAATAACACTCTGATGCTGGCTTTGGAGTCTTCACGATGCTGTGAAATCAGATCTCCGAAATTTTCCCTCAACTTTGTTCTTAAATGCAAGTTTGGCAATCCTAGCAAGCCTTCTAAATTCCTTTTCTTTCTCACGATATTCATCCTTCTTTCCCTGTAGAAAGGCAAGTTTCTTTTGACTCAGGTGCTCTTTAAGGTCCTTCGTTATCCAGGGTTTGTTATTCGGGTACACGCGCACTGATCTGGTTTTGATGACTGACTCTTCAGATAATTTGACATAAGATGACACAGTGTCCGCGAATTCAGAGGGGTCAGAGCAGCTATCAGTAAAAACATCCCACTCTGTAATTCCTCCATGCTTTCAGGTGTCCAGAGTTAAGAAACACGAGTTCTAAGTTTTTTGTTGTTCAACTTTTGTCTGTACTTCGGCAACAAATGCACAACGTTATGATCACAGCGGCCAAGCGGTGACCTACAGGCCCAACACACGGACTTGTAAGCGTTGTCTATATTTCCAAAGCACAAGTCAATAGTCCGATTGAGACGGATGGGGCACAACATATACTGCTGGAGGGTTGGAAGATGAGAAGCAACATCACACTGGTTAAAATCTCCTGCGATAAAAACTGGTTGATCTGCACACCGGGCTGCAGCGGCGTTGTAGCTATCTGCAATTCTCTCGGCGGCTGCTTTGAAGTCAGGGCCTGGTATGTAGACAAGAATGACAGTCAGCTTGCCGAATTCACGAGGTAAGTAATGAGGACGGAATGACACGTGCAGCAGTTCGTAATCTCGAGTACACACTCGCTCCCGCACATGGTACTGTTTAGCCCACTTGTCACTGACATACGTGCAGACACCCCCACCCAGCCTTTTATATCCCTTGCTGCTGTCTCTGTCGAATCATAGTGTAGCCAGGAAGAGAAACACACTTTACATCAACGTTCTCACTTAGCCAGGTTTCCGTAAAACACATCAGGTTACAGCGACGAAAGTCACCATCAAACTGGGTCAAGGCCAAAAGTTGGTGGGGAGAGAGTGTCTACTGCCACGCCTTTTCAGTCTTTCTCTCACACCTCGTCTAGAACCTCTCTTCTTCGTCTTCTTCTTCTTGTCGTTCCTAACGGTCTCAGTAAAATCAATAAGAGGCAGTTTCAGATCGGGTGTGGTGGTGTACCGAAGTGTAAACAAAAACTCGCGAGAGTACCTGATCAAAATGGCGGAAGATCCCGGGCCGTGGTTACCAGCGACGAAAATCGCTGGCACAAAGTCAGAAATGAGGTACGACAGTATGATAAACAGCAGACACTTTCCTCCCATGGTTATACACGTGCATGCACAGTTCTTCGACGAAAAAACACCATAACAGTACAAAAACGACGACACTCGTGAACAAGCCTAGGGTCGCTACAGAGTGGTGCCTCCTATTCGTGCGTAGACCATACTACAGAGTGGCGCCCCCTATCGGTGCGTAGAAAACCATTGTTTCGGTCTTTGCCTCATTTAGTAACAGTTGGTTGTTCTCCATCCAACGTTTCATGTCGATGGTGCATTGTTCAATAAGGCGTCACGGGGCTGATCACGTGGGAAATCGACGTAGAGTTGAGTGTCATCAGTGTGCATGTGGTATTTCAAGCGGTATTTAGCGAATACGGCAGTGGTTGGCATACAGTATATTGTGAACAGTAAGGGACCAAGAAGCGATCCCTGAGGCACACCATAGCTCAAAAGTTGCCGGCGAGAAATGGCATCGCCGATTTTTATCGCCAGTGTTCTGTCCGACAAGTAAGATGCTACCCACGCCAGCGCCGAGTCACTGATGCCGGTGGATTCCATTTGCCTGAGTAGTATAGCATGGTCCACAGTGTCGAAAGCAGCAATAAGATCAAGAAGGACGAGTATTACTCCTTTTCGACAGTCGAGTGCCTGCATGATATTGCCGTGAATACGCACGAGTGCTGTTTTGGTGATGTGGTTCCGGACAATACGCGCTCTGGAACGGGTCAAGCAGTTTATTTTCGTCAATGTAGCGCCTAAGGTACGCCGCGACATGCCTCTCCAACAACTTTGACACAAAGTTGAGATTGGATATAGGGCGGTAGTTCGTAATGTCACTTACATCAAGACCAGTCTTCTTAAGGAGTGGCGTGACCAGCGCATGTTTAATTTCAGATGGTTCCGTCGCAGATTCCAGTGACTGATTTATGATACTCGCCAGAATTGGTGCGATGATATCGATGTTTGTCTTCAACAGTGCTGTCGGCCAATGGTCGAGAGAGAAAGATTTTCAAGGGCATTTATTCACGAGTCGAACGATAGCTGTGACTTTTGTCGGTGTAAATGCTGACAGAGTACAAAGATGGTGGTGATTGTTGTCGAATGGCAGTAACGGTGGTGGCGCGTCACGGTGATTCAGTGTACGGCGCATCTTCGTAATCTTTTCGAAGAAATATACAAGAAAACGTCCCGTCAAATTCTCATGCGAGCCGTTGCATTCGGGAAGCATTGGTGGTTGTTTGCGTCCGGTGATATCATTCGTGACTCGGTACACAGCTTTCGTGTCACGAGCAGTCTCTTGGATGTTCTGATAGTAAAACGCAGACGTTGCCGTCATAAGTAGTTTTTTGTACAGGTCTCATATAGTTGTGAAAATGTCTCAATACACAACTAGCCCCGTCTCTCGTCACCACCGCTCTGCTCGCCGAAGTTTGCATTTCGCATCTGACAGCTCACTGTTGTACCCGGGTGTCTTGGGGCGGATGGTGATAACACGGCTGGTGAGCAGTGCATGCTTGTTGATCAAAACTGCGATAGTGGCGTTTTATTGAAAAGACGGATCATCGATGCTGTTGCTAGGGTCGGTTAGCAGACGCGATGTTGTCAGGTCTACGACAAACTCAACAAACTCACTCCTATTAATTTCTACATTCGCATATCGGTTCCGTTCATATGGAATCATTGCTTAACAACAAACGCCAACTCATGCTTTCCGATGTCTTATTTTGTAAGACATCGGAACTGACATCTTCAGTCGACTATCGCTGAACTGACATCTTCAGTCGAAGAGTTTCTAAGTGCTAATTTGTTTTCTTTTCCACGATTAGTTTGGAGGATCGAGTCCGGTTTAAACAGTTATCCATCGTGGCTTATTTAGTAAATATGGATTATTTTAACTTATTAAGCATGAAATACGTACTATATACAACCGAACGTGGTGATTATTGGGGTGGCCAAGGCTCACAAAATGTCATCCAACTGCATCCCCTTTGAGACACCTAAACACCTCCAACCACGCCCCCTACCCAACATATTTGGAGACTCACCCTCCCCAAATAGCCACCCAACCAACAATATAATTAATATTGATGATTACAATGATTTTATAAACCAACTGTTCAAAATGTATCATAGTATCCGTATATTAGACACAATTTATATACTGCACAACATCTGTAAATCTTTATTTCATATGGCTACCCAAAGATTTGTCAAGAAATCTCTCATTTTTAGTTGCATGTTATCGCGAATATTGTATTTGTTATTGAACATTTAATTACGAACACAATAACGTTAGTGTTTTGGATAATGCAAATGCATTTCTAGTATATTTACAGAAACTGAAACGCATCTTAAAATAAAAGTTTACAAATTAATTTACTATTTGAGTGTGTCTGCAAGCTCCCTGATCTCGACTCTCTTCCGTATCCCGATCGCGCCAACGCTCAGTTCGATAGTTGTGATTTTATTCTATATTATGTGATTTAAACGCGCAACCAGTAATGTTACCTATTGCAATTCCGCTTTTTTTATTATGTGACTTGTGTAAATATGCTTAGAGTTAACTGCTGGTTGGAATGTTCGTAACAATTTAGACATGTCTGCTTTTACTTGATGCCTTGGCACATTAATTGATTACAGTGATCCAACATAACCGTATCTAGGGAAAATAGTTAATATTCATGGGGCTGACGCTCACCAAAAACCTCCAATTGTACACACTGAGGCATCCAAAAAACAACATTGAGGCTCCCCGAAAACATCTAATTGCACCCCCGAGGATCCCCGGAAAACAACCACCTTGAGGCTCTCCAAAACACCCAATTACACTCCCTCGAAGCTCCCCAAAAAACCTCCTTCAGGCCCTTCAAAAAACGTTTAACTGCACCACAAAATGCACTAACGTCCCTAAATATTGGGAGTATAATCCTATCTCCAGCCCCCACCAAAATTACTGGGGGGCTCAACACCCGAAATCCTCCCCCGGTTACGACGCCAAGCGAAGATGTCTCAGCCTCCAGGTACTCTCGTGAACGACACATTGTGGCTCACCAACGCGGGGCCTGGTTAAACGAGGTTACGTTCAATGTTGCTTGCCGCTAAGTAACGTTTCATTGGTACGCTGTGGAGATGGCGTAACCCGGCATGCCTCTGTAGGGGCGTTCAACTTTGCTAGCCTTCCATTTTATACTAATAATATAAGTGCATGCAGCAGTGGTGATGTCGTTTGTGGTGACACTAATGTGGCGCACGCTTTGTTTAATAAATAGGCGTATATTATTATGTTAATAAGTTCGCAATTATGTATGTGTATTTTGTAATAAGACAACACTACATATAACTGATCGAGGGGTGAATAAAAGTTTTTTGAAAAGTGGATACATTTTGTTATTAATTTTGTTCAGATGCTATTAGTATCAGATAACAAAAGGATTAGCTCGACGGGAAACGCCGATGGACGGTGGGTGTGGAAGGCGGTGTGGACACTTTTTCACAGAACACCTGAAAAGGTGCAATTTGGTGACAACTGAAATCTGATTGTTACACAAGTTATATATAAACTAATCAACAAAAGAAAGTTATATTTCTCTTAAATGGCATATATTATAATATGTGGGGATCGCACCCCAAGATATTTGGTATCAAATGATGCAGTGATCAAATATGGATTAAATGAATGCAACCATGCAGCATTTACACCATTATCTGCACGACCAGAATGGCGTATGTACAGGGGTGTCTGGTCCCCAAAGTGATGGGATTACTCATTCGAAACATGAACATATGTGCACAAGTTTACACAATGGTTCATAATGACATTCATCTGGTCAGGGATACATTGCTATGGAATAATCTTTGTGATAACAATCATGCCACGTCTGACTAGTTTAGAGCGTGGTAGGGCAATTGGACATTTGCAGGCTGGTGTACGCCAAAATGTGGTTGCAGCCACATTTGGAGTTTCACAAGCAATCATAAGTAAACTGCAAAGGCGGTACCAGGACACCGACGCCGTGCGAGACAGGCCAAGATCTGGAAGACCTCGTGTAACAACTGCTGCCACTGACCGGCGTATCGAGACTATAGCAGCCAGGCGATGTTACGTGACTGCTACCACCATACAAGACGAGGTCAGACAGCCTCGACGCGAACGTATCAGCACGTAGACAATGCGCCACCGCCTCCATCGTGCAGGTTTTAGGGCTCGCCTTCCAGCAATAGTGCCTGACATGAACGCGGAACATAAACGTCAGCGATTGATTTGGTGTCGTCACAGATGTCGATGGAACATGAATCAGTTGGGGAACGTACTGCTCTCTGATAAATCGCGATTTTATTTGAAGAAACATTATGGCCAGAAAAAAGGTGTGGCGAAGGAGAGGTGAACGTAATGCAAGAACTTGTACACTTCCAAAGAAGGCTTTTTTATGGTGGCAGCGTGATGGTATGTGGCGGCATAACATCACAGGGTAAGACCAAGCTGGTTATTGTCGATGGCAACCTCAGTTCATTTCGCTATATTGAGTCGTTGTTCTCTTCATGCGGAACATGGGTCAAGGTGCGCTATTCCAGGACGATAATGCCCGACCACACCGTGCCAGGATCGTTGATACCTACCTGCAGCAGGAGCAGACCACAAGGATGGAATGGCCAGTATGCTCGCCTGACTTGAAGCCTATTGAGCACTTATGGAATCAGTTGGGCAGGACGGGTCATATGCGTATGCATGCTCAGAGTACACTGGCCGATCTGAGGAGATACGTGGTGGAAGAGTAGGACAGGTTACCTCAAAACAGCGTACAGCGCTTGGTATCAACAGTATGCGCCGTAGATGTGAGTCGGGTATTGCTGCAGCTGGTGGGCCCACTCGTTGTTGATGTAATGAGCGCAATACAATTTTGTCAAAGTCCATTCTGAGTGTTTTATCCGTGGTGTACAAAAAGCAAAAAGTGTCACTTTGGGGACCAGACCCCCTGTACATACCCCATCCTGGTCATGCAGATAATGGTGTAAATGCTGCTTGGTTGCATTCATTTAATCCATATTTGATCACTGCATCCTTCGATACCAAATATCTTGGGGTGCGATCCCAACATATTATAATATATGCCATTTAAGAGAAATATAACTTTCTTTTGTTGATTAGTTTATATATATATATATATATATTCCAAGAAATTGGCCATATATATATATATTTATATATATATATATGGTCGATTCCCACGAAACGTTGACAAATGGTGTTGATAAGGGGGCAAAAATAAACATATGCGTATCAAGTTGTGTTTTCTGTAGTACGAAAAGAACATATTGAGGTAATCGGAGAATAAGATTGGGCAAGTTAAATCCTCAAATTGAACATTTGACAGCTAATAGAAATAGCAAGTGTTTAAGTTCTGAAACCATACGTTTGCACACAAGTCCCTCTACTTGGAAACTGCTACAACTATTTCATCTCACATTTACTTGTAAAATTTCATTTTCAATGTATGTAAAACACATGTGTGTTTTAAATTCAGTAAGAAATATGTTTCGGACTTCTTTTTTTCATTTTAAGGGGGAGCTTTGAAGTATTTTGCGCTCTCTCAGACTTGATGTTTTATAAAGATGACTTTCTGTTACATATTACCACTACAAGGGAAATGCATGTTTTATCTCAAAAATACATTCATGGCAAGGTATACACATTGAGCTTTTCAACAGGGTATACCTTATTGACACTGATTTATAACTATAAATTTGTAGACAGTTTAGAATTTGTAGGTGTACGGTTTCATATAATATACTTTTCAGTACAATGGAATAAATTACTGGCAAGACCATTGGACAACTCTAACTTGTTTTAAGAACGTTTTGGTATATATCCGACAATCTAAATTGATTATGTTAGTGATATGTAGGTGATTCTGTCCTATTCTTATTATTATAATTAAGAAAACGCCGGAGACGTACGGTTTCATGTACCTCCTCTTATAAAGTGTATTGTCTATTAACTGTTAAAAGGTCGTGATGTAAGTATTTAAATTGGTTGTACAAAGGTTACAGATACCAAGCGTTGATGTTACTTCATATACTTTGCAAAAATATTGAGGTGTGGGCTAAGAAAGTGTCGGAGACGTACGGTTCCATGCCTATGTACGTTTCAGTAGAATATAGTATTTTTTTATTATTTGACCACTTTTTACTTAAACTTTGTCTACGTAGATACCCGAGTGTAAATGTAAAACCATTCCTGTGAGTGTTCCATACATGTGTTTCTCAACCATTCTTATCATTTTATTAATATACTGAACAATATAACATGAATACAATGTTTTCATAACGTTATTTATTTAAAGTCTAACCGACCACTTTTGTAATTTGTCGAAAGGTAATTTTAAGAACAATTAATGAAACTTGAACTTAAAGTTCCAAAAGCACCACCGCTCTCTCATCCTTCTCTTGAACCACCTCTCTGTCGTCCCTCTCCCTCACCACATGTCTCTCGACCCTTTCCACCACCACTTGTATCTCCCCTCTCCTCCACCACCTGTCTCTCGATCCTTTCCACTACCACTTGTGTCTCCCCTCTCCTCCAACACCTGTCTCTCGACCCTATCCACCTCCATATGTATGTCACCCCTCTCCTCCACCACCTGCCTCTCTACCCTTTCCACCAAGAAAGTAACAACACATTCAGTGCGTTTGAGAAGTGTCAGTTCGGCCCCATATCGTACTTTGAGGACAGGGCTAAAGTAAGTAAAGCTGGGCAATGTTGTTTACGTCTTGTTTCGGCATTCCAACTGCGCACGTGAGTACGTAACATCGTTTCAAACAAGAAACGAACGGAGAGGTTTCTTGACAGACACCAGGAGTTTACAAAACGAAATAAAGATGTGCAAAATGTGCATATCAAATGTAAACAAGGGTGATAAGATCACTTCGTATGTATGCACAAAGATTAACAATAAATGCAACCGGCCTCGTTTTGTATGCGTACGATGTGTGCATGTGTGCGTGTGTGTGTGCGTGTGTGTGTGTGCGTGTGTGCGTGCGTGTGTGTGTGTGCGTGTGTGCCCGTGTGTGTACTTGCGTACGTGCGTGCGTGCGTGCGTGCGTGCGTATGTGTGAAGGGAAGATATGTCTACTACTTTGTCTGTACTGAGCCTCATTGCCATGGACGCTGCATGGTATTCGCTTTGTTACAGCAACATTATACCTTCAAGAACAGTGTCCTTAATTTCCCTTGTAGTCGATCCCATTAATATATGTTATCAATGTAATAATAATTTACTTAATTACATTTCAGGCATTAGTATGCAAAGAAGCACTAGTAAGTCATAAGACAAACGTAAAGTTTTGTATGTGTTTAATACTTGAAACACACGTCAAATACATGTAGAGGAATGCCAACACGACACTGGTAAAAACATAGTGTTAAACATAGCGTTAAATATTGTAGTGAACGACACAAAACAATAACATGACTCCACTGAGCTAGTGTATGTGCATCTGTACTTCTTGGCATCTTGGATTTATTTGAAATTTCACAAATAACGGTTACAGAAAAAGGTCTGGGCGCTTTTGTGAGCCTCAACACACGACAGATAGGCGGCGGAGTTCTACGTCTGCAACAAATGGCCAACAAGGCACGCATATATTGCGATAACATTACATACAACAACAGCAAGAATAATTCTAAAAATATAGTAACAGTAGTCGTGGTGATTTAATTGTGGTTGTGGTTGTGGTGGTAGTGGTGGTTGTGGTCATGGTGATTACGATGGTCGTGGTGGTCGTGGTGGTTCTAGTGATGGTGATGGTGATGACGATGGTTGTGGTGGTTGTGGTAGTTGTGGTGGTTGTGGTGGTTGTGGTGGTTGTGGTGGTTGTGGTGGTTGTGGTGGTTGTGGTGGTTGTGGTGGTTGTGGTGGTTGTGGTGATGGTGATGGCGATGACAATGGTTGTGGTGGTTGCGGTGGTTGCGGTGGTTGCGGTGGTTGTGTTGTAGTGGTTGTGGTGATTTTGATGGTGATGACGGTGATGGTGATGACGATGGTTGTGGTGGTTGTGGTGATGGTGATGACGATGGTTGTGGTGGTTGTGGTGATGGTGATGACGATGGTTGTGGTGGTTGTGGTGGTTGTGGTGGTTGTGGTGGTGGTGATGACGATGGTTGTGGTAGTTGTGGTGATGGTAATGGTGATGGTGATGACGATGATTGTGGTGGTTGTGGTGGTTGTGGTGGTTGTTGTGGTTGTTGTGGTTGTGGTGGTTGTGGTGGTTGTGGTGGTGGTGATGACGATGGTTGTGGTAGTTGTGGTGATGGTAATGGTGATGGTGATGACGATGATTGTGGTGGTTGTGGTGGTTGTGGTGGTTGTTGTGGTTGTTGTGGTTGTTGTGGTTGCGATGGTTGTGGTGGTGGCGGTGGTGATCGTTGTGGTAGTTTTTGTGGATGTTGTGGTTGTGGTAGTGATAGTGGTGGTGGTGAGGGTAGTGGTGGTGGCAGTGGTGGTGATTAATGGTAGCAGTAGTGACGGTGGTGATAGTGGTGCTAGTAGCAATGATATCAGGGGTGAAGGTGCATGGTCACGATAGTGGTAGACGGTAGTAGTTTGTTTTCTGCATTGGCCTCATTGCTGGATTGTTATTAAAGAAAGAGGCGTTCTCAAAAGATCGAACTACGTCACTACAAAAACCGATGTGAATTACCCTTCTATCTCTCGAATGGCACCGACCTGTTTGCAATATAGGCAACTTCGTATTTGCCAGGTTCCGTCGTCATAAAAATAGACTGCCCGCATGCGCCCCAAATCAGCACCTGTATTCACTGTAATAGGAAAATAAATGTCTTTGGACGTTAAGCAAAACAGCTACTCCAGCTACTTCAAGTCGTTTTCGCATAATGCTACATATCTAGGTTCTGAGCACTTAACACAAACGTTCAATCGAAAACGTGATTCCAAGAAGTTGGCCCTTTTACAAATACAAATTTATCTCAACTCATATCACCATCATAATCGTAAAGGACAATTGTCGCTGGAAATAAATTCACTTGTGATTGAAGATGTTTGAAAAGAATAATAAACACAAAACCGAAGACGTGAACAATAGTTCCCCATGTCATCGCTTACGCCATTTTGTACGTGACGCCAGTGCCATGAGGAAACCATTTAGATAAATGAATCAATCGGACACGTCGGAGTATGAACTCACGACTACACAGAGACAGGTGCAAACTATTTGTCAAGCATAGTTAAGTATGTTCACAAGCTTTCAGTTCCTTTGCAATATAAAGAAACCAAAATACACATCATACAAGATGGCAGTCGGCCTCGTTTTGGATTCATACAATTGAACGTATGTGTTAAGTGGCGACCCCTGTTGACTTGTTTGGCTGCACATTTGCTCTTTGACACAAACGTCTTTTGGGTTGGTGTTCTGGTAGATGCTGAAGACGGAGATTGTGTAATTGTGGTATGTCTCTAGTTGGCGTCAATGGTCAGGGTGCTCTGTTGAAGCAACAACATGGTCAGCTCGGCCAGGTTGATCTTGCCGTCCTTGTTCAGATCCCATTTATCCAGAATCGCGTTCTTCATAAATCCGATGTCGTCGGTGTCGTAATCCTGCGGACAGGTCGAGTTTTATTAAAAACAGTTTTGGGATCACAATTATTGCGCCCCATTATTGCGCCCCGTTTAGTTAACAATGTTCAATAACGAATTGTGGCGCTATTAGCCGGATACTTTTAGAGTTAACACATGTAACAAAACGCGCGCCAGGGGGCGCTGCTGATTACATCAGTCTTAGTACCCCCTGGCAGATCGCTTTGGGAATCTCTGAAGTAAAGCTCGGCCAATCATGTCGACTGCCACGGTGTTCAGCTCGTTTTCGTTTCAGCCAACCGTGGCTCATGGTATAAGTAATGTTTGGGAAATGGAAGTAACGATATTGAATACACAGTCGTTCGTGAGAATGGTCGACCGGTTAATTATATTAAGATTTCCCACAGCTGCGCTTTAACGTGAGGCAAGGACGTTTGTGCAACATGGTATTGTCAAGGTTGCCACAGCAAGACCGGCGGAGACATATAGTTATACAACAAACTACAGCTGCAGAACTAATTTAACGAATTTCCGCACTGTGTGTAGGATATCTGACAGGTAGTACAAGGAGAGTGTTTCAAACACGGAGTAACCACATGTTTGAACGAGCAATTGGATGCTAGTTTCATTTCCACTGACAGTGAGCGATCTACCACTGTTACTCCGTTCTTGTGATTTACAATGTAAATGTGAGGTATAACACGAAAACCAATCTTACCTCTTGAACGAGTTCCATTAAGTCTTTCAGGAATCCATTTAGTTCTTCGTTCTCAATTGACCCATTCCGATCCTAAACATTACCACATTACACCAATAACCAATCGAATGGTTAGTCTATCGCGTCAAAACGTGTTGATTGTTGTTGTTTAAGAAAATATATTGTTTTATATTCGACCACCATTGGTTAAGGGTCAACATCATTTGATTGTGACAGAAAGGCAGGTGAGGGCATCCTGAGAATAATATTTTTTGTACAAGAAAATGGAGGTGAATGTGACGTGGATCCTTTGCTTTACACTTCATGCAAACCAGCTTGATATGTGATGTTCCATGTAGGTAGCGGTCACATAGTCAGGTTTTGGCAACAGTTTGGTTAATTTTAGACTTCGTAAATGAAATAAGTTGACATCAATAATAATTCGCACGTCATGTTTTTGTTGTAACAAGCATATAATAATGTGTTCCATTCCATTTCAGCTAATGTTAACTATGCTGTGAAATGAAGAGCATGGTTAAATTAAGATACTGTGCTTGCGATTGCACTTGCGGGTTTGTGTGTGTGTGTGTGTGTGTGTGTGTGTGTGTGTGTGTGTGTGTGTGTGTGTGTGTGTGTGTGTGTGTGTGTGTGTGTGTGTGTGTGTGTGTGTGTGTGTGTGTGTGTGTGTGTGTGTGTGTGTATATATGTGTGTGTGTGTGTGTGTGTGTGTGTGTGTGTGTGAGTGTGTGTGTGTGTGTGTGTGTGTGTGTGTGTGTGTGTGTGTGTGTGTGTGTGTGTGTGTGTGTGTGTGTGCGAGTGTGCGTGCGTGCGTGCGTGTGTGTGTTGTGTAAGGCCATTGCTTGTTTGCGTGCGTATGTGTGTATGTTTTGCGTGGGTGTTTGTATGGATGCACGCTCGCACTCACGCACACACACACACACACACACACACACACACACACACACTTTCAAGTGTATGTTGGTATGTTGGTAAGAGTTTAAAATCAAACCACGGCCAATACACTTTGGTTTCCTCTATTGTTATTGATAACAGTTTTTCTTACGGAAGTAGACCTTTACATTTACTATCCAGTATGAAATGTGTGTTACCTGTGTTGACGTACCATTTAGCCACCCGTCTAAATTACTAATGTTTCCCTATTTTATGTTGTTCAGTGTCTTTTTTCGATTTTACTCGGCTGATTATGTGAACATAAATCGCACGGATAAGATAAATTTGGAAGTTAAGGTAACAGTAATTGAGTCGGCGCTCTATCGCCTGCAAGGCAGTAAAGACATTCTGGCGTCTGTCTTCACTCAGCAAACCGGTTCTGTATTAGCTGTATTAGCCTATAAATACGATCAGCCGGTGTTCAGGTATTTATAGCACTGCATCGTGGAACTTGAAAGCTTGCTAAGATGCCGCGGCAACCCAAAGAAACAGGCGGTTGGTTTTAGCTGACACGTTCACCTGTGTCTCGGATATGGAGGCCGCTTTGAACTAATGTAGGTATAGTATGCAGCCAGCCTACCTTGTCATAGAGGTTGAACACTTTCGTGATGTCTTCTTCCGTGATTTTAGTTACGCCCTTAAAAACGAACAAGTTCAAAGTGGTTAACAATCGTGTGACATTGAAGAGTTTTAACACATATTAATAAAGGTCATCAATATGTACCAATATTGTCAATCAAAGCAAACAACCCAGGCGGTAAATGGTTTCTCGAGAGTCCAATCATTCTGCATCTCTGCGTCGTAGCCCAGCATTCTGAGATATGTATTATCCTCTGCAAGAAAGAACACTTTCTGATATACAATCTACCCTGTTGCTTCACTAATGTTATTCCATGTTCTCCAGTTCCTTGTTACATCGGATATTTAAAATCGCCGTTATTGTGTCGCGTGTACTTATATTTCTTTAATGTCAGTAACATCTGCATTTTTTTAATATGACTAATCTGTGTAGATAGTATTGGAAATTAGGTTTATCTTCATTTTGTAACACTTGTTTCATTTGCAAATGTCAATACTCCGGTAGTTGTATCATCTTCCAGCAGTACTCATTGAGATAAGTCATTGTATTATTATGATAATTGTGGAACATTTTAACAATATCTCTTCCTTCTGAGGCTCACCCGTTTCTGTCAACGTTAATTCCCATCCTTTAACTACGACCTCTGATCTACCATTTGGCGACGCGTTTCAAAAATACAACAATGGTTATTTATATTTATTTACTAAGGTGTTTGTTGTTTGGTGTGCCTTTCTAGAGGGTCTTTCTCCTATATGAGACAATGGAGTGGTACTCACCTCTCAACGGGACCATTTCACTAAGATTCTTAGCTCATAAGGAAACTCCGTCATTAAACAGAATCCGTTGTTCAATATGTGGAATGTTTTCAAAATGCAAACGTCCGACGCCATATCACGGAAGATAGATTGATAGAGTTTATTTTTGGAATCGTACAATTCATACATACAAACACAATCAAACAAGTGTAACAACCGGTGATATAATGTACGATTCCAGGCTGACAGTGGAGCCAATTAAGGTTGTAACAAGTTGGTTTAAAATGATAATAATATAAAATAAGTAGGCCTAGTTATTAAGTGAATGGGTCGCTGTCAACCCCACAAATAGCTATATAAACTACGTGATAATAAGTTCACGCGCAGCATATTGATCAAGTTTCTATAATAGACTAAATATGTAAAATGGAACAACAACAATAGTAAACTATCAATTAAATTGCATAGCAAACATTTGGTGATCCCAACTACCAACATTGACTAGAATATGATTACACATTTGAACAGGTGTTTCGTAATGAAGTAAGGTTCTGCTAGAGCTTCATACCTACTTACAACAATTGCTTTTCGTGCTGACACAAATCTTTTTAGGTTGTTTTTGTTTTGAACGATAGTTGGAATTGCATTCCAGTTCAACGAACCTTTACATAACAAACTCTTTCAAAATCTTACAGTAGAAGTGGTGAAAGAACGTATATGTGAAGTTTGTCTGGATCCGTGAGTGTGTATGGCACAGGTAAATGTAAAAATATCGGATAAAGCATGTGGTAGGCTCCCGTGAACATAATTATACATAACCTTTCCAACTTCAATTGCATATATATCTTGCAATTGTATTAAGCTTAGGCACATAAAGAAGGGGTAATTTATTTTATGTATGGAACGAACAATTTGTTTGCTTAATAAATCATTTTGTGAGATGAGTTTGGTGGGTGGATCCCCACAAGTTGATTCCGTATGTCAAGTAGAGGTAATATAAAGTATAATAAATTGTTTTAAGGGCAGAAACAGGAAGATGGCGGTTAACTTTATTAATTGCATATAAAGCCCTGGTTAGTTTATATTTGCATAGATGTATGTGTTCATGCCAATTAAGTCTTTCATCAATATGAAGGCTTAGACATTTTACACATTTTATACGTTGGTGCGCCACTGAGCTCGGATTGTCTGAGGATATTGGCGCGTAAGAAGTTATTTATTATTATTATTATTAATTATTTTATTAGGCATTGTTAGGAATAATTCTTCACTCTGTGGAGGACTGGATCTACTGAATCACATGCAATCATTTAGGGATAATTTATTCGCACGAAACCATAAGGTCTATGTTTGAATACTAAAGGCTCGTTTTATTTTTTAGAAGGCTTCCGCTTGCCAATTAAACAAAATATAGGTAAGTGATCGGATATATCACTGTACAGTATGCCAGAGTGAACAAATGGGATTGTATGCCGAATATTATATGTTATGAATGAGGGTAGCAGAAGTATGGGTAATACGCGTTGGCTTAGTAATCGTCGGGATGGTGTTTGCAGCTAGATATGTAGGTAAAAGGTCGAGTGATGGTTTATAGGAGTCAATTTGTTAGGCAGTCGAAATGTTGATCAGTTCCTATTATGACCTGATTGTTTGCGCTTTGAGTCTTATGCAATATTGACTCATATCGTTGAATAGATTAAGTGACAGTTACGTTAGCAATCCGGTATATTTCGCCAACGATTGAAGTTTGACCATTACTACTCGATTCAACAAAATATAGATTCAAATTCACCTTTTATGAAAATACCAAGGTCTTCACGAAGATTATACTGAATATTATCACGTGCATACATCGTGATACCACCTTTAGATTTTACCTTCCTGTTTTTTAAAATAAAGTTATAATTAGGCAGTTTGAAAACATGCGCATTATCATCATTTAGAAACGTTTCACATAATAAAATTAAATCAATTTCAAAATGAGCATTATAAAGTTTCGATAATACTGTTTTAAGTTGATCAAATGTTGTAATGAGAGTCGATGTATATTTAGATGGAGTACTTTGTACTTAAACTTATTATGACCAAATTTGTCAGGAAGTATATTGTTAACATCTTAGTCATTTTTATTAATATCAGCTAAATTAAAAGGGTTTGTTTCTACGTCTTCGTTATCCGTCTACCTCAGATTAATTATTTAACATATCGTCCATATTTTATTGGGATTAATTAGTTTGTTATAAGGTATAAAAGAGCGAAATCAGTGTCAACAAAAAGGCTATACGAAAAGAACATCACAGATGTTGAGAAGTTCATAAATTACTTTTCCAGAAAAAAACAATATCTGGTTTAGATAATTGAGAAGTAGTTGAATGTATATAATTATAATAGTTATTTTTGTATACACATTTCAGAAGGTTATACAGTGCAAGTTTAGGAGAGTTAGATACTGATGGACACGTGGCTATGCAGGGAAGCTTAGCAAAAAAACATAAAAAGAAACAAAACGAATGGCTAATTACGAGATAGATGACTGGCTCTGAAGTCAGGCTAAGACGACTAGCAAACAACTAATAATACCTTTAATTATTATCCTGAGATATAGTATTACTAAACAATTGTGCAATTACTTAACTAATACAAAAACTATGATCATAGTATAACATAAGAGTACATGTATATAACAAATTAAATCATATGCAAGATGTAATCTATTGAATAATGACTACTTATATACAGTAGTAGTCACCGTGGGTTTATCATGTAATAATTTTCACCATCAAGGTTGTAACATATAATAATGTTCATAAAGGTTGTAACATATAATAATGTTCATAAAGGTTGTAACATATAATAATGTTCATAAAGGTTGTAACATATAATAATGTTCATAAAGGTTGTAACATATAATAATGCTCATCAAGGTTGTAACACTTTTTAGCAGTCTGTGCGTAATACGACATGTATGTATGTGTGTACCATTGATAAGACATATAACCTGTATATGCGATACACATACCCAGCGTTCATTCGCATGCGTAAAACCAGTTAATACACGTTGAGTTCTTGCGGCGAATTGATTCTCTTGATTGTGTTATTTTTATCTTCAATGACTATGTGGCCGTTGTGCGTCCAATACTCAGCTATCTTCTTGTCCGTTCGTAGTGTCCGAATTTGGAAGGCCATCAGTGAGCGTCGCTGTGTCAGGTCTTCGTTGACGAAGATACATAATGCCGGCTCTGCTGTTTTTTTTGTTGGTCTTTTGTTGCT
This sequence comes from Escarpia spicata, assembly GCA_963995525.1. Classification (NCBI taxonomy): domain Eukaryota; kingdom Metazoa; phylum Annelida; class Polychaeta; order Sabellida; family Siboglinidae; genus Escarpia; species Escarpia spicata. Next base: position 17,253,618 of record OZ023214.1, on the reverse strand, counting down.
CCAGAGCGCTGTAGACAGAGTCGCGTAGTATTTCAGATTTGAATCGTGTAATCATTGTTCTGGGACGGGCTGGGTCTGTCTGGCGCCCCAGTCGATGGCAGCGCTCTATGTCTATGTCCTTTAGGGGAGGGTGCACGTTCATCTTGCTATTTATAACATCCAGCACTTTGGTACAGGCGTCTCCGCAATCCCCTTGACTCGTAGATTTGCACAACTCATATGCCAACAAATCGCCCTAGCGCCCACCAGTCGCGCGAAACCCGTCTGTCCAGCTCGGCAGCAATATTAAAATGGACAATATTTCCGTAGCACAACGGCGAACGTGTCCTGGTGTTGACAGTTTTCAGTAACCAAGGTCACTGCTAAGGAGCGAAATCGATTATAAGGAGTAAAATCTGGCTTGTGAGCTCATAAGAATGTTTGTGAAATGGTCCCATGTAGATGGTACTAATGGAAAGGAGTTTAAGATGACAAAATACTGCAGTGGTGGTTATTGATGCCTTTGGTTACCTGCACCATGGGTGGGCATATTTAGTTAAGATTAATACAGGCCTTAATTGTGATGATCCTTGTGGTACCTCATTAAAAAAATGGGCCAAGAGGCCCAGAAGTCCTTTGGACTATTTTGTGAATTTGTAATACAATTATATACCATTAGAAAGCATATAAAATAAGCTATGAAGTAATATTGACAAATCAATTGTTTGATAACATTTACTGTATGTTGCATATGGCAAAACATTTCCCAATAAATTCAAATTTATGTTGCGTTTTGTCACTTTACTTTTCACCAGACATTTTCTCCATGAAGGAAGCAACATCTCAATGAGCAAGTTGATTTTATTTTATACACCATTCTCCCCTGAAAACAATGGTATAAAACTTGTTCACGTATCTTGGATAATCATTTAATTGTGTACAATTATGTAGAAACACCCCTATGCGAAAGAACAAAAGGGCGTCACTGAGTGTATTTATGCAATATTTGTAATATCTTCTGTCGCCGATATCTATTTTTGTGTTTCGTTTCTTATAACAAATAAACCAACTAACTAAAGTAATGAATTTGGTAAACATTTCGATGTAAATTTATTTGTGAAGCAGTTATTGTCGTTGAAAGTAACATTAACTTTGTTGCTGCCGAAAATGCGTCATGCTTTCAAAGTACATTTTCACGGATAAATATCACACCATTTAGCATGCCTATGCATATTATATCGTCTATCCGCTTGCCCGCCTCCTTGTCATCACCAGTATGAAATAAATTTGCAGAGTAATCCTTCAAATATTTTCGAAATTTGACAATGTTTGCGACTTGTCCGACATCTTTGATTTGGTGATTCCTACGTATTTCCCAATAACGGCAATATACTGACGTCATGCAATGTAAAATGTGAAAACATTTCCTCTGCATAGTGGCACTACCACTCTGTCTATTCAAAATCAGAGAAAAAGTTACTGAAGAGTTTTTTAAATAGGCAAAATGTGAAATTTTACCAGTATGGGGTGCCCTGGTGGGTTAGAATGATTCGATCAAATACAGATCCCTCGTGCATAGTGGCAGTACCCTAAGATATGTCTAAGCAAAATTTGAGAAAAGGTTGCTGAAAGATTTCTGAGATATGGCAGCTAACGGCGCACGGCGCACGGCGCACGGCGCTCGGCGCTCGGCGGAGGCAGAGTGATGGCATAAGTCCGTTGGACATTCGGCCCAAAGGACTAAAAATTATTTTCAATTTGAAGACTTCCCACCGACAACTACCCGTTGTCTTTTGTCAGTCAGTCATTGTTTCTATCCCAATTATTATGCCATCTTCTATGCATGTGGGATTTTAGTTTAAGTAGCAGTCTTTCGTTTGGCATTTTATAGGAAGCTTCCTGAAAATTTAAGTACATATTATCTACTGATGGACCCCATCTGCTCACTTAGTGATTTCTTCAAAAAACGATTTGTTAAGCATCACTTTGATTTTGGTCGAGTATTCCCGTATGATTTGCGTGCATTATCGCAGTCACGTGTACGAGCCAGCAACTGCGGTCAGTCGCTCGCACATATTCACTTTAACACACAAACACTCACCCTGAATATCGGTCGACAAAGGTAATTTTCTTTCACCTGGATCAATCTGAAACAAATATATATACTGTTTGTTATTGCACGAGATAGATATACACATATTGGTTTCACGTGCTTGTGACGCATCACTAAAGCTTCTTGCTCAAGTACTGTCCATAATCGGTACATGCACCCAAACAAGTGTGAAATACTATACTACTATACTATTCAACATTTTAACTTGTGATAATTATGTTTTACTGTGGTACAATGCACTATGCCATCGTGCACAATTTAAAAACGAAATTATAAAAGCATTATCGTTTCTTTTCGTTGTCATTATTAATACATCACATCATGTAAGCTCTATATACACATGCTTTAATAAATTGTTCAAGTATATGAATACTAATCACAATATATACTAAATAGTATTATTGTTTTCGATATCGTTAATCCACTTGCACGATCATAATCGCGTTTTTCAGCCATAAATAAATAAATACGTTTTTCAATTAAATAATCGCTGGTGAATTGTTACAGATTTTACGCAAAAATGTGTTATTGCGCAACATTTTGTTGGCTCGCTGCCTAATGGACCTATCTACTCACTTTGCCATTTCACTTAGCTGTAGTTTGCCGTCCTTATTCCGGTCAAACAGTTGAAGCTGCAGAAGAACAAACAACAATATGTCCGTTAGTAAGTCAGCGGAATAGGTGCTCCATTAATTGCATTTGACAGCTGTTTATTGAACTAAATCAAGAAACTGGCTTTGTTTTCTTTGCTGCCCTTTTTTGTGTACCCCAATTAACGTTTTGGACATACTGGTTTGCTTGTTTGAAAGAGTTTGTTTGAAAAGGGTCATAGTAATATTCGCCATATTGTAACATAGTAGTGACATTTTGAGAAACATTGTGTGTGCATCTTCTCCCTACCGGCTCAACAAATATTCGATTGGTCATGATTTGTCTGCATCGAAATAGACATGTGTGGGACGTATATGGTGATCGCATGCCACTTCCTTTGATATATTTGACGAACCCCCAAATAATTATTAAACCAAACATGCGGACGCCTGGGGTTCAGTTGTGCTCATAATTATGAATTAGACAAACGACACTTAATTTAGATGATTTACACTAAAAGCTTCCGGTGAGCGACCTTACGAGACCATATCCATTCATCGTGAATAATTGATGAAATACAGAGTCAACGCAGCTTCAACAGTGGCATTGAAACAAGAAACATGATCACATATTTGTGTAGAACAGACATGTTGACGCATATGTAATGCCAATAATGCCAAAGACAACCATATATTGTGTGAGATGTATGCCATCTAAATAATTGAATTCAGTAGTAAAAACATGATGAGCATTAGCTGCGTCCTTTGACCAGTCCATTTTTTAATTCGACTCCGATACACAGTACAATGGAAGACGCGCTCCGAGAAATGAGATCATGCAGGAATATTGAAAAGAAGCAGAACAAAAACGCGAGGAGCGACTTGCGGCTGGTGTACAAGAAGAAAGCTTCCGAGATCGTTGGAGTCCAATATCTTCACACGCGTTCAGTCTGCTAGATGTGAAATATACATGTGCTTCGTTTTCGAACATGCAGAGTTTCTTTTACTATAAACCAGAAAAGAAGAACACACTCATGCAAGAAGAACCGTTTTGCTTAGAATTTACCTCTATGCAATTAAAGGGTGACACAATGCTACAATTAAAGAGTGACACAATGCTACAATTAAAGGGTGACACAATGCTACAAATATAACACAACATAACAAAGATGTTGCATAACGTGAATTTAATGTATTTACACTTTTGTCTGTTTCTCCTTGATCCACTGAAGTCCGAGCAGCCAGTAGGCGTATGTCATTCATAGGTAATTACTTAATAGATTCTGAGACTCCCAAACGTTGTTCATTCTTCATTGGTGGATCCACTTAGCACTTATACGGGCGGTTAGCTTTCACCGCACACATCCTACACGATTACACATCCTCTCTGACTAATTCTGTCCTTGACAAAATGCCTGGTTCAACTATATCATTGACCACCTTGAAGTTAATGGATGGTTGTAATTCGCTGCTGTTCGGAATTAACAAGTGTCAGCTACGTAGACTCCAGTACATTCAGACCACGACTACTAGTCTAATCACACGAACAAGGAGAAACGAGCACGTAACACCAGTCATGAAAAATCTACATTGGCTTCCCATCCAAGAAAGAATTACGTTTAAAATTCTCCTGATCACCTTCAAATTTCCGAGCTTCTTGTTGATTATCAGCCCACACAGTCCCTCCGATTAAATTATGCTGGTCTGCTGACAATACCAACCACACGCCTCAAGTCTTTTGGAGACCGTGCGTTCTCCAAAGCGGCCCCTTTACTTTGGAACAATCTGCCACAGTCAGTCAGACAGTGTGACACTATTGTGTTGTTTAAGACGGCGCTGAAGACACACTGTTTTTAAAATCGCTTCCACTACCTAAATGAGTGACATATATAATTGTGAACTTTTTGGTAAAACGCTTTAAACAGAACTAAGGACTGGATACAGCGCTATATAAGACGTTGTTGTTATTATTATTAATGGTGGCAATGCTTATGATTACAACACTGGCATCGCCAGTATTACTATGTATTGACACGTTTGACCGGAAGCACGTAGGCTGTGGTGCGATAGGTACATATACACCCCTCCTCACCACTATGGCAAAGTACTTCCGCTTTAGAGGACAATAGTTGCGTTTGAGGGAAAATCTTTCTGATTGATTAAAACAAATTAACAGCACCTCACCCACGTGTTTCGATGTAATGTTCGAATGCATGTAAAGGTTGAGTGGGACACCTCTTTTCCCCTCCCCCGGTTCTCCTGATGCTATGTCTCACGTCATCCAAAGGTTGACTGCGACCCCGCCAAAATATGAACGTCACCGCGGCAAAATATCCAACATCACCTATCACCCCGTCTTGCGACGCCCCCATCCCACCCTCAAAATCATACACGCTACGGGCCAGTAGCCGGTCAGGTGTAACGGGGATATGGTTTACTTAACACGTCGGTAGATCAGGGAAACCGCTTACAATGGTGGCTGTGTATTCTATCAGCTTCTCCTCCGATACTTGGTCGTCCTTTTTGGCATCCTTCAATAAATGCATCAGGAATTCCTGTAAATGAAAGCGCGTTGTAGGTAGTACTTTTTCCTGTTACCAGGTGTACTTTCATAACATATGAAGGAGCTCGTTTGTCCCGAAAATTTAATGTCAGAATATGTTACAAGTTGGACACGTAATAAATATATGTTCAGACATATGTTCAACCTAGCAATTCTTAATTATCACACGAAAGGCTGAATGGAGACGTGCTATTAACAATTGGTAATGTTTATTTTTTATTTCTTATATAACATATTTATGCGAATATGATGCCGTCCAAACTACACAAATTATCGTAATACAGTGCTACTCGCAAATGTCACGTCTGAAAAGCGCAGTATATACCTATTTTATCGCCTATGTAGTCGCATAAATACAGATCCGTTATGCATGTTATTGCCAATACGCCTTCGTATTTTATCCGTCGAAGCTAAAAACCCTTCCTATGGAAACATTTAGCATTAAAAGACCGTAATAAATTGCCTCGAAGAGTCCGTTTATTGCATGTGCTTTTTGTTTACCTTGAGTTCGTCTGCTTCGATGTATCCACTGCAGTCTTTGTCGAACTCACGCCATGTCTGAGAGTATATACAGGATTAATTTAATGATCACATTCAATCATAATGTTAATGATTGATGATGATGATGATATATATATGTATATATATGTACATCTATATATATATATATATATGTACATCTATATATATATATATATATGTATGTATTGCTGATGTAGGCTTATTGTAGGTAAATAATCACACTTAGAACATTGTTTGTGACTGCAGTAACAGTTAGTGACAGCCGACACTTAGGGACAGACATTATAGCTTCCATGTAGTAATGTTATCAACTACGCGCATCTATACGACATTTTAATACCGCGGCCGCTAAGTCGCATCAGATATTCCCATTAGCGCTCGTTGAATCGCCATGAAATATTGAAGAGGGCGCCATTTGAATATTATCGTAAGAGGCGAAACTTATGTCAATCGGAAGGAATCAATATGTCATTATGCGCTTAAGTTACTTACTTTCATGAACTCGACGCTGGACTCAAGCGGATTGCTGTGGTGGAAAAGCAGCAGGAAATTCTCTTCAGTCGGCAGAATCTGCGCCAGCTGCACGAGACAGGAGAAGAAACGTTAAATCGACCGTATATCATATGTTTGGTCTGTACCTTGTGGGTATATAAATGCACTAATGGAAGGATCGATATGTGGTAGAATAGTTGCATAATTGAATTAGACGACGTGTTGGTGAATTGACAATCGACCTATTGATCGATTGTGAGGTCAATCAATACATTAATTAATGTATGCATCAATGGTTGCATGACCGTGCAATTTCTAGGAACAACGCCCGATGACCATGCGGCTGATGTTAAAATTTATTTTCCACTGAGAATTGTTTTCTTCAAAATCAATATCAATTTAGGTAATTAACAATACATGTACCTGTATCATATGCCTCAGCCTTCTAGGGATCATTTTTATAGTGACATTACATCTTGCGATACTACATATCAATCATTATTGGGCTATATCTGATAACTGAATGGTTTATGAATGTCACATAAAAATGTACATCGACGCATTGGTGTACAGTTGCTTCTCCAATAACACCGTATTATCGTACGTCTACCCGCCACTGTGGTTGCATTGCCGTAGTCGTTGTTACTAGCCTAATATGTATAGAACGATTCCCGATTTACTACCTTTTCGCGTGAAACCAGTAGTAGATCATCGTGTTATATGTGTCATATTTACAATTACATGAACAACATCTTAGAGAAAAGTCCTCTTTTACGAGGAAGTACACATTTTACTGGCTCGAGTTAACGACCGCTACGGCGAGTGCATGGTCGTTACATTTCCTCGTTGACACAATGACGCTACTGCCTATATGTTATGACTCACTGGCCGTGCATGAAAGCTTTAATTTAAATTATCATAGGCAGCGACAACAAAGACGAATTTCAGACGAGACGCGTGAATGTATAATGTAAAATGAAGATACGTTTACCACACACACACACACACACCACACACACACACACACACACACACACACACACACACACACACACACACACACACACACACACACACACATACACACACACAAACACATACACACATATATATATATACATATGGAACAGGTTATTCTCTCAGGAATGTTGCCAGTAATGGGAGGAAGGGGGGCAAGATACAGAAACTGTAAGAGGATTGCGATCAACGCACTAGTTGAGCAGATGTGTGAGGAAGAGGGCGTGGGATTCATAGATTTATGGGGGTACTTTGTTGGGAGAGAAGATATGTACATGAGAGATGGCCTCCATCTAAGTGGAAAAGGGGCAGCAGTATTCTCGGAGAATCTGCTGCGATCTGTTGACAGTGGGACAGGTTGCATCTATTTAAACTAAATTCGCAGGGGGGACTCGCAGAGAAGCCTGAAACCTGAGGCATAGATAAAGACAGCAAAAATAATTCAGCAAAGAATGTGTCTGAAGCTGGGTATAAATGTGTTTGTTTAAATGCAAGGAGTATAGTAAACTAAAGAAATGAACTAAACATTATGGTAGAAGATATTGACCCTCACATAATAGGTATAACCGAACCATGGGCAACCACCGATATATCAGATGCCGAATTGGGACTGACATGATATGTAATGTTTAGGAAAGATAGAATAGGAAGAAGGGGAGGTTGAGTTATTTTATATATTAAAGAATCTATCCAGGCTTGTGAAATAAAATTATACATAGAAGCATATTGCGAAGAAGCTGTTTGGTATAACATAGTTACAGGAAACTCAACGTTAACGGTTGGATTAGTTTATCGAAGTCCAAATATAAGCATAGAAGAGAATGAAAAAATACAAAACGCTATAAGGGAAGTGAGCAAACGGGACTGTGTTATTATTATTTTAACCAAGGACATATAAAATGGAAATCTCTACAGAGTATGGGTAGTGAGGACCAAATGTTTTTTGTTTTAGTACAAGATAGTTTCCTTTCTCAACATGTGCTAGAACCAACCAGGGGAGAGAATGTGTTAGACATAGTTTTGTCCTCACAGAATGAATTAGTTGACAATGTTAAATTATGTGAGCCTCTAGGAAGTAGTGATCACAACCAGATACATTTTACCATCAAAGTAAAATCAGAAAGAAATAATAAAAAGCAGTTCAGGAGAAATTTCCACAAAGGAAGATATAAGGAAATGAGGAAATATTTAGCTAAGATAGACTGGAATAACACACTGAAGAATAAGACAGCAACAGAATGCTGGAATATCTTAAAGAATGAAATAGAGTGCATCGTAGATAAATTTGTTCCCTTCAAAAAACAAGTGAAACGGACCAGAAAGAAATACTTTTCGAAAGAAGCCATTAGAAACATTAAGCATAACCAAATGATGAATTCTCATCGATTATATCAGCATTAGAAAATAATGGTAACGCTAATCTTATTATTGCAGGGGATTTTAATATAAATTTGCTTAAAATAAATGAAAATGATACATATAGTAATTTTTTTGATACCTTAATATCATACAGCCTTTACCCTCATATTACACTTCCTACCAGGTTCACTAGAACAAAAGGCACTTTAATAGATAATTGTTTTTGTAAACTAAACAAATTTATATTAGATAGTACTGCGGGTATTCTAACCAAACGTTTCTCTGACCATCAACCGTATTTCATGATTATTGACACTTTACTAAATCCAGAACCATCTCCTCGATACGTAAAAATAAACATATCAAACGAAATAGCTATGTATAAGGTTAAACATGAAATAAATTCAGATGCAATTTACAATAAACTAAATAGAAATGTGAATGCCGATACAAATCGTAATTACGAGATCATATACGAGGAAATTTCACGGGCAACAAAAAAGCATATGCCAACCAAATTAGTTAAATTTAATAGATATAAACATAAAAAATCAACATGGATTACTCAAGGAATATTGAAATCAATTCGGTATCGAGACAAACTATATAAACAATTGAAAGTAACAAATCCAAATTCGTTAAATTATGAAACTATTAACATTAATCTCAAAACGTATAACACGATATTAAAGAAAAACATTCGTGAAGCAAAACAAATGTATTTTGAACACAGTTTTAATCTATTCAGAAACGATATAAGAAACACTTGGAAAACTATTAATGAATTCCTCTCAAAAAAACCTACACAGCATAAATTACCACTATTTTTTAATGATAACGGTATCAAATTAACAGATAAAAAAGATATTGCTAACAAATTTAATAGATATTTTACAAATATAGGTCACTCTATAGCAGAAGATATTAAATATGCAGGTAACAAAACCTACAGTTCTTTTCTAAATAAACAAATAAATTATACTTTTACTTTTGAAAAAGTAGGTGAAGATACTGTAAAAAAAGTTATACAAAGTCTCCCCTCTAAAAACAGCTATGGATTTGATGGTATATCTTCAAAATTACTAAAAATAATTGAACCAGTCATTATCAAATCATTAGCGATTTTAATAAACCAAGTATTACACACCGGAATGTTCCCTGACAAACTCAAAATTGCTAAAGTCATTCCAATATTTAAAAAAGGCGATCTGTCATTATTTGAAAATTACAGGCCTATCTCTCATCTTCCTTCTATATCAAAAGTACTTGAGAAGATAATTGTTACACAATTATCATCATATTTTAACGACTTAAAACTTCTTTTTGATAACCAGTATGGCTTTAGACCGAAACATTCTACTGAATATGCCGCACTTGAGCTAATTGATAGAATAGTAACTCAAATGGATACAAATGACATACCTATTAGTATATTTCTCGATTTGTCTAAGGCATTTGACACCATCGATCATAAAATTATATTAAATAAATTAAAATACTATGGCCTAAGAGGTTCAACACTACAACTACTTAAAAGTTATTTATAAAATAGAAAACAATACATTGAAATAGAAGACATAAAGTCATACATTTTATCAGTAACCATTGGCGTTCCTCAAGGTTCAATACTCGGACCACTATTGTTTGTTATATATATTAACGATTTCTCACAAGCCAGCCATAAGTTCGATTTCATTATGTATGCAGATGACACCACACTATTTAGTACTGTAAACTCTTTTAGTGACAACCCCGAAAATTAAAACATACAATCCTCAATAAATGAAGAACTCTCTAAAGTTATTGAATGGCTAAAAATTAATAAATTATCGCTGAATAAAAACAAATCAAAATATATGATTTTCCATATGCCAAATAAACGCACAACGACTTTTACACCTAAAATAGATGATGTAAATATTGAAAAAGTAGACGAATTTATCTTCTTAGGGTTGACTTTGGACTCAAACTTAAATTGGAAAAAACATACTGAAAAAGTATCAAATAAATGCTCCAAAATAATTGGCATATTGAATAGATTAAAATACGTACTACCTGTGCAAATAAAAGTTATGTTATATAACTCGTTACTATTATCTCACATTGTTCAAACAAAGGACCAAGCGTCTAATTCTAGCAAACATATGTTAAATGCTGCTTTAATGTAATTTTGTCATGTTAAGATGTACCCGGTGTTCAGTGTTAGGTACTCGTATAATGTTGTCGTGTTAAGATGTACCTGGTGTTCAGTGTTACGGTACTCGTGTAATGTTGTCATGTTAAGATGTACCTGGTGTTCAGTGTTACGGTACTCGTATAATGTTGTCATGTTAAGATGTACCTGGTGTTCAGTCTTACGGTACTCGTATAATGCATTATTAAATAATTAGTTAGTTTATTATGTTTTTTTTTTTTGGACACGAATCATAGTTTTCATTTCAAATATGACATGAATAAAGAACACAAGCAATGTGTTGCTTCGTTCCATTTGTTACGTAATGTATACATATTTCATATTACTGCTACATCTGTGCTATACTTAACATTATGTATCAATAAAGATTATTATTATTATTATTAATTATTGTATTATGGCATGGGGTTATCAGGGAAACAGAGTTATGAAAATCCAAAAGAAAGCAATGCGAATAATAACACTAAACAAATACAACTCACATACTGAACCACTCTTTAAAAAACTAAATCTGTTAAAAGTTGAAGACATCTTAAAGCTACAAGAGTTAAAATTTTATTTCAGATATATTCACAAAAATCTACCGGATTATTTATTAAAATGGCAAATTGTTCCAAAAGATAACATACACAACTACGACACTCGGAATACACAAAATATATATACATTCAGAACTAAGCATGACTTTGCAATGAAATGTTTGAAATACAACTTGGCACACGCTATAAATAACACGCCTGATTTAATTAAAGATAAGATATACACCCACAGTATGCGAGGATTTTCAATATATGTAAAAAATTATTTTTTACTAAAATACGATTATAGGTGCACATTATCAAACTGTTATACATGCCACCAAAACATATAATAAATGAAGTTTTGAAAATGTGCAATCGTTTACAAAGACGCTAGCGTAAGAATGCATAAATGAGTACACGTACATGCAAAATAAAAAAAAATACAGTTGCAGGCATGAACACACACACGCATACACGCACACACATACACACACACACACACACACACACACACACACACCCACGCACACATACATATACACCTTTGAGATTGACATTATTGTTGAATAAAAGAACCTACGTTATTTTTACGTAAATGGGGTGGCTCTTATGATAGCGACATTTTTTCTTAATAGGAGTCACCGACCCCGTCTGATATATATATATATATATATATATAGACAGTATGTTATCAAATAAAAGTGTTTTTTTTTATTCCTGCAAATTACTGAATTACATACTTATGTATCATGCGTAGTATATATTTTTGTGTCTGTATATGCTTTATTGTTTTTCTACAATCAAGTATGAAAAACAATTTGTACTTTTTATATACATGGGGTAAAAAAACTTCTTCGTTCGTTCGTTCGTTCGTTCGTTCGTTCGATGTGGACGTCATATAGGCGTACTGGAAATGACTAAGACTACAACATTTATAAAGAAGCACTAAACCAAGCTACAGCTGAAATTAGAAATTCAAAGAGAAGCTATGAACATGAATTTTATGCGTATGTTCGAAGCAAACAGAAAGTTCAGGATAAGGTCGATCCTCTAGAAGATAGTGCTTAAAATATCATATCAGAATGATTCTTAATGGCAGAAGACCTGAATGAGTATTTTAGTTCAGTGTTTACCAGAGAAGACACTAGTTCACTGCCAGTACCAGAGGCTAAGTTCAAGGGGGCAGAATCAGACTATTTAAGACAGTTAATTGTAACCCCAGAAATGGTAGCTAAGGACATTAGGGCTATGAAGGATAATAAATCACCTGGCGTGGATGGTATTCCACCCAAACTATTATTGGAAATTGTAGAACAAATTAGCATACCGCTTGCAACAGTTTTCAACTTGTCATTAGAAGAGGGAGTGGTTACTTTAGAATGGAAAGAAGCAAACATTATACCGTTATTTAAAACAGGTTCGAGAAACAAGTCAAATAATTATAGACCAGTTAGTTTAACATCGGTGATTTGTAAATTATTAGAAAGACTAATTAAAGATCACATGGTGGATTTTCTTGTTAAACATAACTTGATAAACACATATCAACATGGGTTTCTAAAAGCGAGGTCATGCTTAACAAATATGTTATGTTTTTTGGAAGATATCACTAAGTGGGTAGATGATGGATCACCAGTCAATATCATCTACTTAGATTTTCAAATAGCTTTCGACAAAGTGCCACATTAAAGATTACTGCTTAAACTAAAGGCCCATGGCATAGGAAATGGTATAATTAACTGGATAGAAAAATGGCTGATTGACAGAAGACAACGGGTAGTTGTTGATGGGGAGGCTTCAAACTGGAAATCAGTTTTGAGTGGGGTTCCACAGGGATCAGTACTGGGACCTATATTATTCTTAATATATATAAACGATTTGGACGATGATATAGCTAGCAAGGTGTTGAAATCTGCAGATGATACAAAAGTGTTTAGAAGGATTAAAAGAGATGGAGATAGACAGCATTTACTAGATGATCTTGACAGGTTGATCAAATGGTCTGAAAAGTGGCAAATCAATTTTGGGAAATGTAAATGCCTTCACACAGGACATGGGAACGAATATGTAGAATATACAACGGGGGAGACTGTACTAAGTACTACTGTAAAAGAAAAAGGCTTAGGGCTGGCAATTAGTGCTGACATGAAGGTTTCAGAGCAGTGTGGAATTGCAGCTTCAAAAGGAAATCAAATCTTTGGATTGATTAGGCGAAATATAGCATATAAAGAAAAAGAACTAATAATACCGCTGTACAAAACAATAGTTAGGCCTCATTTAGAATATTGTATACAAGCATGGAGGCCATACCGCAAGAAGGACATAGATATGCTAGAAAAAGTACAGTGGAGAGCGACTAAAATTACACCAAAACTGAGGGATCTTAGTTATGAAAAACGCCTAAAAGAATGTGGTTTTCAGATAGAAGTGTTTAAAATATTGAATGGTTATGAAAATATTGATAGAAATATGGTTTTTTTCAGTTAAGAAAGATAGAAAGACCAGAGGACATAAAGTTACATTTGTAAAGGAGCAGTGTAGATTAGACGTAAGAAAGTTTTCATTTTCACAAAGGACTGTGAAAGAATGGAACAGATTATCTGATGATTGTGTGGGTGCTAGTAGTGTGAATATGTTTAAAAATAAAATCGACACATACCTCAGAAGGGCTGGATATATGTAGATAAAAGGGTTGGACTCTCGACCACCTGCCATCTAGAGTTAATTCTCTGGATGGCAATCTTGTTAAATCTTGTTAAATATATATATAACACTACATACTGTCCTGTTCTGCTACATAATATGCCATGACTTCGTAATACGTGTGTCTTTAACAAGATTTAACAAGATTGCCATCCAGAAAATTAACTATAGATGGCAGGTGGACAAGGAAGCCTTTGTGCCATGTCGAGACTTTTTATCTACTAGTATCCCGCCCTTTTAAGGTATGTGTCAATTTGATGTTTTAACATATTCACGCTACTAGCACCAACACAATCAGGAGATAATCTGTTCCATTCAGTTATAGTCCTTTGTGAGAATGATAATTTTATTATATCTAATCTACACTGCACCTTTACCAATGTAACTTCATGTCCTCTTGTCCTTCTATTTTTCTTAACTGAGAAAAAAATAGTTCTATCAATATTTTCATAACCATTCAATATGTTAAACACTTCTATCTGATCTCCTCTCAATCTCATGGTCTCTAGTGTTGTTAAACCATATATTTTAGATGTATTTCGTAACTAAAATCACTCAATTTTTGTATCATTTTAGTTGCTCTCCTCTGTACTCGGTACTTTGCACATTGTCCCTTCCAGAGTTCAGGACCTACTTCTAGAACACAGTCTGCAATAACTATTAATTACCAAGGTGCGTTCCTAATGACTGATACAAAGATAAGCATGCCAATTATCCGTGCACTGTCCCTCACAAAATGTCAGAGACAGTTTTGTCTGTGCGTCAGACATCGATATTTTACGCTTCGGACCAATACTGTTAATACATTCATATCATCATAGCAATGTTTATTTAAAAAAACCTTTGTCTGAGAGGGTGTGAGGGGCCAGATGAAAGTAATTTTGTCTGACATCGGACATCGACGTTCGGAGATGATCCCTTATATATTAACAATCGTATATGCTTAAGTTTGTTTCTTTTTCTAACATTCGCTGATATTATTGCTTAGTAACGTCAGCAAGACAAACAAACTCGTCATTTAATTTACAACCGGCCACAACAAGGTTGTCAATAACAGTGACATCGACAGTACTGATTGCTATCATATATTTCAACCAATGTCACATAATAATCTAATTTTATCGGCATTTACCTCACCCGATCTAATGGCATACATAGGGTCGAATGGATCTTCTGCACAGAGTTGACACCAGACTAATTGTTGAAACAAAATGTCTGCTTTAAAAAGCCACTGAGAGCCACTGACGACAGGATGTCGGTTGTTGACAGACCAGGGCGTAATCTTCATCACATTTATCATTTATCATCATCAGGTACGTTTCATTAGATTCGTAACGGATGGCTCTGTAATCTTTCTCGTGCCGCGTCCACACATGCACACATGCACACACGCACACACGCACACACGCACACACGCACACACGCACACACGCACACACGCACACACGCACACACGCACACACGCACACGCGCGCGCGCGCACACACACACACACACACGCATGATCCAGTGCGGTTGGATTTTCTTTTCCTGGTATGAAATTGGTCTGCGCTGCAACGTTCCTGCGTAGAACAGCAGGAGATGAGAATAATTATTGCCATAGTATATAATTGTTATTATATTATGATATATTCATATCAAAAAATACATTGTGTGTGTGTATATATATATATATGTGTGTGTGTGTGTGTGTGTGTGTTTGTGTGGGCGTATGTCTGCCTACATTTGCTGATGTTTAAAAATGTACGTTGTATATGACGCGATAAAATCCCCGACCAACTGTAACATAATAAATAACATAATGTAAAACATAATCTATAATATAATGTTATACATAATATCAAAAATAGATAAGCGAGCGGAAAAATTAACAACTCGGGACATGTCCAAAATCACTCAGTTCAGTGGTCGCTAGCAAACTTACGTTTCATCCGATCCGAAAAATCTTGGTACCGTTTGAAAGATTACACCTTCTGTTATTCTAGCACATACGTGGTTTCTCGATAATAATTCCTACAAGAACCTTCACACATATTTGCAATCATGTTGTTTCCAGTCTTTTACACACCAGCGAACCAACTTGTTTCGTCGACAAAGTTCACCCATCTACCGATAGGAGCGCAAATTCTAATTTGCATAGGTTTCAGACATGCGTATACTGGACCACTCGGTTTCTGCCTTACGCCAGCATAATATGCAGTTTTCACCAACATTTTTTTAAATCGTACAGCAACGTATCAATATTATTAATTAGAACCACTTATTGCATTAATGGAATGCAAACGAAACGTCAAATAAGTTGTTTTAGTTAAATACTTACAATATTCGTAAGACGATAATCACTTCACGCGCCAAACGGAAGCACTCGGTTTCTGCCTCATCGTGTTCAAAATCATCACTGTGCGACAAATCGCTATGCATTCACTGTATAAACTCCACGGGCTGTTCGTTAACATTCCTGTGATGATTAGGGTGAATAGTTGCTTACAATTTCGTCCGCTAAATTTTAATAGTACGGTTGTTTACATCACCGTCACCGACATGATGCACTGTAGTCACGTGGTCTGCGTTCGCTATCAAAATATATGTCAAAAACCTGTTTGCCTCGTTTTAATTTGAGACAAATAATTTTGTTGCAAGTTTGTAGACATCCTTTGCTCATTGTGTCCGATATATCTGACTAAAGATGTATTTAATACGAGATCCAGCTATATAATTGTAATGAGGCAGAAACTCAGATAGGGCAGAAACCGAGTAGGTGATTATACTTCATAAGTTCTTGTTTTCATGCTATTTAGACTCCACCCACTTTGCAGACGACATAAACACAAGTAAACAAACTGTCTGTCAGCGTCCGGCGATCGCTAATGTAATGCCAACATTCGGTGAAACTTAATCTATCTTTTTTGACATGCAAAAATGGGTGGAGCTTAACATGTAAACATCAACTGCTGAGATCGGCCATGTGCGATGCCATAGCAACGCAGCGGTGATTGACAGGAAATGTGCAGTTTCGCCGACAGATGGCGAAGAATACCCGATGCTAACATCGTTCGCCGAGTTCAAGCGGATGAAAACAACCACATTTCAGATAAACACAATGGTGAAAATATACTTTAACATGATCAACCGTGCTATTTACTACGTAGATGAAAAGGTAATCTTTCAAACGGTACCAAGATTTTTGGGATTGGATGAACCGTAAGTTTGCTAGCGACCGCTGAATTGAGTGATTTTGGACATGTCCCGAGTTGTTCATTTTTCGCTCGCTTATCTATTTTTGATAATATATAACATAATGTATAGCATAATCTATAACATAATCTACAACATAATCTATAACATAATCTATAACATAATCTATAACATAATCTATAACATTATCTATAACATAATGTATAACATAATCTATAACATAATGTATAGCATAATCTATAACATAATCTATAACATAATCTATAACATCATGTATAACATTATCTATAACATAATCTATAACATAATCTATAACATAATCTATAACATAATCTATAACATAATCTATAACATAATCTATAACATTATCTATAAAATAATGTATAGCATAATCTATAACATAATGTATAACATAATGTATAACATAATCTATAACGTAATCTATAATATAATGTATAACATAATCTATAACATAATCTATAACATAATGTATAACATAATCTATAACACAATGTATAACATTATCTATAACATAATGTATAACATAATCTATAACATAATCTATAACATAATCTATAACATAATCTATAACATAATCTATAACATAATCTATAACATAATCCATAACATAAACTATAACATAATCTATAACATAATATATAATATAATATATAACATAATCTATAACATTATATATAACATACTCTATAACATAATCTATAACATAATCTATAACATAACGCATACCACATCTACATACCGTTTTCGGACACAAGGAAACATAGCTTGATGTTTTATCCCAGTTTCACATCGACTGTTGTCAGTGTGTCAAGTGAACTGTACAGTAACATTCGGTTAATGTCGCGGATTCCTAGAAACTTAATCTGCACCTTATCATTGTCGTATTAGTAAATGTGGCGATTGCTACCCAGCGTTCACTCAACGCATTAATTGCGTCGGTGATGAGGCTAACATACCTCTGATATCTCAATCTTGTCGTCGTCATTTTCGTCAAAGGCGTCCATGAACGCTTCCTTGATGTTCGCCAACGCAGATTCTGACAGTAACTGCGAACAAATGCTCCATCTTAGCAAACAAAGTGGCACGTTCAATATATCGCCTCAGTGAACATCGGACACGTAGTTTTACACGTCCACTAGAAGGTATAATTGATTGGCATTGTTGTCTAAAAAAAAGAAATTAGATTATGTAACCAAGAACACGTTTAGAAAACGAGAGCGTTAATCGCGCATGTGGGTCAAAAGTGCCGACGTGTAATTTTTATGATGTTGATATTTGGGCCAAAAGACACTAAACGTTGAATATATGTAACAAAGTCCTGATTTGTAAGATGTTTATATGTGAACCAGCAGACATTACATAATGAATATGTGTGACAAACTGCCGGGGCATGTCATGTTAATATATAGGCCGTTGACAATACACGCCGGGAAGGTGGAACATAGCGCTGAGACGCATTAACACCTGTTCCAACGAACACTACACGCTGATAACATTGGTAGGCTTGTTTGTGAAACACCGGAAGACAAACGTCAGACGTCCCCGCCATATTGCATGTCCCATAAATCACGGTATCTCATCAACGTCACCGTTCACTGCCTACCACAGATGGTCGTTTCTTTACAAGCTATATTCAACAACAGAACACTTGCACACACGCACGCATATAAGCATGCACGCACGCACTTTCCCGCTACATTCACGCCTCTCTTACAACCCGACTGATTGCTTGCCCATTCATTGGTCCTAGATGACTGATTACAATGCCGGAGCTCGCGTCCTCTTATTGTTGCACAGGGTGTGCGATTGCGCCTCGCCTCAGAACGTAGGCGTACGTCGTCGAACGAAGATCGGATACCTACCTCGCGACAGTCAGTTGCACTCACGCTGGCCACGAATTCTCGAAGGAAATTGTCCAACTCACTTCCTTCAATGAAGCCATTTCCTGAAAGTAGAACCGTTAGAATATTGAAGTAACACTATATGTCAATCAAAAGACACGGCACTAGCAGGAATAGGCAGGTATAAGTTACATGAAATCCTGGAATGAGGTGTGCAGTTGGCAAACATAACTTGGTAAGGTGAGTAGTGGACATGAAGGTCGATGGCGGGTAGACGTAAGATGATACAGGGCGACTAGAAAAGCGGATGACGTTGGTCACTATTATCAATGTCCAATGATTTGTTGTTTCCAACCGACCCTTTCGATGTATGAGATGTTATAAAAAAAACTATCAGCAGTGAAATATATCCGGAACATATATATAACATTTAGTTACACAAATACAGTTCACGGTATGATCCAATATAAGAATTGTGAAGGGCAGCAAGACAAAAACAAGAGTTGTCATGCTTTGAGACAATCTCGTGCCTTGGAGACCAGCGTAAGCTTGAATATCATATCTTGCTTGAATATTATATCTTACTTGAATGCCATATCTTGCTTGAAGACCAGCGTATGCTTTGAGACAATTTCCAGTGTGGAGATAATAAGATGTATAAAAACCATCTCAAGCTTGGAGACCATCTCATCCAGGGATACAGTGTCATGTTTGAAAACCATCTCATGCAGGGAGACAATAATTATTATCATGATTAGAGACCGTGTCAGGCTTGGAGTTACGCTACTTTTTTTAATTGCAAAGAACGATTTCACAAAACTCAGTTTAATTATATCAACTGGATGTACTTCATCGAACCGTAATAAATATTGCCGTAACTAGCACAGTGTGTCTCCTTACTGGCAAAGACACTGATGTTTGTGTAATTGATGGTCGCTTTCGAACGTGACACAGACGATTAGCGAAGATGTTGGCCGTTTCCTTGCACACGATGTACTATGATTGTCTTCGGAATTAATGACACTGCTATGACACGTTCCACCTTAGAGGCGATGTTCATCGATGCGTGTGCTCCAGTCGCTCATTCTACAGTTTTGCATCTGATATCTAGCACATGTACCTACATGCGCAATTAATCGCACGCAATCATGTGTACGCATAAAACATCGGGTTGTTATACGAGTGCATAAGGGTGTCGCTATTCTAGAATTGTTCAAATTGTAATAAAATAATATGATTTTCTGGGAAGATATATCATTGACGAAGTGCACGATTGGCAGCAATGAAACGAGACGCTATATATGAATGCTTGGATGAATGAATGAATGAATGAATGAATGAATGAATGAATGAACGTTTATTCAGAACATTGATAACAATATATACAATACAAGACAACCAAACAAGTTTAACTATAATACAAGTGAGAATATACAATGTTTGAAGGGGGTAAATACGAAGTCATTGACTTTTGTGTAAATTTACCCCTGACATATATTTATATATAATTATATACCTGTATGTATACACACATATACATACACATACACACATTGGCAGCAAGGTTAGCATATATCATACAAAGGAAAACGGTATCGTGAGTTATTGAAAAAACTTTAATTAATAATAATAATAAAGGGTATTCAGTTGTAATATGGATTAATAATGTCAAATTTCATTCGTTATTTCATTACATTACAACGGTGCTGACCAATAGAAATAGGGTATGTAATATATGCTAATGAATGTGTTTCCAACTTGTTCGTTTATGTTTTTGATTTTGTTGCATTAGGTCTCGCCTTCGGTGCTAATGATGTCTAATTCTGTATTTAATCAGGTAGATATTCACCGTAATCCACACTTTTGTAACGAGATAAAAGATGCTCTTAACGGCGCAGCTATTTGGCAGCCATATTGAATGTAGAGTCGACGTTAGCGTATCAGTGTTGGTTCTCGTTGTGTGTACACTAAAGTATTTATATAGTCGCACCAATGACCACCCGATAAGATGATAAATTCTGGGTAACGGCATGTTGCACATTGACACATAGCACACATAATTACCTTTGAAGGAATACCATCTAATGTGCCCTACTTTATTGTTATTTATTCACTAATTATGTTCAGACAATGTTTTGTCATCTCAAAGGTTACTTTTTTAATGATTATTTTGTTATGTTCGTCCTCATCATTTCTCGTTTCGGCTTTCTGTTTCGTGTAAATAATTCACAGAAACGATGACAATATTCACAACATATTAACATATATGCAAGTGTGTCAGTGTGAATATTGACCCAATTGGCCTGCGTCCTGGGCAATTAACTGGTCGCTATGATCTTGCTGAACTTAGAAACCTATGTCTAACGTTCGGCAAATGCCCAAGTGACTGCACTTTTTCCAGTTACACCTGTATTTTGGAACCCTGAGATGTGCACTGTAACAAGCCACTGACGAACGGTAAGGTAGAATTGTGCTTCGACGCAGTAACAGAGATGCAGCGCAACATAAACCTAGGCGAAACCTTTTCAGTGACATCGTATCGCGTTTTGTTATCCACGATAACAACTACGTTTTTGTAACTGCAAACCATCTTGTGAGCACGGAGGCGAGTTTCAAACGATATCGATACACACCGTAGTCGAATAGTTATTAGAAACAACAAAGGTCGCCACACTGCAATGACTGACTGACTGGCTGGGTGGTTGACTGACTGACTCGATTGCTGACTGGCTGATTAACTGACTGGCTGGCTGGCTGACTGACTGACTGGCTGGCAGACTGACTGACTCACTGACTCACTTACTCACTGACTGACTAACTGACTGACTCACTCACTGACTCACTGATTGACGATTGGTTAGCTGACTGGCTGACCGGATGACTGATTAGCTGACTGACTGACTGACTGACTGACTGGGTGATTGGTTGAGTGATAGACAGACATACTGAAGACACACATATTGATTAACTGACGGACTAACCGACTCACTTCCTCACCTACCCACTGCCTCACTAACTCACTGACTAAATACGCCTAGGTGCGTAGTACATCGACTCGAACTTGTTAATAGAACACTAATTTCTAGAGATAATTATAATGATTAATTAATATTACAGTTAATATATGTCTACCACTGCGGCAATAACAGCATTTAGTTATGCTCACCGACAACCAGGTGGCCCTTGTTTCGCTTCCATGCAGCATTAATTTATTTCCTCCCGTCACTGCCGGACTACACGATAATTGTAAAGAATGCGCCGTTTGTAATATTCAACGCTCCCGGCACGTGACATCTGACTTGGCGAGCGCGTTGTTTTCACGCTGCGAATCTCACTGCATCGCTCGCAGTTGGAGTAACCGACATGGCGTATAATTACGTCCACTTTGGCCGAGTCTGGAACGAGTGGAGCAAAGGCGCCTACACAGACGAATATTTAACTCGTTGTTCGAGCGATTGCACTCTAACGCCTTTCACCAATCGACGTCGATTACAGCCGCTGCTCGATCGTAACGCCAGACCCTCGGCGGAGTGGTGTGGACGTGTGCCAGTAGGCTGAGTGCATGCACGTGTCAGTATAATGCACTCAAATAACAGTGCATAAAGCAGCAGCTTGTTCTGCGATATGTTCACATAAACGAATTGTCCACATCACGCACTGTTGCTGGTATTATTAACAACAACAACAACTGTACCATCCCTATGTGATCTTACGGCAAGAATCCCTGTCGCACTATGCCCCAAACCCCCCACACTAGAATCGACACGTAACTTTTTCGTCGTCATCGTCGTTCGCTCAGATTGTAACTCGGGTTTCTCGTATGCAGGTCTTCCAGACCGCCAAATACCTCGTCTTTCAGTGGTGTCTCTGTGGGCCATATTGTCTTCCTCTCATTCTCGTGAGTTGTGTGCACATGGTGTCTGACACGTATCTACCCTCCTCCTTCCATTAATCCGATTCTGGAACTCTGTACCTGTGGATGCACCATCTTCTACATCCCTACCTTCATCCCGGTCTTCACTGAAGGGATAGTTGAAGT
Source organism: Escarpia spicata (assembly GCA_963995525.1). Classification (NCBI taxonomy): domain Eukaryota; kingdom Metazoa; phylum Annelida; class Polychaeta; order Sabellida; family Siboglinidae; genus Escarpia; species Escarpia spicata. The sequence goes on along the minus strand of OZ023214.1, from coordinate 17,230,469 downwards.
TCCACATCTAAGCATCAAACAGATGGTTGGCGATGTTCCCTTTTAACCAATTCATAATGAGTTAACCATGTTTATTATACATTTTATTTTATTATAATTGTTGACGTAACTTAAAAGTGTTATTGTAAATGCTATATTGTTAACATAAAAAATTCAGTGCGTTTCATTACTCACTACGCACGCAATTCCTCCATAATATCGGGTGTATTTTTCGATATATGCTTGTAAAACACCAAAACTATATACACAAACATTCACACGCATACACACACACACACACACACACACACACACACACACACACACACACACACACACACACACACACACACACACGCACAAGCGCTCCCACACGCACAAACACAAACAAACACACACACACAAAGAACAAACACATATACACACACAAACAAACACACACACTCACATATTCACACACACACACACACACACACACACACACACACACACACACACACACACACACACACACACACACACACACACACACACACACACACACACACACACACACACACACACACACACACACACACACACACACACACACACACACACACACACACACACACACACACACACGTACACGCACACGCACGCATACACACACCTGATTCACAGTTAAGACATTGTAAAGGTAGATGTTACTAATGTTGAATACCAATCAATCACGAGAGCAGATCATTTGAAGTGGGCGGATGTCGGCCGATTATCAAAGAGAGCAGACGAGCAGATTGTGTTAAGCTGGATGCGAGACGAGATGCGGAGGAGGAAATGTGGAGGGTGAAGGTTATCGATAGGGAGCTGTGTAAGCGGAACACCTGATAGTGCGGCAGTACTCGGCCTCATCTTGTATGAAGGAAGTTATAAGGAGAACACACGAGAGTCAACCCACTATGCATAGCACTCAATGTGCGGCTTAATAAACAATGGGGCAGCATTATACATCGCGGGCAGAATGTAAAATACCGATCAGTAGTTATTCTAATAGTTACGTCTGCATCTAAAACGCAGTTGAGTGAGCATTTGTAACATAAAACGTCTGGCAGTCGCATTATAATGTTTAGGAAATGTATTCCAATGTGAATGCAAATGTACTGCAATGATCAGGGTTTTCATTTGGAGTATGCAGCAAAATGCTCAACATTCAATTGCATTTTAATTTGTTTACCAAGTCTGACAAGAACAGGCCAGTTAATGGTTACACAAGACTGCAGGACATACGAAGCTAAGAGCGGACTATTACAATATCAACATGTCTGTATGAGAGTATTGTTTTGCAGATACCACCAGATGTACGCCTTTTCAAGCGGCCTCGTTATTTCACTGCCTCTATTTTCTTTGATAATCAGCCTGCCTCCATCCTCTATCCAATAGCTGACATGCAAATCCAGTTTTACAACCAATTCCTTAAAATTATCCCTCTAATTAATTATTATATATACGTGGTTTGTTACAATTTTTTAATTAAAACACAACAATTGAAATTAATTCGTATGCCTTTAACGTTTAAACCAAACATTTGCAATTTAATTTTATGCGATCCCTAAAATTTAGAACTGTTCCTGGAAGATGGCGTGTGTTTTTAATTAATAAAAACATTGCATTTGCAGAGATATTCGTTGATATGCTTTTAATAAAAGCCTATCTCAAAGCACACTATCCACTTGAAACTCCACGTTATTGGCGCTGACTATGCGGCGACCGGGGTGTTTTATCGTGTCCCTTGTCGCGGTGACGTCGGCTTTACTGGGGAGGTAAACAAAACTACTGATGATGAAATGATCATTGATAACTTACTCCTAGGAGCATGACTTGACACAACATCTTACTGACCGCAGACTTTCCTGGTGAGTCCTCATTCTGGCATCCACCACATACACAAATTCGTTTGATGTGACTAACGCAGAATTTCACTTCAGCTATGCAATTCTAGCGCGCGTATAGGTCAACGTACTGTATTGCCTGTGTTAGTGGTTCGCGTGTTCACTTCCGTCTGAGACAATCGATTGGTGTCTATGTTGGTAAATCGTGTAACTGAAATGGTACGAGTTCCAATATGTGCAAGACATGTTCTGTATTGTGTCAGTGAGACATATGGCGGCCACAACACGGACAGGTAAACTAGGTGTGCAGTTCGTGGTCACAGAATGCTGATTGGGCTAATTTGCGAATAGGAGCAAATAAACCATTCAGTTGTACGTCGGCCTAATTCCATCATGTTTTGTTTGGTCGACTGGCCACCAAGGCATTACTTATCTTCACCACTGAGTAAAACATTTATAGCACCATGGGTATTTAACAAACGACCCGACCAAAATTAATACCTATGCGGGTTGACAGAATTCGCTACCAGCACTAGAACCATTGATGATCTTTAAGTGCCACCAGGGCAGAATATGTGCGCAGTACTTGTTCCGTGTACGTTTACAATGGTCTAACTAATGTTTGATTGACTCACAATAATGTAAAATTGAAAATAGGGTTAGTAGACGGGTACCCCACAGGTGCATAGACGAAGCATCATGTGTTCTTCGTGCGAACACCGTCTCTGCTTCTACGACTAGACCGCCGTTTAATTGATCTGCGTTTCTAAGATAATCAATGTTACGTACTCAGACAGGCGCTCATATATAGTAAGCGCCTTATTGGCTTTACCTCGTTAGGTGCGCTGTGGCACGAGATTCACGGGCCATTCCAGAAATGATTGATTAATTACACGTATATATGTCGTATATAAAACGTGTATTCTACTGTGCAACGAAGCCAGTGTAAACGTAAATCTAATATCGTTTATAACTTAATGACACGCTTTATTGAATAAACACGGATCCTGTACAGCAAATTATGATTTTAATAATATACATACTGTATGAAAATATGGTGTTTATATGAATTGACAGTGTCGTAGCATGATATATTACAGGTAGGCCTAACTGACGCTGTAATTGTGATATTTTACATGTTACTCCATGTGTGAACATATATTGCAGTTGCAGTTTCTGATTAGGCCCTATCTGCGCTATAACACATGATCAGATACAATTATTAGCTTGCGAATCAATATATTCCGTTCATTGCATTCATTGGCATTCTCTTCTACGCATTATCTGTCAGCATGACGCCTGGTGGCATTTATCCTCGATGCTGCTACTTGTATGGCACGCATCTCCATGCTTCGCACGCCATCCGTCGTCCCTGCCTTGAAGCAAAGAACATCGCAAAATAGAACAACCTTTTCTGCACAACATTTACGTAATTGTTTTCTGAAGAGTGATATTGGTTTAAAACCAACATTCGACAAAAAAGTGTTATTTACTATGTTGCTGCGCTAAATTAATAAGAGGTTATCCACAGATGTCGACATCGAATTAGCAATAAGTATAGCGGGAAGTATAATTAGACATTGCGAGCCTGATACATTATTTTTTGACAAATGTGGAATACCATTGTGTAAACTAGCCTGCCCCGAATATTTACAATTGTGTTAATGGTAAGTAAGTTTTGTTTTTAAAGCGAATATAATAATGCTTGGTTTACACAACCGAATATGTCTACGTACCGAATTTATGTGATCATTACAATTATTCCCGTAGGCTGGGCAATTGGGCACCTATTGCGTACGCTCCCGCCCTCCCCAGCTGAGGCAAATGTTCCGCTTGATGGAAAAGAGTTCCATTTGATTAACAAGAATTGTGGCCGTTAAATGGCATTTAAGTTAAACAAAACTGCAGACTACGTCCGACAGCATCCAAGTGTTTAGTGACATCAAAATATGTAAAGTCTGCCTCTCCTGTTTTTAAATATTAACATGCATACATATATGTGATCAAACATCATTGTTTTTGCCAGGTATGCAAACACGTTGCCCTGAAGGAAGGTGTATTTCCCTTCCACGAAAACCAGTCCAGAATCCAACAACTTCGCACTGACTAAACGCTTCAGAGTTCAGGATGTGCTGCAAAAACCTTAACGGAAGTAGCAGACAACAATACAGTTACATACTGGTACAGGTACTAATCCGCGCAGTTTACCTTTTAGCATGCGCTTTCTGAATAATGTGTTCGGTGTCTCGATCTCCCTGTCTGTGTCTGTCTGTCTGTCTGTCTGTCTGTCTGTCTGTCAGTCTGTCAGTCTGTCTCTCTCTCTCTCTCTCTCTCTCTCTCTCTCTCTCTCTCTCTCTCTCTCTCTCTCTCTCTCTCTCCTCTCCCTCTCTCTCTCTCTCTCTCTCTCTCTCTCTCTCTCTCTCTCTCTCTCTCTCTCTCTCTCCCTCTCCCTCTCCCTCTCCCACTCCCTCTCCCTCTGTTTCCAGATATACACAACATTTTGATGAAGTAATGGAAATGCTAAACGAAACGATATTCCTTTACACTGACTGTGTAGATCTATATCGACGTTGTACATCTATCGCATTCATCTAGCAAAAAACAAATATCAAATGTCCATCACATGCACGATTTCGCTCTCGAATTACTATCTACTTTATATAACGTTTGACGTTTTGCCTGTCTTCGGTTACTACGATACGTCGACGTCATATTACGTTACGCGCGGATTTCGTTTGTTACGGACGATAAGTGCAACTGCTCCAAGCCGATCATTACGCCTTTCAATTTGCAAATAGGTATCCGTACCCGACACTAGTCTCTTCATATATATTCTAACTTGACAAATAGTGCAACTGTAATCGACATGACCGCCTTGCTGTATGAGTAAGAGTTGTTGTCGGAAATGAAATCGTGCTTCAAATTAACCCGCGGTTAACACTGACATCTGGTAAGTTGCTTGCGATATTGTTATAATGGAATTAATCGGCTGGATGGTGCACGCAAACAACATTTGTCAACAGGAAGTGTCCGCTGTGCGTGCAATCAATTCAGTCACTTGAAACTGGTTCGACGCGTGAACATATGAGGTTACAGGCTCAAGTAAAACGACGATGGACATATCCAATAATTACTCAATATCAGTATCAATCGATGAAGATCTGGTTATGCTTACGTTTTCACATCGCTTTGACATTCGCATGCATTTCGCAGAGTCCCGTTCATTCGGCAGTAAGTTACGAGGTTTAACTCACGAAAACGTTAACCAGACAACAGCTCCTGGTGTGGCAGAATGCATCCCAACTATGTATTGCTGTTTTTGCTAGATTATCTAATCCATACACGGTGTACTAGTTGTTGTCGATGAACGTTGGCCTAGATTATCACGTTATTGCACGGTGGACTAGATTATCTAGTCTATATACGGTGGATTAAATAAGTATAGTCGGTCCAGTGTCCAGTTAGTCTAGAAAGTTCTAGTCTACGCACTATGGACTAGTTTGCTACGTCACGTCGATGCAACGATAGGACATTGACGACACTTCGGCTAAGTTAAGTTATAAAACTCTCTACATCATATTAGCTTCAAGAGAGCATCCAACGCAAAGAGTATTGTTGTTGTATATATGATTATCTGCGCGCTGAATTCGATAACAAAATGCGACTTTCCCTCTCTGTTTCGTAAATCGGTTTGGAAAACCGGTTACATATTCATTCATCGTCATGGTGCATTTTTCAGGATATCATCTAATGAAATTGTTGCAATTTCGCGCCACCATCGATTGGGTCTGTCATGCCAAGCAAGCGTTATCACCAATGTCCCCCATGGTCGATTAGATTGGTTCGTCGCTGCCCGCTGGCAATAAAAAGCGACCTGTTGGTTGTTCAAATTGGCCGTTAACGTCGGAGGCTGTCTAACCTTTTGTGTCGTTTAACGTGTTTGGACCAACGCAAAGGACTTAGTGTAATTAGTTGTGGTGTCCGTCATTATTAGATTTCGCACATAGCGAGACAATAACTGTGTCCCCGCAGTCTTTAGGAAGAATGTTCACATCAGCTTGTTAGCGCCATCTTTTCTTTAAAATCTATGTCTTGAAATTAGTCCTTACTTCCTTTCAGGGTTTTGAGTTTCTCCTTGCTATTTATGCATTGCGATGTCCTACTGTCAACGAAGCCTGAAATTGCAGCCTAGCTGCGCGAAAGTCACATGAATTAGAGGAACACAGACCATTACGGATCGCGCGATAGTCTAGGCCGAAAATCTCCAAAAAAGACATTAGGGGTCCTGAATGATATAAACTGTCATCCATGCCAGGATTTATCTATGACCTTTACCGGTTATAACCAGCCCGGAAGACAGCTTCTGTTGTGAATTTTTACTGCCTTGTGAGCTATTGTGAAAATGGAGGCAGGGCTTTTTGAAAAATGTTTCAACATGTTCATAATCGGCTATATATCTACTCATTATTGGGCTACACGATGACATTTTGTGTCAGCATGTGTGAAAAAGCATGTGACGTATGTGCAGCAAGTTTTAAATCAATGCAACATATATAATTGAAATGAAAGCACAACACATACCAATACCAAAGTATATTTAAATTTTAGTTAGGTTTCGTGACCGAAGGTGTACAATAGTTCAAAACGATTACTTACATACTTGCACATGACAACTACATTTACATCAAAAATTGCCCAATTCATTTCCAAATAAAACATCACTAAATACTCTGACAAACGTTGTAATATACACAACCAAAATATAAACCCTACTCCCTTATTTTTTAATAAATAAAAATGTTTCCAATGGTGAAATCAATATTTGTGGTTAATGGGTACATCAACATTATAGACGAACTTGAAAGGAAAACACAACATTTACTAAGATATCTTAACAATTTAGTTTGGTTTCGTGAAAGGTGGGCATTAATTAAAATCATTGTTTACATACCTGATGCATGACAATCATGGCTTATTTCCCAACAGTCCCAGTTCATTTCCAAATAAAACAATGTAATATTTTGCATACAAAACCGAAACGCCAACCCTACCCCTTATTTGTCATAACCACCGTCATCAAATACAATGGGCTATATATCTGCTATTTTTTCTATCAAAATGTTTGAAGAGGTACGATACGAGTTTGTAGTCAATATGAATGCCAATATTGCAGACCTACTTGAAATAAAAACACACCATATGCTCTGATTGTGTTAACATTTTCATTTGGTTTAGTGACCGAAGGTGTACAATAGTTAAAATCATTACTTACACACATGGCGCATGACAATTGTTTTTTTTATCTCGCAACCATCCCAGTTCATTTCCAAATACAATACCATTAGTTTATCAGACAACGAATGTAATATATTGCATACAAAGCCAAAACATTAATTTTAACTCAAACGCAATAGGCTACTAATAGCAGAACCACATAACTAGTGTTGGTATCAACAAATTTCGAACGATATTATACGTATTTGTAGTTAATGTACATGTCAATATTACAGACCTACTTGAACGAACGAAAAATACAACATAGGCTCGCGTATGTTAATATTTTAGTTTGGTTTAGTGACCCAAGTTGTACAATAGTCCAATGCATTACCTACACACATGTTGCATGACTATTATTTGTTTTATCTCACAACAATCCTTTTTTCATTTCCATATTAAACAACATAACTTTATTAAAAATAGTAATATCTTGCATACATAACCTAAACACTAACATTACCCCCTTACTTTTCATAACCGCTTTCATAAAACACTACTAATTGCAAATTTGGCATCTTTATGTTAAATATAGTATGTTACATATTCATAGTAAGTATGCATGTCAATATTATATACATAACTGAAATTAAAGCAAATATTATGCCACCAGATAATAACTTTTAGTTTTGTTTCGTGACCGAATATGGACAATATTGGTGAACATTATTTCATATGATTGCACATGACAATTGTTTTTATCTTAAAATAATCCCTCTTTATTTCCAAATAAAATAATGTTACGTTGTCTGACAAACAAGGTTATATACTGTATGCAAAACCAAAACGCTAAATCTACTCCCTCATTTTGCATAACCGCCAAACCTCGAACACATTCGGATATAATTATAGATCTACTAATCATAGGACTATATAGCTAACTTTGTTATCCAAATGTTTAGAATAATACGTTGCGTAGTTGTAGTAAACACTTATTTTAATATCACAAACGGACTGAAAAGGAAAGCACACACTATGCCAACATATACTAACATTATAGTGGAATTTCGTGAAGGAAGGTGGACAATACTTCAGATCATTGCTCACATCCATGGAACAAGGCACTTTTATGTGTAACTGAAGACTCAAGCTATTCATACGTCAAATAACTGAATGTTTTTCGCCGCTGCGTCGCTGTAACTTCAGTTTCTCCGCTGTCTCGGTTGTCAACTCATGACATCCGAACACTTTAACAAGATTTAACAAGATTGCCATCCAGAAAATTAACTCTAGATGGCAGGTGGACAAGAAAGCCATTTGGCTTATCGAGAGTCTTACTACTCTTAATACTTTTATCTATTTGTATCCCGCCCTTTTAAGGTATGTGTCGATTTCATTTTTAAACATATTCACGCTGCTAGCATCAAAACAATCAGGAGATAATCTGTTCCAAACATTTAGAGTCCTTTGTGAGAATGAGAATGTTCTTATATCTAATCTACACTACTCCTTTACTAATGTAACTTCATGTCCTCTGGTCCTTCTATCTTTCTTAACTGAGAAACAAATACATCTATCAATATTTTCATAACCATTCAATATTTTAAACACTTCTATCTGATCTCCTCTCAATCTCCTGGTCTCTAGTGTTGTTAAACCAATTTTTTAGGCGTATTTCGTAACTAAGATCCCTCAGTTTTGGTATCATTTTAGTTGCTCTCCTCTGCACTCTTTCTATGTCCTTCCTGCGATATGGCACCCACGCTTGAATACAATATTATAACTATTGTTTTGTACAGCTTTAGCTCTTTTTCCTTATACGTTATATTTCGCCTAATTAATCCAAGGATTTGATTTCCCTTTGAAGCGGCAATATCACACTGCTCTTCATATCAGCACCAATGGTTAACCCTAGGTCCTTTTCTTTTACAGTAGTACTTAGTACAGAACGTCCCATTGTATATTGTACACCTTCGTTCCTATGTCCTGTGTGGAGGCATTTACATTTCCAAAAATTTGACAGTATTTGCCATTTTTAAGATCATTTTATCAATCTGTCAAGATCATCTGGTAAATGCTGTCTATCTTCATCCCGTTTAATCCTTCTAAAAAATGTTGTATCTTCTGCAAATTTCAACACCTTGCTTGTTATGTCGTCGTCCAAATCGTTTGTATATATTAAGAATAATATAGATCCCAGTATCCCTGTGGTACTCAATACTGATTTCCAGTTTGAAGCCTCCCCATCAACTACTACACGTTGTCTTCTGTCAATCAGCCATTGTTCTATCCAGTTTATTATACCATTTCCTATTCCATGGGTCTTTAGTTTAAGCAGTAATCTTTGATGTGGCACTTTGTCGAAAGCTTTCTGAAAATCTAAGTAGATGGTATCTTCTGATGATCCCTCGTCTACCCACTTAGTGATATCTTCCAAAAATATACCATATTTGTTAAGCATGACCTCGCTTTTAGAAACCCATGTTGAGATGGGTTTAACAAGTTATGTTTAACAAGAAAATCCACCATGTGATCTTTAATTAGTCTTTCTAATAATTTGCAAATCACTGACGTTAAACTCACTGGTCTGTAGTTCTCTGACTTGATTCTGGAACTTTTCTTAAATAACGGTATAATGTTTGCTTCTTTCCATTCTAAAGGAACCACTCCCTCTACTAATAACAAATTGAAAATGTTGCAAGCGGTATGCTAATTTGTTCTGCAATTTCCAATAGTAGTTTGGGCGGAATCCTATCCACTCCAGGTGATTTATTATCCCTCATAGCCCTAATTTTCTTAGCTACCATTTCTGGGGTTACAATTAACTGTCCTAAATAGTCTGATTCTGCCCCCTTGAACTTAGCCTCTGGTACTGGCAGTGAACTAAAATCTTCCCTTGTAAACACTGAACTAAAATACTCATTCAGGTCTTCTGCCATTAAGAATCCCTCTGATATTATATTTCCAGCACTATCTTCTAGAGGACCGACCTTATCCTGAACATTCTGTTTGCTCCGAACATATGCATAACAACTCTTGCTGTCTTGTTTTATATTACAAGCTAATTTTTGTTCGTAGCTTCTCTTGCAATTTCTATTTTCAGTTGTAGCTTGGTTTAGTGCTTCTTTATAAATGGTGTAGTCTTCGTTATTTCCAGTACGTCTATATGACTTCCACATCATTTGTTTGTACTTATTTTTTTAATGGCTTCTTTCGATATGTATTTCTTTCTGGACCGTTTCCCATGTTTTTTAAGGGAACAGATTTATCGACGATGCACTCTATTTCACTCTTTAAGATATTCCAGCATTCTGTTGCTGACTTATTCTTCAGTTTGTTGTTCCAGTCTATGTTTGCTAAATATTTCCTCATTTCCTTATATCTTCCTTTGCGAAAATTTCTCCTGAACTGCTTTTTATTATTTCTTTCTGGTTTTACTTTGATGGTAACATGTATCTGGGGGGGGGGCAGTGCTGTTTAAAACCAACTTATAACCCTAACCCTGGCCCCGTCTATGGGTACCACCGTCATCCTTCCGCGTACTCACATACGTTGCCATAAGTTTGATCATACAGCAATGCAGAAATTTGGAGGGGTTTCCGGGCAACCAAAAAAAACCTGTGTATCCCCTGAGTATGTATAAAATATTGACACGCATTCTTACCACAAATATGTAATGTACTATATCTATCTTCGTAATATCAAAATTAGATATGTAGCCCTGTAATTAGTAAATATATAACCAATTGTGTTTGAAGAAGGTGATTCTGAAAAGTAAGGGGGATAGTGTTAGTATTTCGGTTGTATATGCAACATAATACATTCTTTGTCAGACAATTTAGTGTTGCTTTATTTTGAACTGAACTGGGATTGTTGTGAACGAAAACATATTTGTTAACCATCAGAAGTGTGGATGCCAACATTAGCTATGATTGTAGCTCAGTATTAGAAGCTAAATTAACCGATTATTTTTGCGGAAGGTGGTTATGAAAAATTAGGGGTAGGGTTAATGTTTTGTTTTTGTATGCAATATGTTATAATCTCTGTCTGTCAAACTAACGGTATTTAATTTGGAAATAAACTGGGATTATTGTAAAATAAAAAATAAGTGTCATGCGCCTCGTGTATATGTAATGCATTGAACTATTGTACACCTTGGGTCATTAAACCAAACTAAAATGTTAACATTTCTGAGCTTATTTTGTGTCTTCTTTCAAGTAGGTCTGCAATATTTACATCTACAATAACTACAAGTACGTATGTTATCTTTCCAAACATTTTGATACCAACACTAGCTATGTAGCTCTGCTATTAGTAGAGTTATAGCCTATTTTATTGAGTACTCTGGTTATCAAAACTAAGGGATTAAATTTAATGTTTTGGCTTTGTATGCAATATATTACATTCGTTGTCTGATAAACTAATGGTATTTTATTTGGAAATGAACTGGGATGGTTGCAAGATAAAAACAATTGCCATGTGCCACGTGTGTAAGTAATGATTTGAACTATTGTACACCTTCGGTCACTAAACCAAATGAAAATGTTAACACAATCAGAGCGTATAGTGTGTTTTTCTTTCAAGTAGGTCTGAAATATTAGCATTCATGTTAATTACAAAAATTCGTGTGTAAACTGTCCAAACATTTTGAAATAAAAATGAGCTATGTAGCTCTGCAAATAGTAGATATACAGTCGATTGTGTTTAAAGACGGTGGTTATACAAAATAAGGATTAGGGTTAATGTTTCGGTTTTGTATGCAAATACCACATTGTTTGTCAGAAAATCTACTTATTTTATTTGGAAATTAACTGGAATTGGGAGATAAAATATAATTGTCATGTGTCACGTATGAAAGTAATTGTTTTGAACATTTGTACACGGTCGATCACGAAACCTATAAAAAATGTCAACATAATTTGGTATATTGTGTGCTTTCATTTCATTTATTATATTTATTTAACATTTGCTGCACATACGTGCCTCGTTTTTCCACACATGCTGACACAAAATGTTATCGTGTAGCCCTATAATTAGTAGATATATAGCCTATTATGTACATGTTGAATACCCTTCAAAACGCCCTGCCACCATTTTAACAAAATAGCTCACTACGTACTAAAACACTCACAATAGAAAGTGTCATCCGGGCTTTTTTTGTGACTGGTAGAGGTCACAGATAAATCCTGGCACGGGTGACAGCTTGTAACATTTAAGTACCCCTAACGTGATTTCTAGAGCCCTTTTGAGATTGTGGACCTAGACCAAGAGAAGTAATTTCCTGGCCACGAGGCAGCGAGATGCGTTAGGTGTGCGCGGCCACTGCTTGCTACAGCGCCTCCGCAATGTTCTTAATGCGAGTGATCGTGTCGTGACCGTGTAAATCAAAGGTACGGATCACTGCAGCGCTGTCATTTATGGAAGAAAATAACACCGGTGTGAGAGTCGCGAAGTGACCGCGGCTGAATATATATGGAACACGTGTTCCTGTGGCGTCTGGGCATTACTGCCTGGTTTACTAGATTGTCAGCACATCGACAGTTTCTCGGCACCGACTATTGTTTTTCAATGTGATATCAATATTGTTTAATAATCACAACAGTGAGTTAAAAAAATGTGATATTTTTAGTTGGCATTAATGTATCCAGTCAATAAATAAAGTACGAAGACCTGGTCCGTAGTAATAAGCGGTATCACATATACGAGTGATTTGTTTAAATAATTGTTATTATGACTTTTTGTAATTACTCTATTTACAGATAACTGACTTCCTCCACATTGTTTACCTACGCAATTGACAGTTGTCCTATTATCTGTAGCACAGTGACGGCATCCATTTTGTTATGTCCTCATGCTACGTCACATTTTGTTATGTCCTCATGCTACGTCACATTTGCTATTAAAAGACCAGTGTTTCTTACTTAGAAAACCTCCCGCAAAGCACCAGTCCTGATGCAAGCCTGACAGACGTTGCCACTTTCGGTGATACGTCAAAATACATACTAATTGTGTTTCATCTGAGTGCGCGGTGTCCCGATGGTCGAGACCAGACTGTAAAATGGCATTAGCGCGTCTCTTAACCCTCGACGTTTTACTGTAAGACCACTTTTCAAATGCTGCGGCATTGACGTAAACAAGTTCACTGCGAAACATTTCCATGACGTGTTTGCTTGGATTGTGGGGAAAGTAATCTGGACAACACCGGACCTTCAATTGCATTTCGCTGTGCGGACGTCGTCATTTAGATATAACGCTATACTGACTATGGATACTAACACAGAGTTCATGAGGGTGTCACCACAACAGTATCAAGAAAGAGGTTCGACTCGAATTTGGACATCGATTGGACACACTGAAAAAAAAGGAAACTGCAAATGTTACTGCACAGGTTTTTGAGGGGAACCCATTAGGAAACGAAAACCAGACAGACCTAAAACAGTTAAAATAGATGCACAGCTAACGAAACGAAGATACGAACCATCGGGAAATAAATGCTTAAAGCAGCGACCAATTGAGTGCATTGGAAACATGTCACTTTGATATTTTGCTCCATTTTGAGCTAAGCTGAGTAAGTAAGCATACGAATCCACCGATATTACAGACATCACTACGAAATATTGCAGTACGTAACATGGATTATTTCCCCATATTTCGGAGTAAGGCATTGCGGGCTGTGTTGCGGGAGTGCAGACTTTCGGGGTTTAGTCGGATTGTCTAAATCTGCATGGATACAAATTTGGTGAAATGGCAACTGCTGTTGAGTACTCCATTAACGCCTCGGGGCAGATGCCATCGACCACCTACGTTAGACATTATTTCCAATCTAACTTGCTTCATTGCTTATACCGGCTTTCGTTTTAAGTTTTAAGTATTGATCAGTTTGGGCACATCTACGTACTCCGATTGACGCGATCACCACGATATGCGAATAGTTGACGTCGTTTATTGTCCGTTGATGTCATGACACAGTAACATGGACGTCCAGCTATATATCTTCGTCGACAATAGACAAATGCTGTTCATGCTAATTTTTGATCCACGGTTTCCGCTTCCCTAAATAAAAAGCTTGCGTCGCTATCTACCAGTTCCACCGACGGCCCCGCTGACGTCCGCAACGTGGCCACTTCCGGCGACGTATAAGCTGAGGTGTGCACAGAGACACAGGGAATCGTCATCAGCGGTCCCTCGAATCGAGGATGACGTGTGTTAACATTATGGGTGTGTGGTGACTCGGGAGCGCGACTCTTGAACTGCAGATCTTAGGCCAGTGGGCATACAGAAGGTTGCTGGTGGAAGTATGACTTATAGCTCTTGTGCCTCTCCTCTCTTCTTCTTTGCTGATTCTCCTTCGCATCAAGAAGGCGGTCTACGACCAGTCTGCAGTCTTTATCTGGACTTACGATACGATGTCTTTGACGCGCATTCTTGACCGCTACTGATTCTTTGACCATGACTCAATGGGGGAGAGGACATGTCGAGGGAACTGATGTTCTGAAGTATGACCACATCAGGGAGTCTATTCGGTGACAGGGTTGAAATTTTAGTAATTACAATGAGACGTGTGTCCATTATACAAATGGATAAGTGTTCGCCATACTGTACAGGCAATGCAAGTAGTGCACCAGCCTCGCAACTGCCCTACCGACCTTTGAATGTTGCACACAGTTCGCGATTACTCTATCAAAATCGCGAGTACTGTTTCAGTAGGCTATATCGTTACTTAACCAGTCCAACAGGTAAACACGTGCATGCCGTTGCGTTAAGGTGACACCTGTTGTTTCAGGCACAATGCACCAGCAATAACAACTAATGCCTGCTGGACAAGGCACCCGATACACCGGTGTCAGAAAAACAGCACCGCATCAACAATGCATTCCTACGCCAACTTGTCAGCTAAACCCGCCGTCACCTACCGTCTTTGTCGTAGTGATTCCACACGTCGATGAACTGCGTCGCCGTGAAACGATGGAACCGACAGGCGTTGCCTTCCTGAAATTGCCGCAGGAAATTCTGACAAACTTGGCTTTGAACGGGCGCGCCTTCGCCGCTGGGTGCTGTTTGCTCGGCCATCCTTCCCGTCGCAGTGTCGCTGTGTCGTGCCGCGTCCTTCCTTATGGTGATAATCCGTCCAGCGTCGCACACGACGCTGATGGCCTACCAGTGCCTGCGCGCGCACCCGGCTTTCGTTGCATGGTCAGATAATTAGCGGCGGCTTGCTGCGGTAGACACAGCGCGGATCAATTGCCCGTGTGTTCGTCGTTTGATCAACGCTTTTTTGCAGCGCACCTTGATCACTACACCGTCTGTATAGGTGTAGATATTGCGCATTAGCAACAACTCCGTCACCGTTTTGTGAAATAGGACAGACGTGCGGTTACCATCGCTACCAAACGTTTACGTGTTTATGTGGGTCGTCCTCTTATTGTTTATATTCGTAGACATCGTTCCTCAAAGACGTGACAAGTTTACAGGCTGATCAAACCACTTGTATCGTTTCGTATAGTTTATGTATTGTCATCTCTCTCGTCTCCAGCCGTCTCAAGTCGTTCTTCAAACTCGCATCTAATTGTAGTCGTCTCGGCGGCACGTTTGCCCTCGCACCGTGTGACCTGTATGATTTATTCATAAAAAGAAACATGTTCTGTTACAAACCGTTGCGTAGGAGATGCTGGAACTCTGTTGAAAGTGGGTGGGTGGGTGGGTGGGTTGGTGGGTTGGTGAGTGAGTGGGTTGGTGGGTGAGTGGATGGGTGTGTGGGTGAGTGGGTGAGTGGGTGAGTGGGTGAGTGGGTGAGTGGGTGAGTGGGGGTGTGGGTGAGTGGGTGAGTGGGTGAGTGGGTGAGTGGATGAGTGGGTGAGTGGGTGAGTGGGTGAGTGGGTGAGTGGGTGAGTGGGTGAGTGGGTGAGTGGGTGAGTGGGTGAGTGGCTGAATGGCTGAGTGGGTGAGTGGCTGAGTGGGTGAGTGGCTGATGTGGCTCATTTTGGCGCTAAGGCTGCTATTCAAACTTGACACAGTGTCTGGTTGTGCTAATGAGTATGTCACATCTGCACCATTTCGACATATTAGGCAACGCGTAGGAACCAAATCAGCCGGGCAAGGATGAGATTGCGAGGGCGGTGTCAACATTAGTTTGTGTGCCAACTATGTATTGCTGTTTTTGTTAGATTATCTAATCCATACACCGTGAACTAGACGTAGTCGATGAACGGTGGCCTAGCGTATCAAGTTGATGCACGGTGGACTGCATTATCTAGTCTATATACGGTGGATTAAATATTCTAGTCGGTCCAGCGTCCAGTTAATCTAGAATGTTCTAGTCCACGCACTATGGACTAGTTTTCTATGTCACATCGATGCAACGATAGAACATTGATGACACATAACCTAATGATGTTCCCTTCGGCTAAATTAAGTTCTAAAACTATCTACATCCTTTTAGCTTGAAAAGAGCATCCAACGCAAAATGTATTGTTGTTGTATGTATTCGATATTCGAAGTCGATAACAAAATGCGACTTTCTCTCTCAGTTTCGTAGATCGGTTAGGAAAACCGGTTACATATTCATCCATCGTCATGCTGGATTTTTCAGGATATCGTCTGACGAAATTGTTGCAATTGCACGCCACCATCGATTGGGTCTGTCATGTCACGCAAGCGTTATCACCAATGTCCCCCATGGTCGATTGATTGGTTCATCGCTGCCCGCTGGCACTAAAAAAGCCACCTGTTGGTTTCTAAAATTAGTCGTTAACGTCGGAGGCTGTCTAACCCTTTGTGTCGTTTCTCGTGTTTGGACCAACGCAAAGGACTCGTGTAATTAGTTGTTGTTGCCGTCATTATTTTATTTCGCACATAGCGAGACAATAACTGTGTCCCCGCAGTCTTTAGGAAGAATGCGTAACATCAGCTTGTTAGCGCATGTACGACACGTTCATGTGTCGTGTCGTCTCTTCTTCAAAATCTATGTCTTGAATTTAGTCCTTACTTCCTTTCAGGGTTTTGAGTTTCTCCTTGCTATTTATGCATTGCGATGTCCTACTGTCAACGAAGCCTGAAATTGCACCCCAATTCCGCGAAAGTAACATGAATCAGAGGAACACGGAACATTACGGATCGCGAAATAGTCTAGGCCCAAAATGTCAAAAAATGACATCAGGGGTACCCTAACATCCATGCCAGGATTTATCTATGACCGTTACCGGTTACCAGCCCGGATGACACTTTCTATTGTGATACTTTACTCCGCAGTGAGTTATTTTATGAAAATGGAGGCAGGGCTTTTTGAAGGATTTTCAACATGTACATAATCGGCTATATATGTACTAATTATAGGGCTACACAATAACCTTTCATGTCAGCATGTGTGGAAAAACAACTCACATGTGTGCAGCAAATTTTAAATCAATACATTAGATATAATTGAAATCAAAGCACAACATATACCAAATTATACTGAAATTTTTATTAGGTTTCGAGACCGAAAGTGTACAATAGTTTAAAACAATGATTTACATACGTGAAAACTATATTTACATCAAAAACTTCCCATATGTAATATATTGCATACACAACCAAAAACCTACCCCTTATTTTTCATAACCGCCGCCCAAGAATACAATCCGCAATATCTGTACTAATTCCAAGGTTGCATAGTTAATTTTGGTATCAAAATTATTCCAATGGTGAGATACGTATTTATTGTTAATGCGTACATCAATAGTGTACACGAAGTTGAAAGAAAAACACAACATATGCTAAGATACATTAACAATTTAGTATAGTATCGTGAAGGGTGGGAATAAGTTCAAATCATTATTTATACATCTGGTGTATGACAATCATGTTTTATCCCCCAATAATCCCAGTTAATTTCTAAATAAACTAACACTAGATGTTTTGACAAACAATGTAATTGTTTGCTTACAAAACCGAAACACTAACCCTACACCCTTATTTTTCGCAACAACCTCTTCAAACACAATCCAAACACAATTGAATATATATATATATATATATACTATTTGCAGAGCTACGTAGCTAATTTTTTATTCAAGATATTTGGAAACTTAACAACACCTTCAAACGGCAGAACAGAACGTTTCAATTTTACGATCGATATCACGGCTGATACCGTTTAGAGAGAAGCATTGTTAAAGATGCTGATGTGAATTGGGTGGATCCCGAAATAACATCACTAGTTGAGCCGTGTGTGAGAATGTTGAATGAGCAGTTGTCGTCAACGGTCTGTTGACAGAATGGTTCAATGTGAAACTGGAGTGAGACAGGGCTGTCTTTTATTAACTATCCTCTTTAAATTGTTCCCAGACGTCGTCCTGGCTAACCATAGGAGCTAATACAAGGTATTGAAACTAGATTCCGACCTCAGGTTTGACATCCAAAACGATTATCACGTTGTCAGATAAGCATATCGTCCTTGAAAAGGAAGAACGCGAGATACTGGGAGATATATCGCAAGAAACGAACGATGAGTTCTGGAAGCATATGCTGGAGATTAGTCTTGATAAGGCAGAAAGAAAGAGGGATTGGTCATCAAATGGCTACCAATGATGTGCGTGTGTAGGTACATGATTGCAACGAAGGATATATACAAGAGAGTGCCAATGCTTTGGGAAGGTAGACGCATCACGGCAGATGGGAATATACATATCAATAAGTTGAAAGTGAAAGACTTGTCTGTCCTGTTACGCGGAATCATTCTCTGGAACCATGGGCGGTAATGCTATTAGGTTACCGCCTGGTGTATTGCCAACACAGATGAACGGACGTTCGCAGAATCTACTGTACTTTGTCCCACATGCTGGTCCTCACTGGTCTTGGTTGTGGGAACCAGGCGACACACAAGACTAATTCCAGGCACTTGAAACAGAAATTGCGAACAAACATTTTTGATTAGTAAGGGCAATTTCACAATACACCTCCTTTCACATTGTTAATTATAGTATTAAGAATACTTAATTTCTCAATTAGGAAGAGTTTAGGTCTGCTAAGATCGTGCATAACGTCAGCATACCAATATTGGTTGGAGGTGGTCGCGTATACACTGCAGCAAGTACTGGTGAGGCACTACGTCCGGAGAACTACAGGAGCAATGCGAGTGGATGATTTGAGGAAACAAAGACTGGGGTGCAGTTGAGTTCCGAAAGAAGAATGGAAGACGCCAGATAATTTATGTGCGGAACAATTATTATGATGCGAGCCGATGCAGACCGACTCTCAACAGAACGGAGGAGGTGAAACAGCGAGGCCGGAGGAAAAAGAGGCATACCACATTTTAAGACGAGAAGATTATTATATATATATATATATAACATTACATGATGACAGCAGCATCTTGAACGTTGACATTATTGGGCCTTCAAATCCATTGTCGGACCCGCAACATTTTAGGTCACAGGCCCGGTTGGCGTCTTTAACATGTTTAGCCTTATGTCGATCACTGACTATAATTTTATGAAGTATTTATAAAATAAATAATTGTTTATAGCCTATATGATGCAGAAACTTGGACACTACGATCACAAAAGACGCAGTCTTTTGACGTTTTTGAGACGATCTACTAGTGGGCTACCAGTTGTGTTGCCAAGGCAGACAGACTATAAAATAACCAGATGAAAGACGGGACATTCATCCCTGAATCCACCTCAAACGTCATAAGAAATACGAGTACCCGGGTGGTTTGGGCACGTGAGAGAGAGAGGGGGGGATAGAGAATTGTTCCGGCAAACACAGTTTAACTCCGAATCACCCCAACTGCATACGGATACCACGCTCATAATTGGAAACCTCGGTGTTGTTACGAAGCTTAGAATGGGCAGTTTAGAAAAAAGTCATCGCGAGGACTCGAAGGTTCAAAACAGTCAAGATGACAACAATTGGGCGTGGCCCATCCAAGTATATCAATGTGCCAACGCTACCACGTCACCAATGTCATATGCCGGATGTAACCAACCTTATAATTTAAACTTTTTCATTCGATCCCTCCCCACCAGTCGCTTCGTTGACCCCCGACTGTCACCGGATGTCGTAGTCCGAAGTAGCATGTTTAATGTTTCTAATGTTTTACTGCAAGTGGGACAAATGAATAATTTACAATCTAAAACTGTGATCATTCTTCTGTTAAACCAAACGTTAGATCAAACAAATTATATTTCGGCAACTGCATATAAATCTGGCCAAATACAAAAAGTATAATACAATTCAAAACAAATTAAAGCTGTGAATATTGATATAAACACCCACATTCCAAGCTTCCATAGAAACAAAGACTGATCCGTCTAAACAAAGGCAAAGGCATCGTATCCCTTAACTTGTTGCAAGATGTAACTGTTGCGACGTGTTAATAAAGACACGTAAAATGTGAAACACAGTGATATATTTGAGAATAACCGAGGTAAGAGAGAAACAAACTACACAGTTAATCCTCACTAAGACTTCTGAAATGGAAAGTAGTGTCACTCTCTTAAATTATTTACGCAGTGAACAGAACAAAATCTAAAAAAGAAGGCATTGTACCTTACATGAGCCATTTAATAACCCCAGACTCAGTAATACAAAACGTTATCAATAAACTCATCTGCCAATCACACATATAACGTCTGGTCTACCCAGGCGTTATTATATGATCATGAAGTCCCACTAGCACTAACCGGGAACTGTGACCTTGATTTAACCACTGATCAACCAATCGGACCCTGCGATCAGAACCATCCTACGGTATCCTAAGGTGAAGTCAGGTACGTTAACGCGATTCCATTTTCACAAGCCGGGTCGTGTGACCCGAGGTGGCTCATTTTGGCGCTACGGCTGCTATTCACACTCGACATATCGTTGGGTCGTGCTAATGAGTTTGTCACATCTGCACCAGTCAGTTCGACGTATTAGGCAGCCGGACAAGAATGACATCGCGAGGGCGGTGTCATCATTAGTTTGTGTGCCAAAACGCCACCCTGCGCTTAATCAATATCACCAATGTTCGAATTAGTTGGATTTTGTCGGACTACGTAAATACTAACGAGCTCTATTTTTGTTGTAGAAACTAGACTGGCTGTACAATCAAATAGTGGACAGAAATCGTACCGCAGTTTAAATGTCACCTGCAATATGAGCGCGTAACTAATTAGGATCAATACAAGGATGAGCTACAACGTGAATGGAGGCCTACATCAAATGCGAGCTTATTCATTAAAAACACACAGACTTAATGTAGAAACCTGGTTGACTTTGAATTTAGCTGTTTGACATTGAATTCACTTTGCTACATTTATTTTTATTCAAGACCCATTTTATAACAGAGTACAAACTCGACAAAGCTCAATTTCTAAATCTTCCAAAGAATGTTGCTGCCTTGCCTAGTCCTGTGTTCAGTTCCTTTTCAAACGTGATGTTTTAGAAATGACGGAGCCTAAATATACGAAATTCGCAAACGTTTCGAGGGGTTTATCGTTTAGGATGACTTTGAGTTCTACAGTCACGATACCAATCTTGGTAATGCTGATTTTGAGAATAAAGGCTGTGCAAGTATCTGTGAAGCTTACTTACGGCTTACGTATCCCTGGGGCGCCACGTGTCGCATAGGGCATGCACAAAAATCCACCCCGTCAGCTGCTCTCCGTGCCGCCGCTGCCCAGGATTTCCACCTAAACGCATCTCGTTCTTTCTCCACCATTCGTCCCCACGTCTCTTTTTGGTCTTCCGATCGATCTTTTCTCCACATGTGTCCAATTCATCATTATACGGCAGTCATTTGTACTCTCGATTCTAAGGATATGGCCAATAAAACTCCATCCCCTGCATTTATTGATGATGTCCGTTATCCAACTTAGTTCTACATTTGCATATAGTTTTTCATGTGAAATTGTTTTTGACCAGAATATACGTAGAAATCGGCGCAATTACGTAGAAATCGGCGCAAGCATCTATTGTGGAATGTATTGAACCTTTTATCCATTTCTGCTACACTCTGCTCCGTGTAGCAGAACCGACGTCACATTGTTTTTGCATATTCTGCTTTTAGTTTTCCTACTGTATTTTTCGGATGTCCACACTCTCCTCAGCTTATAATAGGCTGCTGTTGCTTTCTTAAGGCATGAACCTATATCCGCTGTTGAACCTTTGTCTGCATCCATAACTGATCTCAGATAGGTGAAACTGGCAAAGTATCCACTTCGTCGACACCTATTACAATTGGTTGGTTCTCATCAATCTTGATCTTCATCACTTTCGTTTTTGCTGTGTTTATGTATAATCCGGTTCTCTTCGCGTATACTTCTAGCTCGTCTGTTTTCCGTTGCAAGTTTATTCTTGGTGTTGACAAAAGGGCTAAATTAGCGTATCAGCGTATCTAATCCCCACTTAATTTCTCTTTTGTTTCTAGTTTGTTTCCGCATAGTCCAATCGCTCACCAACACAAACAAAAGCCCTGATATCACACAGCCTTGCCTCACTCCCGACATTATAGGAAACCATTCTCACAATTTGCCTTCATGTTCAACTGAACATCTGAAATTTTTGTAAAACATTTTAACAAGGTTGATAAATTTGGATGGAATTCCATTGTATTTCACAATTCTCCGTAGACACTCCCCGTGAATACTATGGAAAGCTTCCTCTCCAATTATCACAGTTCTCCAGATCACATTTTATGTAGTTTAATGATGGGTCCTTTCTTCCAGTCTTCATGTATTTCTTCATTCTTCCATATTAATTGGAACAATTCCTCAAGTTTACGTGCTTTCTCTTGCAGTTGTCTTACATAGAAGATCGTGTCTACAGTGCTCAACCCAGCGATTTACCTGGTTATCTCTCTTCGTTTCTTCAACTTTCTATTTGAGAAATGCAGTTTTCCTTAATGTTAGGCCTAAAGCTGTTTTATGCCCGCGTTCTTATTTTTCAGGTTCTTATTATTCGCCGGTGTCTCGATATCCTCACTTCGACCACTAAAGTATTGGTTAAACGCCTGTCTTATTGTTCTTTGAGCAAGATTTCGGGATGATCTACACTCTGCAGCACGCACTGGTGGTCTCATTTTGGTATGCTTATAAAAGCTAAGAGAACCATGCGTTTCGCTTCAGTTGCATGATCCATGATGCCAAGACAGTCTGGGTTATGATGAGAGCTTACGCCAAAGGTGTCCAAGGCTGGTTTGTGAATTGTATGTTTGAGAAGCTGCCAGTACTCATTTGCATTCACGTTGAGTGTTTTATCGATTCGGTTTCTGAGGATTGCGTTGCAATCTGCCGGTCAGTTGCTGGATACAGTTATTGGTCATAATAACCCTCGTTTGACAGTGTTTCTTTCCACTGTGGGAATACTTGGACTACAGTTTCATGTTCGAGATTACAAGACTGCGATCTGTATCTGGTATGGTCTGGTTTTGGTGACATCTTTTAGGTGGCATCGTCGAATCAGAATGAGGTCAAACTGATGTCATGTCTTGGATCTGGTGTGAACCCAGGGTACGTTGTGGTGGGCCTTGCGTTTTTGTGTAGGTGTTAGCAACAACAAACTGAGACATCCAACAATAAACACCACAAGACAGTCTCTGCGTGGAATCTTCAAGGAAAAGAAGGCGAGGAAGGCCAGGGAACACCTAGCGAAGGGACACATCTGCTGAAGTAAACAGGAATGGCTACACGTGGAAAGAAATAGAGAGGATTGCCCAAAGTTGTGTGCGCTGGAGAGTCGCTGTCGATGACTTATGCTCCTCTTGAAGCGAATGGCATAAGTAGGTAAGTAAGTTAGCAGCACGGAGTTGGAATCTAGCGTCCAGCTCTAGGAAGGGAGACATTATTCATTATCGTTTACTTTCCCAATGCCAAAAGCGTCAGGCCATGACAGTTGTCGTTCCCCACTCGAGCATGGGATTCCCAAGAAGGAGTAGCCTGTCCGATGTAGGTACAGACTAAACTACTTGTGCGAGTGCCGCATAGAAGAGATCTTTGACATATGGCTATATCACCAGAACTGATGTTTAGGAGGAGCGAATTGTGGCATAACCTTTTTTCAAGACAAAGGCGCGCTGTTATAAGACGATCAGAGATTGCATGTGACTCCTCTAGCTTGCTACACAAGGTGTTCTTATCAGCAAATCCAGATCCATGTTGATGTTTGGAGCAACCTGGTTTGCCTGACCAGTATATCGTTTGCACTGATTGTCTGATGCCACGTGTCGCGAGTAGTGTTGTTACTTGCTATGTTGGACTTAGCATTTTAGAAGTAACATACTTGCATACAACTTTTACTTAAATGTAAGCAGTATTAAAAACATATGCATACTTGTCTTTAACATATCGGTGTGTACACATAATTGATTTTAAACATCCTTCATTTTTTATAACTGCCTGGCTCTATAGCATTGGTTTATAACTAAACTGCCGAAATGTGAGTTTTATTTATTTAACCTCAGCAAAGAAACTGTCAGGAGCAAAAAAAGCTAAAATTATATAAAATAATCATATTCATTTTTGGTAATGCGTATGCTATATTGTATTCTCATACGTTTTGTTAATACAATAAGTACGTTGTATAATACGTGTCTGCAAAATTTTCATAATAGTCTCGTTTGCAAATCATATTTGTATTTTGTCCAGGGTATTGCTTATGCAGCTTTTTCATTACGAGTAGCAGTAGTACATGTTGAATATGTTGTGTTCTATTTATATCCATTATAAGTGATAACAACAATTTTCTAGAGCAATTTGGTGGTCTAGAGAATAACTCTCTATATCACATTTTAAAAACAGATTAAATTAATGAAGATGGGGACATTGAAACATTCCAGCAATAACCTTACTTTAACGATGACAACTTAGTAAACTATTTACAGAACAAACAAAATAAATTCATTGTGCTCAGTTTAAACAGTCAGAGTTTTAAGTGCAAAACTTGACGAAATTAAGATAAAACTAGATATATTTAAAAACAGTGGTGCTCTGTGTTTACAAGAAGCATGCCTCGATGATGAAGTTGATACCTCATTATTGCAAATAGATGGCTATAAATTAATATGCCAAGGTAAAATATGAAGTGCACACGCTGGCCTAGCTATCCTTCTTAGTAACAAATACAACTACAAATCATTAGATATCTATATTAATTCTGACATATGGAAAGTTCAATTTAGTGAAATATCATGTTATGTTATGCTATGAAGAAAAAAATAACTCTTGGAAATTTATATAGACTACCTAGAGATATAATTGAGAACTACTACCAACTAATTTGCATCTAAATTAGCAGATTTACACAAATGTTAAAGTGACATCATAATTGCGGATGATTGCAATATTGATTTGCTGAAAATAAACCAAAAACCCATAATATATTACTATTTTGATACAATAATTTCACATGGTTTCTTCCCTAAAATCACTTTGCCAACAAGACTATCAGAATATCATAGAACACTTATTGAAAATTGTTATGTAATCTGTCTGAAGGATTCTTCAAATCCTCAGCTGGTATTCTTATAAGCAATATTTCTGATCACTTTCCTTATTTTCTTTGTGTGGACTATCTCGAAACTTCTAATGCTATACCAAGATTTATACAAATAAAGCAACATAATCCTGACTCACTCAATAAATTTAAAATTAAATACAAAATATTCAAATATTTATGATAAACTTAACAAGGATACTTATGCAGATCGCAATACAAACTATGATATCCTTGATAAAAGTGTTACTACTGCTATGGGAAAGATCTTGTCTGTTAAAATAACAAAATCTAATACATATAAACATAAAAAACACCTTGGATTACTCAGGGCATTATTATTCAAATAAATTTTGAAATAAATTGTATGTAAGAATAAAACAGACTCCGGTAATTACGGATCAATACCGTAAATTCAAAACTAACTTGTACACTTTTAATAAACATTTTAAACGAAATATTTGATTGGCTAAGCAAATGCATTATATGTCCAGTTTTGAAAAGCATAAACATTATATTAAAAAGACGTGGTAAAGAAATTATTTAGAAAACCCAAAGAAATAAAAATTTCCAGATTAATTCAAAGTGGACGGAAATAAATGCATTATTGCAAATCAATTTAACTAATTTTTTTTACAAATATTGGTCCAACTCTAGCCTCTAAGTTAACTACAACTGATGTTAAATCCTATAAAGATTATTTGAAAAACTCAACACTTCACACCTTCAGTTTTAAACCAATTGAAGTACATACTGTCAGCATAATTGATCGCTTACCTCCAAAATCAAGTTGCGGAATAGATGGTATATCAACAAAAATATATTAAAATTGATAAAACATGATTTTAGCAAAGCATTCACCCTAATTATGAATCAATCCATAATGACTGGTAACTTTCCAAACACATTTAAAATTGCTTTGATTCAGGGTAACCTAAGCGTCTTGGGAATTATGCACACGTTTTGTCAAAACTTATTAGACCATTATAATTCTGCAACCTATAGAAACTAGTCACTAAACGTTTTACATGGACAAATATTTTAATTTTAATATTAATTTGAGTACACTTATGTAATAACATCAAACATATTTTAACGTATTTTATTGTGTATATTATTTATTTATTACATTGTGTGCATAGTCATAGATCTGGATTTTTAAGTGTAGGTGTATTTAAGTGTGTGTGTGTGTGTGTGTGTGTGTGTGTGTGTGTGTGTGTGTGTGTGTGTGTGTGTGTGTGTGTGTGTGTGTGTGTGTGTGTGTGTGTGTCTGTGTGTGTGTGTGTGTGTGTGTGTGTGTTTGTTTTGTCCAGTCTGAAACAACTACCAATCGAATTGGTGACATGGAAAACCCCATTCAAAATGCACTTTTAAATGTACCCTGTTCACCCTTGCATGTCTGCAGATTACTTTTAGTCTTTTAAATGGTCCCAAGCTTGAGAGCTTTCAGAACAACATAAACGAGACCCTCGATATCAACACCAAACCCAGACACGATACCAACTCTGCCACGACTAACTACATTTACAATCCTATCTGGAAACCCATTGCACAACTGAAATGTCTCAAATCCAGCAGCTCCACTGGATTACTGATCATCCCTCCACCGTATAGACACATAATACGCAGGACAACAACTAAATTCACACTACTTCTATGCATCATACTATCGGGAGATATCCAACTGAACCCAGGCCCCACTAAATATCACACTTGTAAGAAATGATTAAAGTCCAATGCACTCAGACTAACATGTAATGACTGTAATAAATCGATACACATCAAATGCGCCAAGGCAAGAATATAACAACACTTACAGAAACCTAAACACACCTTAGCATTGTTCAAACTGCTCGGCACCCTGTGGCATTTGCCACAGGGATGTTCTAAACGACCATAAAGCAATTCAATGCGACCACTGCCTAAACTGGATTCACACACGATGCTGTGCAATAGATGACAATGAATACAAAAGATTAATAAATTATCATGTCCGTGGGCTTGCCCCGAATGCAACAACTTCAACTTTACAAATTCCTTCTTCAGAGACACAGAAATCCAAAAACATAATCCTTTCGATCCTCTGAATGGTAACAGTCATAAACAAAATGAAGCCACTCATAGCAACACAGCCAGTAACAAGAAAACATATAAACCGAAGAAGAGGCCAAACTTCAGAAGCATCCTAATAAACTGTCTAAGCGTCAAGAAGAAAGCCGCAGACATTGATGCACTAAACAAACTACCCAAACCAGACATTATCATTGGCACAGAATCATGGCTACATCCTCCGTAAAGAATTGCGAAATATTCCCAGATAACTTTAACGTATTTAGGAAGGACAGGGTAGCATACACTACTGGGGGAGGGGTATTTCAAATATCAAAAGATATCATCACAATCCACCTAGCAAACCTAAACACAAATAAAGAGAGCATTTGGACCGAAGCCCAGATAGCATGAATGAAACCAATTGTAATATGGACCATTCATCGTGCCCCTAAAGACTTCCAAGGAACTCAAGAATTAGATCTAGCCCTTGCTAAACTAGGCAACAAAATCAATACACATAATATTATCATTACTGGCGATTTCAACCTTCCTAACATTAATTAGGAAAACCACCAAGTCACACCGAACAGTGGACATAGCACAACAGCTGCTAACAAACCTCTCTCTTGTAGACGAATATGGACTGATCCAACATGTCAAAGAACCTACACACAAACAAGGAAATGCTAACAATATTATAGATCTTGTCTTCACCAACATACCAGATTTAATAACAAAACTGAGCCAAGAGGCCCTGAAGTCCTTTGAACTAATACGTCTATATGTGACCCCGGCTGACCAAATGAGTGATAAGTCGGAAACATTTTAACATTGTTTTACATCTTGTAAAGGTTGGCTAGGGTGATTTACACGGTTTCAAAAATAATGACTGCTACAAAAATTGGCGAAGTTATGGAGCATTGAACATGGTAAGGGTCAAAAAGTGAAAAGGAAGAAAACGGCTGTTGACGTTTTACATTATATATGCAAATGGATTGCATGGAAATATCACATGCATGACATTCAAATGTGGCACACAGTATGTATGTTATGTTGCAATGATACACTGGAAGTACAAATGTGCTGCTACAAAGACTTATCAAGTTATGCCAGAGTATGTCTTTATGTGTAAAACTAAGAGGACAGATTATTTGAGAGCAAAAGGTAGACTAAAGAAAATAAAAAATGACGAAGCTAATGCAGAGATTAAGAGAATTGACTAGAGGGTATAAATGCTTTATAAAACAAATATCAAAATGCTACCATAAACAGTTACATGAAAACTTGCGCAACCTAAAACATAGCAAGCCTGCAGAATACTGGGATATACTTAATAAAGCAAGTAACAGCTGTGAATAATGTAGAAACATTTCACAGGATAACTTTATAAATCACTGTGAAAAACTCGGTGAAAAACCTGAAAGTCAAACTGTGAGATACCTTTTGATCCAAGAAAGATTTCCCAGTCCAACGAACACATAAACAGACCATTCACGCAAAATGAGGTACTAATGCAAATCAAAAAACTATAAAACAGAAAGAGGACAGATTATCTTAGAGCAAAAGGTAGACTAAAGAAAATTTTAAATGGGTCAGCTGGACGGTGATAGTTCGCTTGAACTTGAAGCCTTTGTCATACTTTTGTCTCGATTTCACCGAAGGGGGTGCTGCTGTCAGAACTTCGAAGGTGTTACTCACCTAACTTACAGGTCTTTGTCAGTAAGAATAATGGGATGGTAATTTACACCAACGTTGTTTCCTGTAGAAGTCATTTTGTTGGATATATTGGCATTAGTCGTGCCAATTCTAAAAATAGTGCTATATAATAGTAGTTTGTCAAAATGTAAACAAACTCAAAGACAGTTGCAGCTTAGCCTTAGCCTTAGGGGCTGGCTAAGCTGGGCGGCCTGGGCTCCAACTTTATCATGATCTCATGTATCTCCCTTCTCAACCACCTTCCAAATCTTAGTAATTCTTATTATTGTGTAAATCAGAATATATAATTTATGTATATGAATTGATTATCACTATTTTTAGTTATAAGTACTAAAACATTCCTCATTTTACTGTTCCGCAACTATTATTTTACTGTTCTACTATATTTAACATATATATATATAGGGAGCTAATGGAGAGGCCCATCATAATCCATAGCACTACAAAATGAAGTATCTGAAAGTCATACTTCATATAGTGACACATCTCATACTGTCTTTCTGGACTGTCGCAATGTCCAAAAGTTTCCTATCACAACCCTCGTGTACAATATACCAAAGCTATATATTTCCAACACCACAACATATGTATTATCATTGGATAGGTAATTGAATAATCTTTCAGATGAACGCAACTTGTAGCAGCGGAAAATGAAGTATACAAACGTTACACCGCAAACAATGACACGCACTCTCAAAATGTGATTTATTATAAAAATTACCATTTACCAAGCTCAGTATGGTCAACATATTTAATTGGAACAACATACTAAAAGGTATCATCATGTAGATAATTCAATGCTCTTCAAAATAACACTTAGTTTAGTCACAGTTTCCATCAAACAATAGCAGCCAGAGAATCTTAGCTGCAGTGTGATGGGATGTTGTTGGAAAAGGGTTTAGCTTTTCGGGAGGCTCTAAGATGCCCTTAGAATGATTCAATCAAATACAAAAAAGTTACTGAACAGTTTTTGAAATAACAGAAAAGACAACCTCCGATCCATGCAAGACACATACTTCCGCATGTGACAGATGTTGTTGGAAAAGGGTTTGCCATCAAGTTATAAATAAAGCTGTTGCTGTAGAGGATGTATAATGTAGTTTAGCATTTTAGGGGACCTTTGATGCCCTTAGAATGATTTAATCAAATACAGATTTCTTATGTATAGTGACACTGCCACGTGAAATGTATATGCAAAATTGGAGAAAAAGTTACTGAAGAGTTTTTATTTAAAAAAATATATAAAATGTGAACATTTACCATTTTGGGGGTCCTTCTTTGGGCGGTTATTAGGTGCCCTTAGAATGATTCAATGAAATACAGTGACACTACCACGTGAAATGTGTATGCCAAATTTGAGAAAACGTTACTGAACAGTTTTTTTAAACAGGCAAAATATACACATTTTACCAGTTTGGGGCCCTTGGAGGACCTAGGGAGACCTTAGGTTAAATCAAATACAGATTTCTCGTGCATAGTCGCAGTGCTCTAAGATATGTCTATGCAGAATTAGAGAAAAAGTTGCTGAACGGTTTCTGAGATACGGAGCTAACGGACAGAACCAGATGTAGTAGCAGATCATAGTACAGTCATCATCGATGTAAACATTTCGCCCAAACGCAAACATCGTCTTCATAGAAACAAAGCTGATAACATTAACATGCAGAAATCTCTTAATAACTTTACACACGACTACTTCTCTGTAAACCAAAACATGACAGTCAACGACAAATGGAATCTTGTTTCCACTAAAATCATCGACATTATGAACCAGTATGTACCACACCGTCTTACTACTTCAAGACACAATCTTCTTTGTTCAATAAAGATTAAAAGAAAATGTGCAAAAGAAAGAAACGGCTTTACAACAACAACAAATGGGCCAAGAGGCCCTGAAGTCCTTTGGACTAATACGTCGATATGTGACCCCGGCAGACCAAATGAGTGATAAATCGGAAAAATTGTAACATTGTTTTCTTACATTCTTGTAAAGGTTGGGTAGGGTGCTTTACACAGTATGTCTTTATGTGTAAACTAAGAGGACAGATTGATAATGTTATAAATGAATACTTAAAAACAGCCCCACAGAACTAATTATAGTTATTGTTAAGATGTTTAACCTAGTTCTATTCTCTGACATTTTGTATTGGGATGATTAAGCCTATATATACAAACATTGCAGCAGACATTGGGACATTGTGACTGCTGCCTGGATAAAAGGATGCAATGGTGCTTTAAAGTTAGTTCTTCTGCCAACTATCCTTTTCGCACAAGCCTATAGGTTTAGTGGCTGCCAGCACACTACTGAGCCTAAACTACCATGCATGTGTGAAAAACGTCCTGATGTATTTGAACTTGAGCCACTAATTAACTGTCCACCAAGCAGTAGCAGAGCAGTTTTATAATAATAATAATAATCCACAAGTTAAGTGGCAGTGATCTTCCTTTTATAATTCATGTGATGTTTCTTGTTTATTGTGAGCAGGGCGGACAAATGGTTATTATACGTAGACAGGTACAGAAAAAAACTAACGTTTTCTATAAAAAGAACACGTTTGCCTATCAATGGCATGTATTTCCTATTGTTGCCGTTTCTGCCGGGCAGAAACAGTTTCTGCCCGGCATAAAGCAAACACCCCTGTAGGTAATTATTAATCAAATGATTTTTTGGTGAATCATAGTTACAGATTGTTAAGGGTTATGATGGAAGTAAAATGTTGACATGTTTACTGTTCATTTATTGACCACGATTTGCATTTAGAGGAATAATTATAATAGAAAATAAAATGTTGTGGCACATATTTTTAAATACACATTGATGAGAAACCGGGAATTACTTTTCTGTGGCCTAAGAATAACTAATTTCACAAACTTCCTGCTTATACAAAACAACTGCATAACAATAGATATCCATGCAAGACACAGACTCCGCATGTGACAGATGTTTTGGGAAGGGGAATAGTGTACTGTTTCTGGCACAATACACAAAATCTATTGTTAGGGGATAGTATCAAGGGCCCTTCTCATAACCACATCACTAGATAGTGTAAACATTTTGTATTTTGGGGGGCTGTGTCAGCCTTCTTCTCGTGTGATGTAGAGTTACCACAAGGAGAAAACTTGTCTCCTTTGTTATTTGCTATTTACCTGAATGAGTTTGAACACCGTTAGTCATAATTATAAGGGACTTGACGTGGCAGCTGGTGGAATTTACAACAACCTTAGTGATGATGATGTAGTCATCTTGCAAATGTATGTGCTACTATATACTGATGATACTAGAATAATTCAATCAAATACAGATTGCTTGTATATAGCGGAACTATGTCAACTCTTCTAGTGGTTGACATTTGGTTGTTTCAGGATGACTCCTTAGAATGTAGGCACAACTGTCCAAGGGTCTAGTGGGCCCTGTCTATTGACACAAGCCTCTGCCTGTGACAAATTACAGATTAGTCACACTTCCTATCAGGAAGCCACAGTGAGGTGTGACAGATGTTGTAGGAAAAGGGATTAGTTGAACAAAAGAACTGTAAGCTTGATAGATCTGCTGGTGCAGCAAACAATTTAGTTAGCAAATTTAGCATTTTAGGGGACCTTTTGTGCCCTTAGAATGATTCAATCAAATACAGATTTCTCGTGTACAGTGGCGCTACCACATGAAATGTATATGTAAAAATTAGAGAAAAAGTTGCTGAACAATTTTTGAAAAAATTGGCAAAATGTTTTACCAGTTTTGGGGTCCTTGGAGGCCCTAGGGAGCCCTTAGAATGATACAATCAAATACAGATTTTTCGTGCATAGTGGCAGTGCCCTAAGATATGTCTATGCAAAATGAGAGAAAAGGTTGCTGAACGGTTTCTGAGATACGGCAGCTAACGGCGGACGTCGGACGGCGTACGGCGGACGGCGGACGGCGGACGGCGGACGGCGGACGCAGAGTGATGGCAATAGTCCCTTGGACCTTCGGCCAAAGGACTAAAAATAGAAATCCAGAAGACTGGCATGAGTTCTCTAATATCAGGAGAAACATGCACAAACATCTTACGTAAGCCATAGTATCCAAACATCTACAATAACGGAGAAACCAAAATCATTCTGGAGCTTCATTTCTAAACTACGACAGGATAACCAGGGTATTGGGGACCTGAACATTGCAGGAAACATCATTAATGGTGACACACACAAAGCAGAAGCCTTAAATAACCTGTTCAAAAGTGTCTTTACAGGTGAAGGAAATTCCACACTACCAGATATGGCCGGAAGTCAACATGGAGAAATCCCCAAACTAACAATTTCAATTAAAGAAATATTTTACCAACTTTCTAAAATTAACACATCTAAATCGCAAGGACCAGATGGCATTCCGCCTTCCATCTAGCACCAATACTACATGACATTTTTCAATCATCAGTTGACCCTAATCAACTTCCCAAAGCCTGGAAAGAAGCCAATATAACAGCTATTTTTAAGAAAGGAAGCAGGGCAGAAACAGTCAATTACAGACCAATATATTTGACACCTTTGGTCTCTAAACTTCTTGAATACATCATAAAACACCGTGAACTTACATACTTTCTTATCTTCTTCGTGCCGTGTGGCACATAAGGCTCGCACAAGATCTCGCCAGACCCCTCTGTCTTGGGCTTTCCTTGCTGCTGTGCCGCAGGTCAGCCCAGCACTTTTTAGTTCTTCTTCAATTGTTCGTCGCCAAGTTGTTTTCGGTCTGCCTCTTTTCCTATTTCCTTCTGGTATCCAGGTCAATGCTGTCTTTGCTGGAATGTAGCTGCTCATCATATAGACATGGCCGAGCCATGTCCACCTCCTCTTTTTAGGGTGAGGCAGATCTGTTGCTGTTTTGTTGCTTGGTGGAGCCATGTATTGGAAATGGTCTCGGGCCAGTATACTTTCATTATCTTCCTTAGGCAGGTGATGTGGAAGCAAGAGAGTCTATTGGTGTCTTGCTGTGTCATGCGCCAGCAATCTGAGTCGTACAGGAGCACAGAGAGGACATTGCTCTTGTAGATTCTTAGTTTTGTTTTTCTGGAGTATACTGTGGATTTCCATAGCCGTTGAAGATTTGCAATTGCTGACCTGGCTTTTCCCAATCGTGTTTTAATGTCTTTTTCTGCACCTCCTTGGAGACTGATGGTGCTGCCCAGGTTGTTCACATATTCGAGTGCATGATTGTTAATCATGATAGGTTGTTGTGTCAGGTTGCTGTTTGTCAATATTTTTGTCTTTTTTGCATTAATTGAAAGATCAATGGAACTGGCTTGTTGTTCTAGGTTACTTATTTTCTTTTGTACTTGATCTCGAGTATGAGAAGGCAGAGCAAGATCATCTGCATAGATTAGATCTTCGAGTGAAGAGCACAGGTTCCATCTGATTCCAGTCCGCTGTTGGTTGGTCATGATTTGTGTAGAAATGAAGACATGACACACCCTTGGCGGACACCGGAATTCACAGTGAATTTCGTTGTTGAGTTTCCGACACTGCAGGATAAATTCCTGTAGAAGACCTGGATGAGTTTCACCAGCTTTTCTGGAATTCAATAGTGCCTCAGGATTTTCCAAAGGCTCTCTCTGTGCACACTGTCGAATGCTTTTTCAAAATGTACAAAAATGACATATATTTTTCTCTGCCATTCGTTGCATTGTTCTAGAATGTTCCGCAGAGTAAAGATGTGTTCGGTTGTTCCTCTCCCTTTTCTGAAGCCTGCTTGTTCTGGACGGAGAAGCTTGTCTACTGTTGTTTTCATTCGTGTCATGATGATCTTAGAGAAAATTTTGCTTGGTATGGAGAGTAGAGTAATTCCCCTCTCATTGCTGCAGTCTGCTAAATTTCCCTTCTTTGGTACCTTGATTATTCTCCCTTGAGACCAGTCATCAGGCAATTCTTCTTTTTCCCATATGTTGATGAAAAGAGGGTGTAGTATATCGGCTGCCGTTTCTGGGTCTGTCTTGAAAACTTCTGCACAGAGTGCATCTGTTCCTGGAGCCTTGTTGTTCCCCAGTGTGGCTATTGCTGCTTTAATCTCAGCCTTCGTTGGTGGCGTCACTTCTAATTCCAGGTCTCTTTCTGCAGGCTGGATGTCTGCTGGGTGTTGTGGGTCTGTTCTGTTTAGTATTTCATTGAAGTGTTCTATCCATCTTCTGTCTTGTTCCTCTTTATTGGTCAGCAGCCGTCCATCTTTGCCCATGATTGGGGGGTTGACCTTGTAGTTGGTGTTTCCACAAATCTGTTTTGTTATCGTGTACACAGTGCTCATCTCATGCCTGCAAGCGGCAGTTTCAGCTTTGTTTGCAAGTTCTTCTAAATGCTTTCTTTTGTCTCTTCTAGCTGACTTTTTAACAAGTTAGTTCACCTCAATGTATTGTATTCGCAATCTTTCTTTCAGTCTTTCAGATTTGGTTTGTCCAATTACGATTTATTTTCAGTTGCTTTCTCTCTTGTATGCGCTCCCATGTTTCCGTACTGATCCACTCTTTGTGCTGTCGGGTTTTAATGCCCAGTGTCTCTTTGCTGGTTTGATAGTATGCTTTCTTGATGATTTCCCACTTCTCTTGTACGTGATCAGGTGTGTCTGTTTCTTCTTCCAACAGTTCAAATCTGTTTTGTAGCTTAACAGTGAAAGCTCTAGCTTGTGTTGTATTCTTTAGCAGGTGTACATTAAATTGTTCTTGGCCTGTCTGTTTACAGTAGCTTGTTTTTCTGAGCTTCAGCTTGACTGTTGCCTGAAGTAGATGATGATCACTGCCAACATCGGCTCCTCTTCTTAAACAGACATCTAGTAATGATCGCCGCCATTTGTTGTTGATCATAATGTGTCGATTTGGTTTTGGTCCCGTGCATTTGGGGAAATCCAGTTCAGTTTGTGGATGTCTTTGTGTGAGAACAGGGTTCCTCCTATCACCATACTGTTCAATCCACAAAAGTCACATAACAACTCACCATTCTCATTTATGGTGCCACATCCTTGATTGCCCGTTATTCGTTCTCTTCCGATATTGTCAGATCCAACCTTTGCATTGAGGTCGCCCATGATGATCAAAACGTCGTGTGCAGGCACTCGCTCTCCTTCTCGGCTTGCAGCATGCTATAGAAGGCCTCTTTCTCATCCGGTTCTGCATGATTGGTTGGTGAGTAGCATTGGATAATTGTAAGTTTGCTGTGCTTGCCAAAGAACCTGGCTCTCAGTAGTCTAGCACTGACTGGTTTCCATTCTATCAATGTCTTTCCA
Organism: Escarpia spicata; assembly: GCA_963995525.1. NCBI lineage: Eukaryota > Metazoa > Annelida > Polychaeta > Sabellida > Siboglinidae > Escarpia > Escarpia spicata. The sequence continues at coordinate 17,193,941 of OZ023214.1, read as the reverse complement.
ATTCCTTTCTTGAGTATTAGCGCCACTCCTGGAATATGGCAGTTGTCTCTGCCAGAGAACAAGATTGTCTCTCCTGTCGGGGTGATATGTCTCCCAAAACCTGTCCATCTGGCCTCACTGATTCCAAGGATGTGTAACTTTTGCAGTATCGAACATTGTCCTAACATTCCAGGTCCCAATCTGGAGTTTGTTTTTGGCATCCAGTAGGCTTGTCTTCGCGCTACTAGCTTCCTTGCGGCTTTCACTAGCATCGGTCATACCGGTTTAGTGCCTCAAGCTTCCTTGGTGGCTGGGATCTGTTGATTTTCTTTTACGAGTTTCTGTAACAAGCTGTTTTTAAGAGGTAGGGTTGTTAACCCTACGCTCAACCCCCAACCTGGAGGGCAAGGAGATCGATTTTAGTTTAACCTCTACCCTTTAACCAATCCGTATGGGTGACCCTGCCACGAGTACAATTAAGACTCCCACCGGCGTAGCTCGCAGGGTCACGGAGGCACGCAAGCTACCCCACCACGACAAGTTAACGATCTCGAACAGCACCACATTATGACTGACCATCAACAGGGCTTCCGTGCCAAAAGATCAACAGAAACACAATCAGTTCAAACAATCCATGACATAAGCAAATCCATTGATGAGAAGTGGTAGACATGGCCATCCTAGATTTCACTAAAGCATTCGATAAAGTTCCACATAAAAGACTAATCCATAAACTCAAGTACTATGGCATTACAGGCCCAATATCATCATTGATAGAAAACTTCCTTACAGGAAGGCCCTAACAGTTTGTAATAAATGGTTCAACTTCAACACCAACTCGAGTTACTTCTGGATTCCACAGAGAACAATACTGGGGCCACTACTTATCCTAGTTTACATAAATGAGCTGCCTGACAACCTCTCTTCAAATATTTGCTTTTTCGCAGATGATTGCCTCTTATATTCACCAACAAAGACACATCTCTCCTCAAAAACGATCTGCTCAAACTTGACGAATGGCTGGACACATGGCTTATGAAATTCAACCCTAGTAAATGTTTTACAATGACCCTAGCCTCGAGAAAACCCACACCAAATCTCTACACCTTCTGCGGACAACAACTTAAATCTGTTGAATCACACTGTTATCTTGGAATACAAATATCAAATACATTAAACTGGACAGCACAATGCAATGCCATCACAAACAAAGCACAACAGGTACTGGGAATTATTTGGAGAAATTTAAATAAGAGCCCAACCCACATCAAACCCATGGCTTACATAACCCTTGTCCGCCTAATACTTGAATACGCGTCAGCATCATGGGATCCACATCGCCTAAAGAATACCAAAGACAAGCCGCCAGATTTTGTAGGCAAAACTACTCTAGAGAGCCAGGAACGATAACACATCTCCTTAAAGACCTCCAGTGCGGCACCTTCCAAACAAGAAGGAAAATCAAAAGACTACATAAAGCATGCTATATAAGATGGAACACAACCTTATAGATATCCCATTTCAACAATATATCAAACGCAATACTAGATGCTCACGCAAAAATTATAATCAGTTCCAGCAAATCAGGCACTCAACAAATATATTTAGAAATAGTTGTTTCCCAACCACAATGAAAGACTGGAATTCTCTACCTCGATCCAAGCATTTTATCTTGTAAATCACTTAATTCATGTCAGAGTAATCTAGTCAAATATCTAAAAACTAAACCATATCATGCGCACTGGGGACATTTTGCCAGTATACTATACAGATATAGAACCAGTCGTTTTGACACCGTGAACATTGTAGCGGTTCTCAGCCTCGGTAAACGCGACAAACAAGTGGCGCCCCATTACGGAGTCGGTGTAAGCGAGGCTAATGTGAACGTAGTTATTAATTTATTAAATTGTTCATATAATGTATCCATACAGCGACCAAGTCTTATAAAGAAATGCATAAAGAGGCCCTGAAGTCCTTTAGACTATATTGTTAGTTTGTAATTATTATTGAAATGTTTTGGTGAATCATAGTTACAGTTATGATGGAAGTAAAATGTTGACATGTTTAGTGGAGACTATATGCATGCCAGTGAACATTCACCTAGAAATAAAATATTCGAGTAGACCGTTTCGTGAAGATTGTATATATTAGTTAATGAGTATTAAAACTACTGTAGAATTTTATCCCGTTACTCTGCTATTTAGGCCGATTTCCGGTGGTTGTAGAAACCTTGCAGGAGAGTTGGTGAGCTGCAATCTCACAATAGCTGCAACATGTATAGTAAAACATCTTAATAATATTCCTTATAATTTTGGCTAAATATGCTTTAACCTTTTCGAGTATACCTAAGTTATTTTATTTATTATTTTATAAGTTATTTTATTTTAATCCTAGATCATATCGTTATATTGCATTGATAATTCAACCCACGTGGAGGCATTCTGTTTGACACTGGGCAGGTAGTGAGCCTAGGATAGTCCAATACACAGGCTTATAGCATAATCTCGGAGACCAGGCCACTCCATTCACCCACCCCAGTGATCAGAGATAGGGCAAAGTCCACTATCCTGTTATAAAAAGAGATCAGTGGCCCGGGCTACTGCAGGAGGCTTACAGCAGTAGGGAAATAGTAGGAAAATGTATAATTTTTAGGGGCCCTGGGATGCCCTTAGAATGATTCAATCAAATACAGATTGCTTATGTATAGTGGCACTACCACATAAAATGTATATGCAAAATCAGAGAAAAGGTTACCCAAGAGTTTTTTTAAATAGGCAAAATGTGAACATTTACCAGTTCCGGGGGCCCTGGGGGCCCTAAGAATGATTCAATCAAATACAGATTTCTCGTGCGTAGAGGCAATACCCTAAGATACGTATATGCAAAATTAGAGAACAAATTGCTGAACGGTTTCTGGGATATTTAACAAGATTTAACAAGATTGCCAACCAGAGAATTAACTCTAGGTAGCAGGTGGACAAGGAAGCCCTTTGGCTTATCGAGAGTCCGACCCTTTTATCTATGTGTATCCCGCCCGTCTGAGGTATGTGTCGATTTTATTTTTAAACATATTCACGCTACTAGCACCCACACAATCAGCAGGTAATCTGTTCCATTCATTTACAGTCCTTTGTGAAAATGAAAACGTTCTTATATCCAATCTACTCTGCTCCTTTGCTAATGCAAGTTCATGTCCTCTAGTCCTTCTATCTTTCTTAACTGAGAAAAACATATTTCTATAAATATTTTCATAACCCTTCAATATTTTAAAAACTTCTATCTGTTCTCCTCTCAATCTCCTGGTCTCTAGTGTTGTTAAACCGCATTTTTTAGGCGTATTTCGTAACTAAGATCCCTCAGATTTGGTATCATTTTAGTTGCTCTCCACTGCACTCTTTCTAGCATATATATGTCCTTCCTGCGATATGGCCTCCACGCTTGAATACAATATTCTAAATGAGGCCTAACTATTGTTTTGTACAGCGGTATTAGTAGCTCTTTTTCCTTATACGTTATGTTTCGCCTAATTAATCCAAGGATTTGATTTCCCTATGAAGCTGCAATTCCGCACTGCTCTGAAATCTTCATATCAGCACTAACGCTTAACCCTAAGTCCTTTTCTTTTACAGTAGTACTTAGTACAGTAACCCCCATTGTATATTCCACTTCTTCGTTCCCATGTCCTATGTGGAGGCATTTACATTTCCCAAAATTGAACATCATTTGCCACTTTTCAGACCATTTGATCAACCTGTCAAGATCATCTTGTAAATGCTGTCTATCTCCATCACTTTTAATCCTTCTAAACACTTTTGTATCATTCGCAAATTTCAACACCTTGCTTGTTAATTCATCATCCAAATCGTTGATGTATATTAAGAATAATATAGGACCTAATACTGATCCCTGTGGTACCCCACTCAATACTGATTTCCAGTTTGAAGCCTCCCCATCAACTACTACACGTTGTCTTCTGTCAATCAGCCATTGTTCTATCCAGTTTATTATACCATTTCCTATGCCATGGGCCTTTAGTTTAAGCAGTAATCTTTGATGTGGTACTTTGTCAAAAGCTTTTTGAAAATCTAAGTAGACGATATCTACTGGTGATCCCTCATCTACCCACTTAGTGATGTCTTCCAAAAAACATAACTCACTGGTCTATAGTTGTCTGACTTGTTTCTCGAACCTTTTTTGAATAACGGTATAATGTTTGCTTCTTTCCATTCTAAAGGAACCACTCCCTCTTCTAATGACAAGTTGAAAACTGTTGCAAGTGGTATGTTAATTTGTTCTACAATTTCCAATAGTAGTTTGGGTGGAATACCATCCACTCCAGGTGATTTATTATCCTTCATAGCCCTTATTTTCTTAGCTACCATTTCCGGGGTTACAATTAATTGTCCTAAATAGTCTGAATCTGCCCCTTTGAACTTAGCCTCTGGTATTGGCAGTGAACTAATATCTTCCCTGGTAAACACTTAACTAAAGTACTCATTCAGGTCTTCTGCCATTATGAATCCCTCTGATATTATATTTCCAGCACTATCTTCTTGAGGACCGACCTTATCTTGAACTTTCTGTTTGCTTCGAACATACGCATAAAAACTCTTGCTGTCATGTTTTATATTACTAGCTAATTGTTGTTCATAGCTTCTCTTTGAATTTCTAATTTCAGCTGTAGCTTGGTTAAGTGCTTCTTTATAACTGTTGTAGTCTTCATCATTTCCGGTACATCTATATGACTTCCACATCATTTGTTTATACTTAATTTTTCTAATGGCTTCTTTCGATAAGTGTTTCTTTTTGGACCGTTTTCCTTGTTTTTTGAAGGGTACAAATTTATCGACTATGCACTTAATTTCACTCTTTAATATATTCCAGCATTCTGTTGCCGTCTTATTTTTCAATTTCTTATTCCAGTCTATCTTTGCTAAATATTTCCTCATGTCCTTATACCTTCCTTTGTGGAAATTTCTCCTATACTGCTTTTTGCTATTCCTTTCTGATATGGCAGCTAACGATGGATGGCGGACGCAAAGTGATGGCATAAGTCCGTTGGACCTTCGGCCCAAGGAACTAAAAATAGTGACAACATTTTGGAATTGCCTAGTGCTGCAGGCCATACAACCCATGTTGGTCAGCGTAGTAACTTCGGCGGTTACTGCTGCCACTAAGCAGATACTTACCGACCTTACGACGTCGCACACTCAGTTACGAAACGAACTGCAATGTGTAAAACGAGACCTGCGACTGCAAACATTCCGACTTGAACAGTATGGTCGTCGAGAGTCCGTTCACATTCCTGAACTAGCGGAGACTCCGGGTGAATGTACGAACAATGAAATCATAAAGTTGGCGGCAGAAATGGGGGTAACGCTGAGAGAAGAGGACATCAGTATCAGCCACAGACTACCAAGTCGGGCAGGCGAGTGTAAACCATTGATAGTGAAGTTTGTCCGCAGAGACACGAAGGTACAACTGATGAAGCATAAACGTAACTTGAGAAACAACCAGGATCGACGCGGCGTGTTCGTGAACGACGATTTGACGCCAATCAGGGGAAAGATAGTCCGTGAGCTAAAGAAAGACACTGGCATCAACAAAGTGTGAACCATAGACGGCAGAACTTTCTGCACAATTTACGAAAACGGCACTGAAGTGAAGAAAATTGTGGACTCGCCAGATGACTTGTTCAAATTGGGTCGTCGGAGGAAAAGGTCACCCGGCTAGGACTTTTCCAATAATGGACTGACTCACAAATGTGAACATTACCACTGGTAAATTCACCGAAACAATGGCAGAATTTAAACAAATTCGTTTCATGTGCCAAGAATGCATTAGTAGTGATTTTATTCAGTATGCATTATGTGAATCATGGACACACAGAGAATGTACAGAATTAACAAAACGTGAATTCAAATATCAAATCAAATCTGATGTTAAATGGTACTGTTCAGACTGTATTAAGGCATTACCTTTTCAAGCAATGAATTGAGATTTTTCAACACTAAACAATCGTTTTAATCTGTACGAGCAATGCTCTGAATTCAATTTTACACCATTTGATATATCAAAATACAACTGCTGTGACTTTGAAAGAAACATTGATCCAAATAATAATTTCTACAATAATGTTAGACCACTCTGTAATTACTAATCTGAAGATCAGTTAACTAATGTTACTAAAAATTACATTGGTTTATCATTTATTCATTTCAATGCGCGAGGACTCTTTTGACAAAATTGAAAACCTTGTAGACATGTGATGAGAAAAAACAGGAAATTTGGTGGAGTAGCATCGTACATAAACAAACAAAATAATTTTAAGGCAGTAACTAATATGTCAATGGTGGTTGATAATATAATGGAATGCATAACGGTAGAATTATGCTTCAGTAAAGAAATGTGACTGTTGCTTGTATGTACAGAACATGTGGTTCAAGCATTCAAACTTTCAGTGACCAAATACAGTTACTAATAAAAACAGTTTTAAAACATTAATAAGACGGTATTTCTATGTGGTGATATAAACATAGATCTCTTGAGATATAATAGTAACTGCAGCACAAAACATTTCGTGGACACAATGTTTTCATTGGGATTATATCCACTTATTGATAAACCAACCAGAATAACAGAACGTAGTGTCACTTTAATTTATACTATCTTCACCAATGAATTAACCAGTAACACTTAACAAGATTTAACAAGATTGCCACCCAGAGAATTAACTCTAGGTGGCAGGTGGACAAGGAAGCCCTTTGGCTTATCGAGAGTGGCTTACTTATAAATGACATAAGTGACCACTTGCCAATATTTACTATATTGAAGTATCAAGATACCAAAAGATCCTCTGTGCCAAAGTATATGCATGTTAGAAAGACTGATGATACCTGTATTAGTGCTTCTAAAGACCTTTTAAAGCCTGTTATTAGTAAACTGGGAAACTGTAACAAACGAAGTGGACGTAAATGTAGCTTATGCTAATGTTATAGACACTTTTGCATTGTTGTATAATAAGAATTGTCCATTTAAGAAATTACGTATGGATAAAAACAATCATCCTGACAAACCTTGGTTTACAAATGGGTTACGGAATGCGTTTAAAAAGAACAATAATCTTTAGAAAACAGAACAACAGCTGCAGAAGACAAATATAAAACATGAAAGAAAAAAAAATTGACATCAATACTTAGAACCAGTGAAAAACATATTACGACAAATTATTGGAAAAAGAAAAAAACAATATTAAGGGAACTTGGAAGATACTGAACACTATCATTAGGAAAGGATATACAGATACATACCATCCAAATAGTTTTGAAAATAATGGTATAACAGTAAAAGATACGAAAGACATCGCGAACGGGTTTAATAATTATTTTGTAAATGTAGGACTTAAACTAGCAAAAAACAAACACTCCACAAAAACTGTATAGAAAGTCGTAATGCTAAGACAATGTTTTAAAAGGTGTAACAGAAAGTGAAATAACTGATATTGTTAAGAACTGTAAAAATAAAAAATCTACAGGAAATGACAACATAGATATGTCCATAATTAAAAAGGTTATTTCTCACATCGTGAAGACTTACCCATATATGCAACAACTCTTTTAAATAAGGTATCTTAAATGAAAATAACAAAGGTAATCCCTCTTTTTAAAAGTAATGATAAACATGTTTTTTCTAACTACAGACCTATTTCTTTTACCAGTTTTAAAAAATCTTTGGAAAAACTATATAATAGCAGACTTGATGCATTTATTGAAAAACACAGCCTACTAAGAAACAGTCAGTCTGGCTTTAGATCGAGTATGTCCACATCATTAGCACTACTTGAACTCACAGAAGAAATTACAACAGCACTGGATAATAAGAAGTGCACTATAGGTGTTTATATAGACTTTAAAAAGGCTTTTGATACACTATATCATGAATTGCTATTATCAAAATTAAATCAATATGGAATAAGAGGTATTGCGAATGACTGGCTCAATAGCTATCTACAAAACCGACTACAATATGTTACATTTGATAACTGTGATTCTGACTTACTAAAAGTAATCTGTGGAGTACCACAAGGCTCGATCTTAGGGCCTAAATTATTTATACTGTATATCAATGATATTTGCAATACTTCAACATTTTTTTTATTTTGCAGATGACAAAAATATTTTCTGTTCAGGAAGTGATCCTGTTCAACTAAGCAAAAACATAAGTAGTGAACTGGATAAATTAAACACATGGTTTGCAGTTAATAAACTATCCCTAAATCTATCCCAAACTAATGTTATGTTGTTTAGCAATTGCAAGAAAAAAAATTATGTAGAAATAAGCATTAATCAAACTAAGATTGACATGGTGTATAAAACTAAGTTTCTAGGTGTATTAATAGATAACAAGCTCAACTGGAAAGACCATATTGCCATGATAAAAGCCAAGTTATCTAAAAGTATTGGAAATATGTATAAAGCAAGACATGTGCTAGATAGAACCTCCTGCATGATATTGTACAACTCACTATTTCTTCCACATATGACATACTGTTGTGAAGTGTGGGGGGTAACACACATAAGACTAATATAAATGATATCTACATGTTACAAAAAGGCAGTAAGAATTGTGTGCAATGTGAATTAACTACTTTAATTATTCAATGTGTTATTTCTGGAACTGTTGTGTTTTAAAGGTATTTGATTTGATTGAACTGAAAACAGCTATGATAATGTACAAGCCTCAGAAGAGGTGTTTACCTATAAATCTACCAAATATGTTCAAGATAAGCTTGGGCTCAGCAAAATTGTGTAACAATACATGGTATGAAACATGTTAGATGATAAAATAAAGACCTCTAACAGTATTATTACCTTTAAGAAGTTATATAGAAATAAACTATATGAAAAGTACACGATTACTGTAATGTTGTAATGATATCATGACATTGTGTATTTCTTACTTAATTACCGACACAAATTTAGTATAATCGTTAAATCTACTAACAGTGTTGTACAAATATTGTTATTCTTCCTATTTTTTTATATTGTTATAACATGGTAGTTATTAATGTATCGCATGTTATAAAAGGGATCGGGACAGTGTTTAATAAGGATAACACTTCAACTGTCTCCATTTCCACAATTGTACAATATTGTTATAAACACATGTACCAGTTGATTGTGGAAATAAAATTCATTCATTCAAAATATATGACATCATAGATATGTATATATATATATGTATATTATATATATACTGTTGCGTGGTAAAACAGGGTGTTTCTCAATGATTTTCCACTGGTTATATAGTATCTCCGAAAGGCAACTAGTGTACAAATGTGTGTGTGTGTGTGTGTGCGTGCGTGTGTGTGTGTATGTTGTGTGCATGACCATTATAATTGTACATCCGTCAGCAAAGTGTGCATAACTGTGTCGACATAAGGATATATTGTGTTGTTTGTTCGTAAATAATGTAACCTGTTTCAAAGTAATTATGTTGTCCTTCTTTTTGATAACCATTGGATGCTTTATTTACATAGTTATACACTTGATTAGTTTCTTATAACAGACTCATTCATAATTAAACTTAGTGGTGTGAATGTCAGGACACCCGCTGTAGAGGTGTTTTTATGTAATCTGCTATTTTAATTTAACATAATTATTACTACATAAAAAGATTCAAGTAGCATTCCAATCCCTCACATAGACGTGACATCATGGATACAATCTCTGTCAATACAAAGTTGGCAGCAGACAAGTCCAATGAAGAAATGTTTTATATCTAACGTTCATTGTTATCAATGCATATTTCTATTCGGTGTTCACAAGATGCTGCAGTGCCATAGATTGTCAGTCCTCTCTAAACAGCTGTTTCTTGCCTATTCTCTGCATCTGTTTATGTCGTGGTTTCGCCTTGCACTCAATAAACATTCGTCCTTGGCGCTTTACAAAGTAACACGCCTCACACCTCTTTTTGACCACAGCCCTCACTTTATAGCCACTCTCGGGAACCACAGTAACGACTGCTGGACGGACAAGACTCGGCTGACCAAGTCTCGCCACACAACGGAACAATGGCAATGAACTGAGAGTCCGTTGTTGTTGCCCCATCAGACTAAGTGGAACGCGTCGTGGAAGGGTTCGCAGGAACGTCTGAAGACATCGCACTGCCGATGGAAACATTCTGCCAAGTTGCAAATTTACCTGAAAAGAAACAATTGTTCATAAATAAATCCCACAACCACATAGCAGTATGTATGGGTGAGTGCTGATTAGATCGTCGGGAAACTAATCAACAAAGTGGCACCACCTACTGAGTGTAAGAAACATTAGTGCTCATTTACACTACCATGATTGCATGTATCCAATTCAGGCTTGTTAACAAATGCATGTCAATGCATTTGAATGCAAATGTTTCACTTGATTTAAATGCAAATGCAATTTTCCAGGAACACATTCAAATGCAAATGTTTTGGTTACACATTTGTAAATGCATTTGAATTAATTTCAAATGTGTTGGCTTTATAGTAACATTTTATTTCGAGAAACAACGTAAAGTATACAAACACTTTATTAATATATTTAATCAATACAGTAGTACATGAGTATTGTAACCACCGAGTCACACTACATAATGCAGAAGGTGGTGCCCTGTTTTATGAAAAATGCTAAATGTCCCATACATAACACCATCTTAATTAATATGACTAAAGCTTCTTGGCAAAATGTAATCATGCTTTCTTGTTAATAATAATAATTAACTTTATTTATACACTAGTCTCAAGAGTACAACTCTGTTCAATAGTGTGTACAGTCGTTAAAATAAAACAATATACAGTAAACCTTGCCTAAGTCGGATCTTCGCTCAACTCGGACAGAATTCCGAGGAACAGTTGATTTGTAATGTATTTCCCATAAAAATCTTTGTCTAAGTCAGATTATGTAAGTCGGATCTTCGCCTAACTCGGAATAACTGAGTCGGTCCATTTGATCCAAGATAATGTGTTTTTCCTCGCCTAAAAGTCGGATCGGTTGCTTGGAGTATATGTACCATATGAAATCAAAAGTGAAACGGCTATTCCAAAAAATAATCCAGAGAGCCACATCAACGTACGTAGGAGTCACGTCTTCACTCGTCTAATACAACTAGCATCACCAAGCCAATGGATGCTGGTATAACCAAGAACATGACGTTTCATTACCGGTATATCCTAACCACCAAGATACTAGAGGCATCAGGAGTCGCACCATTTTCTCAAGAAGTTGAACGTCGTCACTACCCTGAAACTAGTGTGGATGGAACAAACTGAAACCGGAAACACTTCTAAACTCTTACAAAAACGGGATTCGTTTAATGTGTTGAGCGTTAAGACGATGATAAAGACGAAGATCCTTCGTTCAGAAACGTACGGAATAAGCTCCACGAGATGTCTGGAGATCATTGAAACCATACAACACCCCACCGCAGATGGTTGGTTTACTGAGCGATGATGAGGGCGACGAAGTCTCGGTGTCAGAAGATAACAAAACTCAGTGGCACACATGCTGCTTAATGGACGCTAATTAAGACAATCTGGTTTGACGCTAGTGAAATCGAAGAGTTGACTGACAAGTAGAGGCCATTGTCATGAGATAGAAGATGACGGACATTTACAATCAATAATAAGTACTTAACCTTAGAGATTCGTGCCAAAATGAAGAACAAAACTATTCTAATACTGCATAATGTTGTATGTTGCTTGTGGACATCAACATATGTAGAATTACCGCAGTATCAAGTCACTTTCAAGCATTATTCACAGTTACCTAAGGGCTTTTAGAGAATAGCCTTTGGCGTTGGGATATGTCTTTTTCGGCTAAGTCGGATTTTTGCATAACTCAGATTAAATCACTCGGTCCAATTGAATCCGACTTAAGCGAGGTTTACTGTACATACAAGTATGCTTGATGATCGTGCCCCAGGGAATAATAATAATATTTTATTTTGTTAAGCGCCACCTCAATGCATTTGAAAAAACAATAGTTGGTATATCGTAGATAAAATGAACTAATAATAATAGCAATTAAAACAATGTAGAAAAGGAATGTGATGTAAAATATCATAAAATAGTTAAGATCATATTATTATTATTTTAAATAAATAAACTAAAATTAATGTAAACATCAATAAATTAGGCTAAAATGTACACGAAAAGTTAATAAATAGATAAATAAATAAACATTAAACATCAATCAGCTATAATAAAACAGTGTTGGTAAGCGTCTGAGTAACATATATGCTGCAGTGAACAGGTGAGTCTTCAACACAGATTTAAATTATTCCAGTGATGTTTTGCTGGTAACAATTTGCATATATAATCCCCCAAAAAATGGTTTTAAAAAACTTTAACCAACAGCAAATTATATATTACATGGCTACTAGTACATGAGTGAATCAGATTTATTGCTGTCTTGCCACATAATAAGATCCGCTCGTTAGGAGGACAAAAAAAAACACTTTAAAGACACTGAAGACATTCCTAAAGAACTCAGATCCTGGGAGTTGGGAAAGGATGGTGCGTGATCGACCAACTTGGCACACTGAGGCAAAAGCTGTGTCCTTTAAAAACAGACATGCTGCAAAGGCCAAGACGAGACAATGTTAGAGAAAGCTTTGATTCAGTGACAATGGACGAAGATGTATAATATAGTCATCTTAGCTTCACAATGGATGACCAACACAGACATGTTGGCCAAAATTCTTCAAAGCAAAGGCACAGTCCAAATGGCAACGAATTTATTAGCTCCGTTTTTGTCTTACACTTAGGCCTAGTCTTACTCTTCACTTGCTCTAGTCTTGGCTTGGTTGGGCCAAGCCCAAGGAAACCATGCCATTGAATTTGAAGTTTTAACCGACTTAAGTCGACCAACCACCCAAATACTTCTGTTAGCCCAAGAAAGAGCTGCTTGAAGTATTTAATGACGTGCCGTCTATCAAACAGTAGGCAGTATTGTCATCAGTAAATAACCGAGTACGGCCCCTCGGATTCCGAGCGGCTGAGCCTGGCTTAGCCGCCGGACTGAGTGAGTCAGGTCGTCGATTTTACGAAGCAGCACAGATTGTTCCGACAATATGTTCGATTGAATCCGCCATACTTGTAAAGCATACATATAAAAACAACCTTAATCAATGCATACTTAGTTTGCACACCAAATATATTCGTCAACAACTTGTGTCCATATACAGATTTTTCAAACACGTTCGTTTTCGGTCACCTGAAGGTAAACCGGAAGTACAATGTTCAAACAAAATAATCAAGACGGCAAGAGTTATGGTACCTACCCGTTATTCCAAAATATATCACTTCTCCCTTGATCACTGTCGCGCTTACAATTTACATACAGCCTTACAGGTGTCGCGCTTACATTTATCCGGGCGTTAACTTTATTCGGGTGATGTTTATGTGCATATGTAAGGCATAATATTTGGAACCAGTAGATCACGTAGTGATAAATAATATCCAGTAGTTAAATATGTTTCGTTTGTTATCGTAATACGAGCGTTATAGTTTCTGCCCTATCTGAGTTTCTGCCTCATTACGATTATATAGCTGGATCTCATATTAAATACATCTTTAGTCAGATATATCGGACACATTGAGCAAAGGACGTCTACAAACTTGCAACAAAGTTATTTGTCTGAAATTAAAACGAGGCAAACAGGTTTTTGACAGATATTGTGATAACGAACGGAGACCATGTAATTACAGTACAGTGCACCATATCGGTGACGGTGATGTAAACAACCGTAATATTTAAATTTATTGGGCAAAATTGTAAGCAACTATTCACCCAAATCACCACAGGAAAGTTAACGAACAGCCCGTGGAGTTTATACAGTGAATGCGTTGCGATTTGTCGCACAGTAGTGCTTTGTTTTGAACACGATGAGGCAGAAATCGAATGCTTCCGTATGCCGGTATGGCGCGTGAAGTGATTATCGTATTACGAATACTGTAAGTATTTCACTAAAAACAACTCAGTTGACGCTTCGTTTGGATGCCATTGATGAAATATGTGGTTCTGATTAATAATATTGATACGTTGCTGAACGATTTCAAAAACTGTTGGTGACAACTGCATATTATGCTTGTGTAAGGCAGAAACCGAGTGGTTCAGTATACATAATTATAATTTGCTGTTTCAGATTTGTGACAAAGTATAAGAGTAAGTCACGTGACGTGTGCGTGGAGAGGAAACAGTTTTACGACATACATTTTGTTGTCTGTGGGAAACAAACATTTTATCATTTATGTGTACATATAGACATATATGTAATTATATATATATACATATAAACATACATAACGCCCGGATAAATGAAAACGTGACAGTCGTAGCTGGTGCTAAATACATTCCCCTAGATACGCGCACGCCCAGAAACGTTACCCGGATATTATTTAACGCCCGGATAAATGTAAGCACGACATCGGAACTAAAAAGGTCTTCTGGACTCCACTGTTATCAATAGAATGGAATAGAGTAGGCTTAGGCTTTATAATTTCGTAAGGTTAATTTCTTATCTGAGTAAAACTCTACATTTTATTGCATTTACTTCCTCTTCGATATTGTATCATTTTAAGATCTGCTCTACCAGGCGCTTTCAATCTCGGATCATCTTATCATGTGGTAATCCCAATATTGGGCAATATCCCACAACTTATGAGAACAACCACTACCAGTATATTGCTTACTCCAACAAACCTTTGACCATCGAATTCTGATTTATTTTTCCGTTCTTTTAGAATCAATATTAACATTGGGACAAGGGATTTTTCCATTGCTGCACCAACTCTAGAATAATGCTCCTTCTTAGTGTTAGATCAGTTGAAAATATCACACAAGTCCGCCATCATTTAAAAACTTACCTTTATGAACTTGCCTATCTTATTATTAGTAGTAGTACACTGTAGTATACTAAACACATGCATATTTATACATACACGGATATGTGCATGGATGTGTTGTTGTGTAGACTGAACCAACTGTATAAATATCTTACACAATCTGTAATGTTCTTGGAAGAATAGGTTGTGTGTGTGTGTGCATGTGTGTGCGTGTGTGTGTGTGTGTGTGTGTGTGTGTGTGTGTGTGTGTGTGTGTGTGTGTGTGTGTGTGTGTGTGTGTGTGTGTGTGTGTGTGTGTGTGTGTGTGTGTGTGTGTGTGTGTGTGTGTGTGTGTGTGTATCTGTGTGGTGTATGGTGTGTGTGTGTGCGTGTGTATGTTTGTATGTGTGCATATGCTGAAGTATGCATATGCATTTCTGTTATTATTAAATTCCTGTATATAATAACTATTTATGTCTGTAACAAACTGACCAACAAAAATCTCACTTTTTTAAAATTTTCAAACAAATCCTAGTTTAATCATAATTACTCCTCTGAGCGTGTGAATAAACAGTAAATCATCACGTCATTCCTACCCTTGAGGTAGCCACACAGTGGCACATGCGTAGCACAATGTCATCTACCTCTTGCAGACAATAAGAAACATATTAAACAGCAATAACCTGGATAATATCCAAACAGCAACACACTGGATAATATCAAAACGTCATGAATTTTCTTAGTAAATGTTACACAGTTGACAAACAAATAGCACCAGGCTATTTGTTGCATCCTTCATTGGCCGAAACTAAATGCATTCATTTGATATACGTAATATAGCACGCCTCGCAACCATAACATAAACAACTTGTAAGCAACATATACACTAATAAAGCGTTTTTATAGCAAACAACTTAGGAAAATGGACCATGGAGAGCGTTTAGTATGGACTATCAACATAATTGTACTTCATATGTGCCTTCATGCATCTTCACCAGAGACATCTTCAACATAAATACATGCAACACTGAAGTTACACCTGCTTAATTTCCTAATATGATGCATTTTTTAGCAGAAAATTACAAACTTTGGCAAGTAAAGAACTTTGTAAAATGCAAATTTGTCTACAGTACAGCTGAGAACAGGGATGTTCATTATAACAGTGTGCCTGTCTGTAGAGTTTATGGAAGTCGTTGTATAGTGTTAATTTAATGCTATAAGAGTAACAAAATGCACTACTGTTTTATATAATCTGATATGAAACATAAGAATGCAGTAATGAACGAGGAAAAATCGCAGTTAGACGGATTCTGGTTAAAAAGTTGAAGTAAATATTACAAATTACCAGTGCAATTATCAAGTGCCATTCCATGGAACATCCCAGTGGCAATGCACTCATTGTAAGCACTGTATGCACTACACAGCCTTTATTAAGCACCACACAGAATTTCTAATATCAGTCACATGATTTAACTGACAACTCAATCCAACATAATCGTGGTTTATCAAACGTGCATCATATAAATGGACCAACTCACATTGAAACAACCAACAACTTCTATCAACTAACAATTGTGTGTACTGAGAGTTAGGTCAGGAACATTTTTTTCGGACCTTTCTAAAACTTGTAGTCATGTTGCCAGTTGGAACATTGTCAATTTTGTAATAGAACGCTGTGATTGTGTCATTTTGGTGTATCACTCACTTTTCTGTACACGCTCAAAGTGGACACATTTTTTTTTAATCTGCCAGGGCATATACAACAAAATTAAACACATTCTTACGAAGGAAAAACTTGCTTAATTGCAAAGGATTTTAATATAATATTCTGAGACACATTTTATTTTTTACTTCCTCATGTTAACCACACTGCCAGTGTCAATAGCACAGCATTTTTATTGACAATATCACCAGTCTGGTCATCTCGGAGTGGTTAGAAGAACAACATAATTACGATGTAAAAACAGGAATAAGTGTTACCTTACAAACTGATCATAACCTATTATCACAGAATGAAATACACAATATATGATTCTTATTATCAATTAATAAACACTGTTGAACAAAAATACCACCATAGATTAATTGATTAAAGACAGAAACAATCTTATATTAAGATAACAACTATAAATTCACACAATTCCAGTAACAAGAACCCATAATATTATGACATATGTCACACTGGGTATGTAATTAGCTTAAAGCAGATAATCTAGAGTCAACATGGCTTAGTAGAGGTTAGCCAGTGCAACATAACACCACTCATGCTGTGACTGTGGCACCAAACCTGTGCAGTTTTACTTGCATACACCCTAACAACAAGTCAGGTCAATACATTCTGCTGTCTCGCATAAACCAGTTTTAACCAGGTCCAACTGACACATGTCCTGATTTTGGGCCAGTTAATCCATGTGTGACTGCAGCTTCATAAGCACCTGGTAACATGTTAGAGCATCACTGGTCACAATTAAATATCAATTAAATATCATGAAACATTAAATGTGTAATTAATTCTGACCTGCTGTATTGATTTACTTGCTCAAACATATCTGGTAATGAGTTTTAATTAAAAAACTAACTTGGTACCATAGTACTTTAGAAATTTACACACTGTTTGGTGTTTCCTTCAAATGAATCTTTAAAATGTTAACATTCAATCAAATATGAAATCATTCGTTAAATAAGCTTGATACTTTGCCACAAGAAAATATGATAAATACAATATACACTGTGCTTATCTGAACAACATAAGTACACAAATATACCAAATAGAGCACTTCGATCCCTTAGTTATATAGTTGTAGTTGCCTATTGGAATAATTATCATTCTAAACTTATGTTTGGTCATAGTTCTTGTAACTGGTTAACACAACTAACCTGTATAACAAAATAACTTATTTAGACAAGCAACAAACATAATCAACTGCTATTGGAGTTCATCAAAAGCAATTTTCTCATTTCTTTTATTTATATTTCATTTGTGTCTTAGTCAAACTCTTGACTAAATATAGACAAAACTCATTATATTTTAAAAAGTTAAATAAGGTTGAGCATATCAATATAGTCGTCTTGTTGTTTCAAATATTTGGTCAAATTTGCTGGCAGTATAGTTTTAATACACATGTATGGTAAATTATAATCACCAAGTTGTCCCTGAGGAAATGGTGCAGGGGACAGGCCACAACAATGTAATCAACAATGCACCAGGATAAAGGGCACAGACCACAATAACAGTCACTATACAATTATTGATGAAAAGGAGACAAACCTTGGTGAATTACATAACATAGTCATTGATAACTAAGCTGTTAGACCATGATGACATTATCACCAGTTCATGTGGGGACAGACCACAATGAAGCAATCAATAATCGATCTACACATGCATAGACCATGAGGACACAATCACCGGTTCATGAGGGGACAGACCACAATGTGAACATGGATATACCATGATGACACATAGTTTATACATGGGACAGACCATGACAATAAAATAACTGATGAACATAAGAATAGACAATGAGGTTGCAACCACTGGTTCTTGAGGGGATAGACCATCATAATAAAATAACCAATTCACACAGGGATAAACCATGACGACAAAATCACCCATTCATGAGGAGATAAACTATGATAATAAAGTAATTGAGTCACATAGAGATGATTTACAATGACGGGATAGACCACAATGATACAACAATAGGGCCTGTAAGTCCCGCGCCACATTTTCGTTCTGGAGTCACCTAGCGACATTGATTCCATTTACGCTAGCTTAAATAATGGGGATGTTTTATTTGTTGTTGTAATCATCGGTTTTTCCAAATCGTGTTCTTTTTTCCGGTTTCCTATAGATGATCACAAGTTGAAGCAGTGGGAAAAACGTTGCCGGTAAGAATGTTCGTGGTAATCATGCACCATTGCACCTTAATTGAATTGTTATTACGATCTGATGAGCCATGCCCATGTTGATGACTTTGATTTTGTTGACAATGTTATTGAACTAACTTTTTGGTGATTGTGTGCATTTAGACAAGTTTTCAGTTTTGTTTTGAAATAACAACTTAAACATTTTAATTTTTTTACGACAAACGATAATCCGTAGTATCTCGTTTTAACTCCCATTTCTTACATAATTGTTAATCATATTATGTAATCGTGTACTGGTTCTTGTTACATTAGCTAAATATTATTATCTATTTCATTTAGACGAAAAACAAATTTGGGATAAAAACAAATTTCAGTATATGTCCACCGTCGACTGCTGCCTGGCTCTTTCTCTGCATTTTAAATTTCCCTGATATATCACTCATATAAAACTGAAGTGACAATGTCATAATACAATTAACAAAACTACAATAAACCCATAAACTAAACGTCAACAACTGCTTCCTGGCTTCCACAATGCTAAAATCAGTGGGCAATAATTGTGCATATCACCAGTCGACTCCACTCGCGCGGAATCTCGCCATGTATTGTGACACACTTACAGGCCTTATTGATGCACATATACACTAGTTACATAGACAGATCATGACAACACAATCACCGGTTCAGAAAGGGATATATCATGATAACAGAATGACTGATTCACTCATGGATAGATCATGACACAATCACTGATGCAAAGCGATATATTCGGTGTCAAAGTACACAACTACTATCGTCATGTCATCCCTGTAGTAGCGTACAACGTCAGCTGGCAATGTCAGCATCTCCGACACTTTCCCATGGACCGCACCAAGTGCATGGCGAATCAAATGTGTCGACACGTTATGGTCGTCTGCTTTGCGTGCGAGCGTGGATTTTCGTTTCAGGAGAATGTTGTGTATTTCGCCAAGTTTTGTGCCAGAGTCTGTTGGTTTGAAGTGATCGTGTGTCTCCTTCCCCTCGATGTATTCCCCCACGAGCTGCACGACACGGCTGTTTGACATCGTCTCCCAGATACCGTCGGTCGCCAGCACCAAGAACCGATCAGCCGGGGTCAGGCGATGATGCATGACGTCAGGCGTGGCGATGAGATAGGGCGGAGTGTAGTAGTTCGTCGGTACAATGCTGTGCACGTATGTCGTGTCTAAGAGGTTCACAAGATTCTTCAGTTCCTGCAGCGACCATTTAAACCGTACATCACCAAACGCTCGCAACGGAACGAGCTGACCGAGCAGTCGATTGTTTTTCAGGACATGTCTTGCCTCAGCTGGAGGGTGGCTGCTCACCATTCTCTTCACCTCAGCCTCATTGTCAACATTCTGGTCCACCGACATTCGCTTTGCAACCCATTGTCCCTTGTCATTTAGCTGACCGATCACTGCACGTGAATCCCCACTGTTAGCAACGTGTAAGTCAACACCGGATACGTGCGACATACACACACATGCGCCAGAGAATGCTGCGTCCAGTGCATCGACGTCAAACACCCCAGCGACGGGCAGTGCTTCTGATGAGATATCACTATCAAGTCCAACAAAGGCTGACTTGATGCTGTTGGCAACTAAATCAACATCGTCCTCCAGGCCACTCAACGATAACGACTCAACAACAAACTTTGTGAGGCTGTTGCGATATGCTGGCGGAATTGGATCCCTGCGATACGCATTGTTGAATTTGTACCAACCCTGTAGTTCCATCGGCCGATCAGTGCGCAGACTGTGGCTGTATTCCTCCAGGAGTTGATACGGTAGCAGTTGTGCTGCCACGTAGTTGAACAGTCGCTCAGTGACTGCCTGTGCACATGCCATGCCGCCGTGTCCGTCAATCACAGAAAACAGCGCCCCATCTGTCTGGGTCAGCTGTGCTACAGCGCGGCGATCTTCGATGGGGTAATTCGATGCAAGCTGATTACTCTCAAATCCTTGAACTGCACTTGACCAGTGCCCGTCATTCATGAACCTTGCTTCGTTGGCTGACAGCAACAAGGAAATTTCTGTTGGCGACAATGTTGGAACGTAGCCATGGTTTTCAGGAAGCACCAGCTTTTGTGGAAACATCTCCAACTTTGTCCCCTTTCCGCCAGTTATAATCGTCCTTAGAACGTAGTGGTGAAGCACTTTCCGGAGCAGCGCTGGTCGTGATCTGCTCCACAGTGGACCAGCCCTGTGGACCAGTGCCATAACTTGAGCAAATGTTATTGGCACCCTATCTTCCGACTGACTAACTCAACAGTATGTGGACGATACACAGGTTTGCTTTCCTCAAGCCAACATTAGGCACTGAGCCCAAAGATGACAGCGTCACACACTGACACAGGGTTTATCAAGCAATCGACGTCGGGATTACCGCTTTCAAATCACGTCCGTGAATTCGTTATTTCCGTGCAGACTGGTTCATTGTGGCAACGCGCAGGCGATAATGGATAACTTGACGCTTACTTACATAATAGTGGCACTGTCCGTTGTTACACTCACAGTCATTGGCCGGAGTTCTGACAGTCAAGATGATGGGCACTTCCTCCTAAGTTAAAAGCGAGTTATTCGTGCTCGTTGACAGGCACACAAGACAAACGCGACGACCGTAATTTCTGTCAGCCTATTAGGTCACACTACGTCAGTTTTGCCTACATATTTGTTCGCGCCGACAGCGCGTACCTGGCGGGCGTCAGCCTGATGCGCGTAGTCGATTTAGCGCACACTGTGCGGTACAGTCGACTTTACGTTGACCTTGCGTTTAACGACGATGCATGACGATGCCGCTTGCAAAATACGTGGCAATTAAGTCTACAAAATTGAGCTAAATTTATCTTGCCTTACCCTGGACCAAACATGACTCTAAATTCTAATCTAACTAAAGAAGTGAACAAAACATGTTACTTCCGTTTCCTGATATGTCCGTCGGTAAATTCGAGCCTGCAAATTCGAGTGCATTCTCTAGGTGAGTAGGTGTCAGCCAATAATCCGCAAGAGGACGCCTCTGTATATCATACATTTTGCAGCATAACTGTACACTAGGCGGCGATACAGTTTGTCTGCATACCGTTATATTTTCCCTTGTTTTATATATATGTGAATGTATGTAAAAGCGTGTAGGCTGTAACTATGCCTAA
Organism: Escarpia spicata; assembly: GCA_963995525.1. NCBI lineage: Eukaryota > Metazoa > Annelida > Polychaeta > Sabellida > Siboglinidae > Escarpia > Escarpia spicata. The sequence goes on along the minus strand of OZ023214.1, from coordinate 17,172,060 downwards.
CAAAAACAAGTTTTTTGTACATAGCTCGCCCATAACTGTCTTTTGACAGTTTACTTGGTAAACGTAAGAACTAACGTAATTATTATAATTGTTATATGGTAGGCCTACAGGTATGTACACTAAAATAATTGTAGTACCAGTAGGCCTACATACAAAACTGTGTGGCACATTAATAAACATTTTTACAAATAAATCTCCATACGTATCTGGCTATATAGAATATGTGGCGTACATTGTATATGCACAACAACAATCCCCGTTTGTTATTAAATTGGATTTCCCATTTCCAACCTACCAAACAGTGGCGTAGGGACCAGGGGCAGTGGGTGCACTCGCATCAGGGCGCCGGGCTTGTGGAGCGCCGAATCGACAGTCAACCTACCCACTAAGTGAATAACATCATGTCAAAGACCCACAGTTCTGCTCATATATTTTGGATATCACAGCTTGAATCGATTGCGATGAACCGAACTCCATACAGAGGTCCGCGACAGCATAATGCGCATTAAGCCATGCGTATTGTATCATAGTAGCCATCCACAAAGTCGGCTTACGTCATGTTAAATGCGGATTTTGATATACCCCCACCCCCTGGTAACGCTTCGTAATGTTGCCATGCCCATAAATACGTTCTTTTTTTAGAATGATCCCCACATTTACTATGCACACATAATTTTTACATTCGTTACATATCTGTACTGATTCTTTTTGTTTACAGGTAGAATGGAGGTATGTGTAACTAATGTTAAACAAACATAAACTGTCCGTCTTTAAGAATTTTCAATCTGCATAGGCGTCGGAACTCGGGGGATTGAGCCGCCAATCATTTTTGTAGGGGAGCTAGAGATAGGTTTAACCTCCCCAATATTTCGGCAAGAGAGGTGCAGTCGGAAATTCGAAACTTTCATTTGTCATATCCAAGAATCATGTTAAATTACCTGGTAGAGGCTTTCGTTGACGTGTCACGTCGACTTCATCAGTACCTATGACGCTGAATGACGTCATTCAGCGTCATAGGTACTGATGAAGTCGACGTGACACGTCAACGAAAGCCTCTACCAGGTAATTTAACATGATTCTTGGATATGAAAAATGAAAGTTTCGAATTTGAAAACGAACTATCCTGAAGAATGTTCAGTAAGGTGCAGTCGGAGGTTTTTGATGAGCTTCAAAGTGAGCGAGTGCATTTTGGAGTTTTTTGCTGAGCCTCAAAGGGGTGCAGTTGAAGGGTTTATTGACCCGCAGTCCCCCAGAATTCACCATGCCACGTTCTGACGCCTACGTGTAGTGGTTGATAAGGGGCGGGTGTTCGCGCCGTGCTGTCGATCGGGATTTGAGTCCATCTAAGCCTACAGTGGTTTTGAAATTTTAACAATCTCGTTCACAATACGTAACCTGTTTCTTTTGAAAGAGACTCTGCAAGATGGTTTTTGTAACATGATATATGTAGAACGTATATACTAGTAAACGGAAAACCCCTTTCACGGGCGCTTAATTAGCGGCAATCTTGTTCTGATCATGGAAATGATCATGAGCACCTTGTCTAGCTAGGTGGTGTCAGTGCAGTACACGAGAACACGTTGTAACTAATTCGTTGAAGCCACTGGGCTCTCTTTTTGCACTGATACGTTCACATCCCTAAAAGACATACACACTTCTAATTGCAATTGACATAATAAGTATTGCTATCCGTCTGATATTGAAAATCAAACGAGTTAACACGTTTTCGGTTTTAATCATTACATAACCAATGCCAAAAGACTCCCACCTCATGTAGTTCGTCACGTTGACCCAGAGATCCCCCCAAATGTTACGTACTGTGTAGATGATCACATATGGTAAAGATATATTCCTGTACCTGCAACTGTACCCCAATGAGGCTCCGAAAACATAAAACTGCACCCCAACTCCATACCACAACGCAGAATTATTTTACCTCAGCGGGAGGGGGGTTTGCACCCATTGCACCACTCAGCCTACGGGCCTTTATTTGACGCTGATTTGTGTTCCAAATGCACGGAAATAAGTGCTGTTGTGCTATAAAATCGTTGTTGTAGTAGGTAGTAGGAATGATAAATAATATGATAGGATGACCAGATAATCAGTTCCCGATGGGTTCGACACTTGATCCTAAATTCGGCACTGAGTTAATCTTTACATATCTGCAAGCGTCTGTGGGATATAATCGTTTCAGTGACTTGGTCCTTCTGAGCGTAAAGCGGACGACTTTAGCACATATAAACTTCGAGCAACGTATTGACTTGTTTGCCATAAACAGTTAACAGTTCGTATCGAATAAAAATGTCACCGTTATTTTGGTTTTCATACACACACCTTTAAATAAAGTTTAATATATACATGCAAGTACTTTCCAAACTGCACGGCAAAATAACCATGCTGTTCAGTTGGTTCAGAGAGGAAACATATATATATATATCGGTGGAGGGGTCAGGGGAGGGGGCGCCAACCCTCACTAGACAGCTGCCACCCGAAGATTGGTATAGGCCTATATCGATGCCAACAGAGAAAGGGCTGCATAAACGTAGCCATACCACAGATATACTAACACAGATAAACAGATGGCGGGGGTAACGAGGTATCGAATGGTGGAATTACACGAAATCATAAATTATCATCGTGTGCGTATTTATAAAATATTTTCTGTAAAATACATTAAATATGGATATGTGCGCTATAGGCTAAACAATCGTTCATTAGTATTATTATTGGTACTATGAGTAGCATTATTACAATTAAAATACTATGATCCTGAGGATGGAATAAATTGGCAGTTCCAAAACATCGCTATGGAATTGTTTTCACCTTCATAGTTTCGAATCCAATCAACCAAGTCAATTTGACCCATTTCTGTAGAAAATGTAGATTCGCCAAGAAACTATACTGGCAAACTATTTTCCGTTTTATGTTAGCAGACGTACACGAATCGATCGTGCCACGTTTGAAGGATCGGCAACCCCAGCCGTAACATTTATTGCTGTTTCTTTTTATTTAATTGTACGTCATAAGCACCTGTTTCTGCAGTCCCCCGGATTGAACCAACTGTCTTGATATTTACGGTTGTATTTTTGTAGTAACACACGTGTTTTCTTTTCCGTGTTGAGCATCTATAACAAACAGCTGTAACACCACTGATTGGGTGACGCATGTAGCTGTTTCTACAATATGCCTTGCCAAGAACACGTTACATGACAATCACCTTGTTTCGCGGCTATTAACGCTCAGAGGAGTTCCGTGAAATGTCATCGACGTCGTCCATCGTCCACTGATGACGTCATGCTCAAGTTCGTGGATATATTCACCATTAGAACTCATACTCCTTATTACAGTATCCAAATTGGCACATGTTTTCGATGATTGGAACATATAAGTTTTGCTAAAACGCAGCTGTATTTACCACATAAACGTTTTATAATGACAACAATGACAGTGTTAACTGCACATTAAATGCCTGGACTTATGTACAATATTATACATAATTAAACACACTCTCATGTAGTGTAAAAATCGTGACAGAACATGTCAATGATAACCTTAGAGTTAACATAATCGAATCACCAACTGGCAATGTTAACACATGAATTCACAATTTTGGAATATTTCATATAATAATATTTTCGTATTACAAGTGCTCTAACCAATCTATTTGTTACAGTTCTTTGAGGTTCACGCTTCTTGATGTCCGTTGATGGCAGAGTGGTTTACTCCTAAACTTAAAGATAAAACAAGACAACTAGTATAGACTAAGGAAACAAATGCTCGTAACAACAGTATTTATTGTATGAATACAAAATGTGTTTCCCAAAGTCTCAGAACCAAAGGTAGCCACAAGGTATCGGCTGGAACGCTGCATAGCCGACACCCGCAGTCCCTATAACTGGAACCCGCCACTTCAGTTCCAGACTTCCACTCATTGCACGAACAACTTGGCTCATTTTACTTTGATCGAAGGAAATGGCGGCATGCTGTATAAAGAACCAGTCTGCGTAAGTACTTCGACATAGCGCCGTGGTGTAGTGGCTAGAGCTTCGGACTCTCAACCGAGAGAACCCGGGTTCGAATCCTGTGCGGAGGTGTCGAACCTTGGGCAAGTTCGTCCACTATACGTTGCTCCAGTTCACTCAGCTGTATGAATGAGTACCTGGCTATAGACAATGGTGGATATTTGTGTACGAATAGTCTTTAATTGCAGCGTGGCTGGATGCTTCCCAGAGAAGTCGAGATGGTGTTCGATTGAACAGGTCTGCCAGGGAGTAAAGTGTAAACCGCTTTGAATAGTCCTGAGGATTGGATCTTGCGCTGTATAAGAACTTACCTTTACTTTTACTTTTTACATCATCGTAGGATTGATCTGCCCGTTAGTGGTGAACGCCTACCTTCTGCTTCTTTACGTGTTTGTCTGCAGGAAACGGTACCGTTTATTCCTGCATGTCTTCCACCCGATTCAGTGCTACTTTCTCTGTTCTGTTACGTAGAATCATTCTCCTGCCAGGGAGATAACGATATGAACAGGAAGTTCGCCGAATCAGTTCTACTTCTTTCTAGTACGGTCTTGATTGTGGAAACCACCCAGTTTCAAAATACAATTCCAGGAAATACTGCCAATAGACAGTGTTTGCAATATGAATATGTTGTATACAACTTTATCGTTTGGTGCACGCAACATAGCATTCACGATAGTTCTGGTGTGTTAGACGCAATTTGGCGGACACTGCTATCCTTCAACATATTTAGTTTAGTGTTAAGAACATTAATTTAATATATGAGGAACACACAAGGTCAGCTTAAGTGAAAACGCGATATCAACGTTTAATCCAGGTCTGTAAAATATCAGTGATGTTTAGAGCAATTTACAGTTAATTTCAAAATATGAATTGCAAATTTAAATTATTCGTTTATGCCCCATCGTGCGATGAACAAATCCGTCATTTCGAGAAATTAGTTGGCATCACTAACAATGTGTGAATCAGGGATATGTTTGCACCTATCAAGAAAGGGCGATTACTTTAAACGACGTGTAGAAAAATCGCACTGCTTCAAAGTAAGTCGACTAAAATTACTATGGCGTCACATATTACTGAAGATTATAACATGGAAGTTTATATTTACTGGCGACGTCTTTGATAGTACATATCTGCGGCAACGTTTTTTTAACAAACACATTTGTTTCTATACAGTTTTGCCCACATTCCTACCCGGATCTCTGCGCGTCTGTAATCGTTCAGCCGCAGCGTGTTTACATGGAGTCGTGACAACAGAACTTAATCACCGCAGAGTAGGCGCTGACAAGACTGCGGTTATGGGTGGTAACAAAGGTTCGCAGAGTCCCAAGAACGTGTACCATTACGTATTGGTTGGCGGCAGTTTAGTCTTTACAATGTTTTGCAAAAACATATCCCGTCACTGGCGCCGTCTAACGAGTGGAACTGGTATTAGTGCACCTTGATGTTATTGTGTATATCATAACGTGGCAATGTGGTGGGTAATGTCGTGTAAATGTTATTAAGCAGTGCGTTGTATTGCTTATATTTTTCAAGAGTGAACCAGTGGGGTGGTTTTGAACATTCGTGTTAGCTTGCGTAGAACCAATCCCTTGCGGTCTGCCTCTTTTCCATACATTTATTTAAGTGTCGTACACATCGAGGATCGTGATTATACCTCGGTCATTTCACTGGTAATACGCGCATTATCTACCACACCTCGTAACTCGTAATAATGGGGTTAGGTGGTGGTTTGAACCAATTATAAATATTATACCTCTATTTTTGCGGAATTTGATAAGCCACCCCTTATGTGGTCCCAATCGAGGACGCAGTGAACCTGCTTACTACCGTTGTTGGGGTCAGGACACTGTTAGCATTTGTGTATGTGTGTATGTGTGCATGTGTGCGTGTGTGCGCGTGTATGCATATATGCATAAACGTATGTATGCACGTATGCATGTATGCATGCGGTTGGGAGAGTTGGACTATTGTTTTAACATAATAAGTAAGGGGTCAAGCCCCAGTTAGACTTCGAAAAAGACGAACAAAATGACACTGTATTTGTTAGAAATGTTTTTTTTAAATAAAATTCACATGCTCTGACATAAATGCATTTGAGTAGGCAGATTTCCAGGTGTGATTGTAGAAGCTGTTGGCAATAAAATGGTGTATTTTTAGCTGATTTTACTGGCGAAAGGGTATTTGGCAGCAATTTGGCTAGTTAACCCTTTAGTCGGATTACTGCTTGCATCCATTCGTAAATATTGACGGGTGTCACACATACAGGCATTTTACGAGAGCTAGAAATATTAGATTTTGACTAAACTCGACCAGCATGTAATTGAGATGATAATAACAGTAGGTGAGAAGTTTAAGACATTCTGTAGGTCTTGTTTTCTTATAATCAGACGAAACGTTAACATGGTGTCCAATGAGAAAACTAACAGTGTGCTAAGCCTTGTTTACATCTTTCCCAGAACCCGGTCCGTGTAGGCGATACTAGAAATAACCCATCAAACGAACCAACATAAGCAGATTATTGCGCTTATCTTCTCGATCCGCGTATGTATATATACTGTACATTTAATTATCCCGATGTTTAATTTCATCAGCTTTACTGGGAATAGGTTTCGTATTTTCTAATAATCATAACTTCGATTAGTATTACAAAGCGCACGTTTCGCTTTGGGATGATCTACCGCCAATTCGTTATCCCGGTTCGCCGGTCGCAATTATAACACGCCATCGGACACTAGTCCAAAGAGTGTCCGTCTCGTTCGATATATTGTGTAACCGTGTAACCGGAGAAATAAATGTGGTTCTGGGCCAAGGCATGACTGTAGAGATAGCCAATCATGACTCGACAAAAACATGTATTGATGTTGCCGTTGCAACAGAAGCAGTTCTAGAGACAATCCGTGAGGCAGAAGAAATACTGACATATAAGGTATATTGCAATACAGCCTTCTCTATTGCAATTGCAATCGCAGTTGTTCCCGCAATTGTCATACGTCATACGCGACGACAGTCCGGTGTTTGTTTACCAATCAGGACTGGTGAGAGAATACAGCGACAGCAACTGACATCGTATCGAGTGTCGCCATGTGGGTCGCTTGCCTGCATGCAGTCGGTGTCTTCTACGTCAAGCCTCTGTTGCAAGTCTTAGAGTAGCCGTAAACAAGTCTGCACCTGCAATAAAGCAGCGACGGTCACTAATTCCACGCGAATATCACCGCGACGCATACCATCTGAAAGGTCAAATGTAACGTTTCTCGCAGTCTCAGATGTTCACCTCAAAAGTTCGAAACGTTGTAGTAGAACAAAAAGGAGTAGTACATTCTAATACCACTCTATTGTCAGTGTTCATTTACGCTCCCTTCGTGTTCATCACGTTGCCATTTGATTCGTGTGATCGACGCCACAACGAGATGTGGTGGTCATCAGTATTTCTACGCCTTCAATTTGACTTGATGACGCAAAGAAACGAATATGTATCTTTGCAGATAACTTTTGATGGTGTGAATGTGCAGTAGTGAATGAACGTTTATTCAACAACAACAACAACAACAACAACAACAACAACAACAACACAATACATGCACAGTATGGTTTGCTGCTGCTGCTGCTGAAAGGACATAGCTGAAGTCATAGACTTATGTGTTGCTATGCCCTACTCGAACTATGAAAACTGAATAAATACAACAGGAATTATAAATAAATCACAAAATAATATTCACAACTCATATAATTTTATAGACTGTTTACTATAGTGCTTGTGTTACTGTTACATGGGTTTAACAAAACGTCACCTTCAATTAACAATTCACAAATATGTAGAAAGTAATGACAACTTGATTGCTTTTTTAAATTGTGTTAAACTTGGAAGCTGAATCAATTTATTTGGTAAATTGTTCCACGTTTTTATACCCTTGACGGTGATTGACAGCAGTCGGAGGGTGGTGTTTGTCTTTTTAACATAGAACAGTTTGCTTTGTCTTGTATCATGTATGTGTATAGCTGCGGTTGGTTCAAATAATGCTTGAACACAACCATTTAAAGAATCAAGTGGGCATGTTAGGATCTTCTAATTTTGAAGTATTGTGTGTACACTGCGTTCTATTGTTCTAGGGAAAGAGAGACTGCGTAATGTCATGACAGGACGCCCAGCGTTTATGTGAATGTGTTCCAGAATAGCCTCACTCATTACTCCATTGTCATTACGACAGTGGTGTTTATCACCGTAAAACAGGCGCAGCTAGATGACAGGATTATTATTAGTGGTTGATGTCTACCATTGCGGCTTGATGTTTCCAGGCAGCTATATTCTGTGCCTTCGTATTTAATATGCTCGACCTATAGTTTATGTCATACATCTAGAACGGATGCTGGTTTTTCTCTCTCGTGATACATAGTGTGTGTGTGTGTGTGTGTGTGTGTGTGTGTGTGTGTGTGTGTGTGTGTGTGTGTGTGTGTGTGTGTGTGTGTGTGTGTGCGTGTGTGCGTGCGTGTGTGTGTGTGTGTGCGTGTGTGTGTAAGTGCGGGCGCACGTGTCTTGATATATAAAACGGTTGCCTGTCCGTCGTAACTCATAGAAGGTTTATGTATACGCCTTGATACACGGACGGTTTGTTTGTATGTCGGGTTGCAGGCCAGTCTGTATGCTGTGATGTATACAATGCTTAACTACGTCATGAAACATAGAAGGTGTTTATCTATAATTATGCCTTGATATGTAGAAGGTTTCTCTCTTTCGTGATATACAGAAGGAATGTATGTCTGACGTGTTACAGAGACATGTGTGTCAGCTTTCTTACGGCTCCGTCGAGGTCGGATGTGTCATCACTTACGCTCAGGTCGTTTAACTCGCGTCACGACTTCGTTATTGTTCGTGAGACGTCATCGCATATAAACTTAGCTCTCCCCTGTTACCGTGACACGTCTTCGGCTACAATTTAAATAGAAAAAGATTGATATTACATAAATAGACACACATTGGCATGGATACGCCAAATAATCTTTGTAATCATAGATTCGTTTTGATGACATGAACGTGTATCGATGGCACGCGTGGTGAAACTTGACTAGGTAGGTGATGATTGCGTTGCTCCAATGTACAGTAGCCAAATAATATGTTAAAGATAACTACATATGCTCTGTTTCTAAATTTATTTCACTATTATACTCGCTACTAAGGTGTACTGAAACTATTGATCGACACATACACTGAATTACATAGTTTAGTTTCTTATTAGCTATATACGATACAATATGCATTTAGTGTATAATAAAACATTGAAGAATTGTCTTCTGCTTGCTGACATAATTAATAAAAGTAAAGTATAAATGAAGTAAGATCATAAAAGTAATACATACATGAAAGTAGTCTATACAACGTGAATCATATTGCAACCGCAGGCACGTTTAGTGCAACCCAAAACCACAGATACCAGATATATATAGGTATTGTCTTTCTTTTATTTCACATTTCCCTGAACTAAAATTCCTAGCCAAAGCCATTGTTATACCCGTATCGAGCTTGTGCTTTCTTGATATTGTGTCCTCTTTCTTTCTTTCTGTATTCCTCCTCGGTCACATTTGTTCACTTGTGTCAAACTGCATACGAATGGCATCCTTGTTCCGGTGCAATGGATGACGTGAGGAGAACATTACGTACATACGTGCCTGTGTGAGTAGGTACTCTTGAGAAAGACTAGTAACTTCACCTCTCCCGATTCCTTTACCACCAGCTAGTTGTGTGCTCAGAACTGACGTATTTCCTTCAGATTCGTCTTCGTGTGTAAACTCGGTGCAGCTGGTGTCATCAACGGTGTTCTTATGGTCAGTCAGAATTTGGGTCATCCGTGTCTGTGAGACAGTTCCACAGTATCGTCTACATAATGCTGTCGCATTCTGTGTGTGTGCAACTGACTGGAGCTCTGGCAATGTTCCATGAACTAAGTAGCTACAATTTAAGATGCTAGTCATCTCTTCAGGTAAACATAATATATGAGTCACATGTTCTCGACGACTACCAATTCATTTATTGGTAGTCAGATCATATGATGATTGCTGAAAATTGATGACATACTACAAAGTAAAATGGTAAAATTTACTGAAAAACGATTCACAGATTAATAAGTTACAATCGCCATTTAATAAATGTAATACCCACAATGACGTCTATAGTCTATAGGTGTAATGACGTCTATAGTCTATTGACGGTTTACCAAAGGCAAAGAACTCACTGCGTAGGCGACGCTATTCTGAGTGAGCTGCTATTTCCGTGTGCAATGCTAAACACGTACTCACTCAGATTAAGCACACCTCGTCGGCATTACAAACATGACACGTACAGTGCAAAAAGGTCTCATGTAGTATATATATGAATTGCGAAATGACAAATGACTCACTCTGTCTTGGTTTATATAATAATTAATTACGAAATGAAGTAGTATACATAATATATATATTATATTTATACAAATTGAAGAATACTATGTATCACATGTAACACAAATAATGTTGAGTAATTCATCTAGTAAATTGTATTTATCACCATGATGTTTAACATTTGTAATGTTTAGAAATGTTAAACATCATGGTGATAAATACAATTTATTAGATCATCTAGATGAATTCCTCAAACTTAATTATGATACCTGTACTCACGCAGCTTAAGAACACCTCGTCTACAGAAAAGAGCAATTTACACATGAATATAATATATATATATATATATATATATTATATATATACATATAATAGTATACATAAAAGAGCGATTTAGACCTGTGCAATAGTTACGTTTAGTACAGCATATTGTGTATAAATGAGAAGCTCAAATTGGAGTCCATATATTAGAAATATACGCTAGAATGAATACAGAAGAGAAAAACTGACTTGATTTGTTTGAATACACGTTCTTGAATGTTCAATTCGTGAAATGAGATACTTCAGATATTGAATGTTATTTGGCATAAGTAAAACAACAGAATAAATGTGATACACAATTCATGCCATGTAAGCCATAGTAACGTTGTACCCCTTGGCGAAAAGGAAATGTCATCACTAACTTATAACAATTTATCAATACTTTGATGACACATAATGAAGTTACTAGACGCAGACAGCCTTTCTACGAAGCTGATGCCGCTGGTATACGCTGGTATAAGCTGGTATACGGCCGGTAGGCAAGCCGCCGGTGTCTAGGCAAAGCATATACTTTATGTCATAATTCACGTTTAGCAATGTTATCAATGTTTGACTACCTCTATGGGGTGAAAGTAACAGAAGCATGCAGCCACTATGAAGTCAGTAGGGCGATAGCACACAAGTTCTTTATGGTGGCGTTGACGTAGCCTCACATCGGCAAGGGAAATCGAGAAGTTAGGTCTTTAATAATAAAAATTATCAAATAACTGTTGATGCAGCTGATACTGTCATTGTTAATGATTAGGTAGCTGGTGGTCAAGTGAGAGAAATGGTGGTCAAGGGTGAAGAACATGGCAAAGCCACTGACGAAGAAGAATAGGCTTTCTCATTGTTACCTTCGAGAATGACACGTAGCTTAACTAATCAGATTTAGCTTTGGAAAACTGGACCCAACAGTGGCCAACAATAAAGATAAATTTCTTGAAGCAAACTGGAGACAACCTATTAATTCATGTGTCCATCAATGTGGACACAAATTATTGAAATTTTAATAGATGCGAGATAATTAGCTTTAAATCTTCCCCAGAAATAATGTCTGCAGTGGATGAGGCATCTAACTGCAGTGGATGAGGCATCGTCTCGCATCCCCAATGAATGTCTTGGATTTGTTGGAAGCCGCCAGCACTACAGGTGAAGCATTGGCCACAAAATATATAGTTCCACGGGAAGAATATGGAGTTTTGGTGGCAAAGATATCACTCAGTGATATGAAGAAGCTGCCAAGATGGCATCCAGCGTGGAGTGCACGCTGCATTCGCTCTGTGAGACAATATGGGCCAGTCGTACAAATGCACTGTACACATTCTCTGTTGTAGTCACTGTCCTGGAATATTGGGATGTTTCCAGAAGTTAATTTCTATCAAGAAATGTGACATCATCGTAACATTAGTGATCATTTAATGAGCATGTCCACCACCTACAGCCAGGTCAAACAGTTTGCCCTTGTACAGGCAGCCAATGATGCAGTTTCACAGCAACAGCAGGATGTGGAATGCGTTGTCTGATAGTAGAGCTAGCAGGGCAATTTGAGCAAGAAATAAACACATGTTATCCAGGCAGCAGTTACTGTTGCTATGCGACACTGAAGGTTTATATCTACCTTTTTATCAGAAATATGTGTCATGTAATAATAATAAAACAACTTCTTCAGCGCCTAAATCTTTAGAAACCCAGCTCAGTGGCCAGTGTAGAAGTCTGGTGGTTCTCACTGTTATTCCAGTGCCATTTTGTGTTTTATTTCGGCTTCGAAATGCACCCAATTGCAATTGGATACACAGTTTTGGACTACCAGATCCCCTCTACATAGGCGTCAGGATGTGGTGAAAATTGGGGTGGGGCTAAGGGGGGCTGAGGTTCACCAAAACCATTCGAGTGCACCCCACATACTTGGGTTCTCCAAAACCTTCAACTGCACCCTTTTTCCAAAATATTGGGGGGTAAAGCTACCTCCAACCCCAACCAAAATTATGGGGATTCAGCCTTCAAGCCCGGGGCCTAGGGTATGTTGGGACCGACGCATATGTAATATATATATATAGCCCCCTGTATATATACATACATATATATATATATATATATATATACGTAGCTTAACTAATCAGATCTAGCTTTGGAAAACTGGACCCAACAGTATATATATATTATAGAATTGTGCTTCCACGTGTATTTAAGCCTACGCCGCTGATACGTGATACAAGAAAACATTCCTTCTAACAGAGGACGATAATGAATGGAATATACTAATTGTGTAAATGTTGGCAACATGAGTATGATATCTAAAACTAAATATACAAACATCTCAGTACAGCGGATTACGCATCGATAAACCAAAGGTGTCCTTGTCCAATGCTTAAATTGCAAGTAGTTTACTCTAAGCGGCCTGTTGTTGGGGGAATTGAGGTAGTCTCCATGCACTCAATGTCGGTAATGTGTGGACTAATTAATCATGTAGCGTGTAATTTAGGATTGGTCAACATTTGATTTGCTATATGTAAATGTTGACAAGTACCTGGACGAGAATGCGTTTATTTGCGTAGCACATTGCATCGTTCCATCACAGCATCGCCTCTAATACGACGCTGGCATTTTGAAATGCCCTGACCTTTGTTTTCCTTTAAAAAGGGTTAATAATAACGAGATCCAACTCTGTCGAAACGTATTTGAATCAAGTAGTGTGTACAACAGATATTACTATGGCTATATAACGCGTGCTTAACAGCTTGTATTTATGACATTTGCGTTATTATAATTACGTTTAGAACCTTATTAGTTTCAACGAGGATCGCAATGAAGTGTGAAACAATGTGTGAATGGATTAACATTAATTTTATTTAAAACTTTTACATATATGTATTAAGGCTTGCCATCTGATTGAAGAGCACAGCTTTAGTTGTGTGAATTAGTATTGGTCATATGTGCTATGTTCATCTTAAAATAAAGTATTTATTACAATGTGTCCAGACAATAATTACGAAGTCGATATAATCAACCACACTTTTCTATGGCCGCGGCACTGTATTTGGCGAAAACGAGTATGATGGATTCGACAACCATCCTGGGTAGCCACGAAACTACATCGTTGAACTGCCGCAGTTATTTCTGGTAACGTATTGCATGTCTGCAACTTGCACGTATCCGCCCAATTACTGCACGCCGCTGATATGAAAGGACATGCCAGTGTTTGCTTTACAATCTGTAGTAGACAAGCGCTATCAGCGGTATATTGCGTAACTGGGTCAGAAGGAATTCCCCGAGAGTGGACAGTACTTAGGGGTCAGTTTACAGTTAGTGTTCCCATTGGTTGCCATGTTAGCGTTTTGTATGATTACAATAAAACGTGACCTACAGACATTCTTAAACGTATTACCTGCTGTTATCATCATCTCGTTGATATGCCGGTCGAGTTTAATCAAATATAATATTTCTAGCTCTCGTGAAATGCCTGTATGTATGACACCCGTCAATATTTACGAATGGATGCAGGCAGTACTCCGGCTAAAGGGTCAAACAGCTCAATTGCTGCCAAATATCCTTCCGCTTAGTAAAATCAGCTAAAAATACACCATTTTACTGTCAATAGCTTCTACAATCACACCTGGAAATCTGACTACTCAAATGCACTTAGGTCAGAGCATGTGAATTTTTTATTAAATTATTTTTTTATAAATACATTGCCATTTTTTTCGTCTTTTTCGAAGTCTAACTGGGGCATGACCCCTTACTTATTATGTTAAAACAATAGTCCAACTCTCCCAACCGCATACATACATGCATACGTGCATACATACGTTTATGCATATATGCATACACGCGCACACACGCATACATACACACGTACACACATGCACACATACACACAGACAGACATACACACATACAAACATACATACAAACACACATACGCCCATGCGCACACGCGCACACGCACACACATTCATACATGCATGTGTATGTATGTAAAGTATATATGCTCGTACGTACACACACTCATCACACGCACGGGCACGCACGGGCACGCACGGGCACGCACGGGCACGCACGGGCACGCACGGGCACACACACATACGCACACGCGCACACACACGCACACACACGCACACACACAAACGCACACACACGCACACACACGCACACATTGTTCACCATATCTGTCAGAAATTTCAATTTGGAAGTTCCGTTGTAAAATCCCCACGTCTAGGGTTCAGTATTTATTGAGTCTTTAATAAAAACACTCGATTTTTTAAACATCAATCAGCACTAACGGGGATATTACCAGTGAAGGGCACGATGAAGAGACGGCCCGTAGTGTGACGGAACACCCGTCCGTAATGATGGCGTAATCTACGCTAATAAAGCAGTGTGGGCCTCCTGTCGTTGACTCTGTGAATTACTGTTGCCGTATGCCGCATAATAACGTCGCTTGCCAACCTACTCATCCTGTTATCAGCATCAGGCCGTTTATCAACGTTATCTTCAACGGCCAGACGATTGTGTATTCGCTATGCTGTCTACTGATCGTTTATTGTACGTTCCCACTATGTCGGTTGTCAATGCGGTGATCTACAGCTGCTAGTTAGATCGTTGTAGTAAAATGCCTAAGGTAAATCAACAAAAACACGCACGATTACTTCATTGTGCAGCCGCCTCCCTAGGACACAGCCGAGGTGACGAAACAAGTGCGCCACACGAAGATCTTCAATAAATGCGCAGGAACTAATAATTGTTATATCAATAAGAATCTTGAAGACTGACAAGAGCTCGCGTGGTGCGTACTTCGTTTGTCGACGTAGGCAGGGATGTGTCGATTGTACATCGTGGTGTCGCTCGAACGAATTAATACTCACAACTGGTGAAAGGTGTTTCGAGTATCATCCTGCAGAGCAACTGGATGTTATACTGTGTCTCCGCCTCCGCTTCTGCTTCCCAGGTTACGACAGATGTGATAGCTGAAACGGACTACAAGGAATAACGCACGTATGCGCGCGTGCACACATACGCATGCCAGATGGGTATTTTGTTCACCTAAAACATCCTGTACCGCCTTGAGACATCAAATCCGCACCCTTTTGATCTGACCATACATGACTCTTTTCCCTCAAACGAAACTATTTTGTCTCAGCGGAAGAGTGTGAGTGCATCCTTTGTACACACATAGAGACGAGCGCGCACACAGGGAACGCACGCACACACACATGCATATACACAAACACACACACAGAAACACACACACACACACGCACACGCACACGCACGCACACACACACACACACATGCACGCACACACAAACACATACACAAACACACACATATACACACACAAACACGCACACAAACACACACAAACACACACAAACACACACACACATACACACACACACACACACACACACACACACCTTCCCCCAGCCTACGGCCTTGCACACGCATACGACCTCGCTATGGTTCACTTTCAAGACCGGGCCAAAGTGTTCTTTGGGGAGGTGACCATATTATTGAATATGGGCGCTGGGACATCAGGGGAATTGGGGAAATTGCATTACAGCTGCATTTATTTTAACAGTAATGCACATTCAACAAGCCTATTATCGCAGGGCACAATGCTTAATTGGCCAACACACTACGAGAAGGGGTGGAAGGGTGGGGGAAGGTAGAATGATACGCAAGTGAATGGTTGTGTGTGTTTTCATGAAGCTAAACGTTAAATGACAAAGACCCCCGCCGGTCCACGTCAGTCCCTGGAAATTGTATGTTGACGCTTTTTATGTACAAGAACATTTCTGGCAGTGTGTACCTAGAGTCTAGACCTGCCAGCAACAGATCTAGGCTACACACCATACCGTAACAACACATGTCGTAACTACTTTGTTCTGTCCCACAGCATACACTATCGGTGTATCGAAACTGTTTTAATTAACAAGGTTGCCTCTCAGAATTACAACGGATGGAAGGTGACCAAGGAGGCCTTTGGCTTATCCAGAGTCCAACTTGAGTGTGTGTTTATATGTAACCAGCCCTTCTGAACGACTATATGCCTAAAATTAATGTGTCAGTTTTGTTTTAAACAATTCACGCTGCACGCATCCGCGTTATGCAAACAGCAAATATTTGTTTCATTCAGTTATCGTCCTGTGTGAGAACAAATATTTTCTTATATCTAAATACACTATCCCTACTCTGACATTGCTTCATGTTCTCTAGTTCTATTTTTCAATAAATGTTGTTCTATTTTTCAGAAAATAGATCCGCACTGTTCAAAGGAAATGACGTAGACCTTCTCAGTGTTGCTCAGCTGTAGTTAGTCGCTCGCTTGGTTGGAATCAGACACGTTCGTTCGCGTTACGTACGCCTAACCACAAAACGAACGGTCATGATGTATTGAGGCCAATAAAGTACTGCAAAGCGATTCTCCTACCGAGATAATGTACCGCCATTGGCAAAGTCATACCCGCATTTGCAAAATAACACGTTTCTTTAGAACTGCAAGAGTAATGTAAATACCTTTAGCATATAAATAATATATAGGCCTACATAGGTACTTGGAATATGTTTGTCCTACTGAAGCGTGGTATGTCTAGGCCTATATATAGCATCCATCCGCGAAACCAATTGCATTTACATTTGGGAAAGTTCAATTACACTAGTACAGCTCGCTTTGATTGTCCAAATCGCGAATGCTCGCAATACAGTTTGTAGCTGTCGGTTATTAACACAATAATTCATATCACTGATACTTTGGAAGTATCCTGTTAGTCAACTATAGCTCGTGTATATTAGGCGAGCGGCAAATCGCCAAAAGGTGCTCTATTTTAGGAGTCTAAATGCCCCCCCCCCCCACACACACACAATTGTTTTATAATTTGAAAGCTCTACAACTCCACAAGCCAACGAGGCCTGTTGTAAAGCTGCCAAGTGGTGCAATAAGCGTGAATCCAAGGTCAATCAAGGTCACCATCAAATGATGAATTTTCGAAATTGTGCCTTTCCGCAATCGTCTTAACATTACAGCGGTCGCATATCTACTTTAGACAAGTTCACCGTCAAAAGATGAATTTTCGAAACTATGCCTTTCTGCAAATAGTAGGTTAGCCAACATGTGATGTTATACTTTTAAATGCAAGTTTTTGTTAATGGCAGGAATTCTTGCTAGATCCATCACACAAAGGATATGAAAATAGGCGTATGTGGATGCCACCCTCGATTTTGAAGGTTATTTAAATGTCACAAACTCAAACTTGTGTCAAAATATTTTTATTAATTAATTGACATCTTCTTGTACACACCGTTGCATAAAACCAAATATTTTATGATTTGTACGTGTATTTTCTGAGTTTCAGGTGTTTTGAATTTACTCATAAATATATGGGATAATCTAACAAAAAAACATGATCTTCTCAAATGTGTTTATCGCGTACACCAAAGTTGTTAACACACCCAATTATTCTGTGTAAGCCTGTTTGTATATATTCCTGTTCATATAATATGCATACTATTTCTTAATACACATGCATTTGGTCATTAACATGACGTGAAAGTCAAAGAACTAGCCCGTAGTTAGGATGCCTAAGAAGAGAGGTGGCAATCGCAGATTATAACTCTACTCGCAACACAATCGACCAACTGTCAGATGTTTTGAGAAACAAGATAATTCAATATCTCAAGGAGGAATCAAAATTTCAGGATACGTGGAAACAATGGAGTTTTTGCTGGACATCATCAGGGCTGAGACGATTGGCAGCATTATAGCATCTTTCGCTGGAATTATACATTGGCTAACCATGGCTACGATCATACAAACTATGCCCTCCTGATGAAGAACAGTCTCTCTGGCAGAAACCAAAAGGCCCTTCAACCAAATTCCCAGCTGATCAGCCGACTGAATTGATGTATAGATTATACAAGATGCGTAATAGCACCATCAGCCTTACAAGGGACGATCAACCAGGGATACGTGTTGCGTCACAAGGTCAGAACGATTACGAATGTCACGGTACTCAAGATCCCCCCCTCTTCAATATGGAAGACGACGTCGAAGAGACCACGTTCAACTGCTCTAATGGTATCCGCCACGGATGAAGCATGGACGCGTGACGCTGATGACCCAAAGAAGCTTGTCATAAAGTTGTTGATGTGTTCAGAGGAACTGGCGGTGAATATGGAAACACTGACTTATAGGTGGGAGCGATAGTCATTGACGCAAGAGTGGTAGCCTTTTAACCACTGTTTTTTGCTCCCTGTCGACGGAGTTGCTTTCCTGTCAAGCGTGTGTATGTCAGCAATATTGTCGCTGACTCCATACAGGAGCCTACAGCAGAAACCGGATTGACCCACAGTGTAACGACATGCCTTTAGTACCTATGGCAACGAAATACTCTGCTCCAAATGACGAGGTCAATAGTTAACTCATCTAATAGATAAGGACAAAGAAGTATAGGTTATCATCACCGTGAAGCAACGACTGGCTGAAGAAACTACATGGTTTCATGATGTACCGAGGAAGCAATGTTCATAAACCTTTGAAACAAAAAACATGCACAAAACACTACCAAAGTTGACAGAAAGTTGTTAAAGCAATAGGTCAACGGTGTCACCACTGGACGAATAGTGGAAATGGTGAATGCCATGAAGCTTTAACTGTCCGCAGTCTCGCTGTCTATAGCCACAGTTGGAGGTGACATGAACTCAACATCAAAGGTATAGCTGTCCAGTGTCTTGGTACGGTTGGACTTCGTACACCCTTGGAACTACCAGAAACAATCCCAAAGACTTACACAATTTGCGAATGATAACCTGCTCAGTTTCCACGCACTAAAAGGAATTCAACATCAACATTTTGTGGTCATGTGAAGACATCGAACTTGCAAAATTTCTAGAAGCAACCAGCTCCTTGTCAGTGCAGTTGATCACGATGGCGAACTTGCACGGGCTGGATATGTTGTATGTTACCTAGTTTATGGAACTCGCTCGTGAGTAGCAAACCGTCGATCCTGTCAGGATCCGATGCTACCCCACCCTCCACCCTCCACCCTCCAACTTCATATTGCACACGCTAATCACCACGCAAAGATGCGGTTACAGGCAGATTGTGAATATATAGCTATATCGTCTCATATCGACACATATACGAGGAAGAAGTTATCAGAATACCTTAACGCGGCAATACCCTATTGTAGATGTGTGTGGATGTCATTCAAAATATAGGGCGGCTCGGCGAACTGGCTCGATCGTTTTTTGTACTGCTGATACCTTTATATCGGGAAAACGCGGATGACTTTGTTTAACGATAAATAACAATCGTACTCTGTATTAGATGCGGTACAGGATATAAAATAAAGTCTTTTGATGGAGCATCGGTGATAAGAATGTAAATAATTAAAGCGACCTTTTCCGTTGCGTTGCCATGTACCCGGAATCATCATCGTGTCATGCCAGGCTGGCAATACCATTAGCAGGAAGTTAGCTGAGTCAGTCGTATTTCGTCTCACTTGCTGTTGCGTCGGTCTTGGTTATGATTTAATAAGATTTAACAAGATTGCCATCCAGAGAATTAACTCTAGATGGCAGGTGGACAAGGAAGCCCTTTGGCTTATCGAGAGTCCTACCCTTTTATTTACATATATCCAGCCCTTCTGAGGTATGTGTCGATTTTATTTTTAAACATATTCACGCTACTATCACCCACACAATCAGCAGATAATATGTTCCATTCATTTACAGTCCTTTGTGAAAATGAGAGCTTTCTTACGTCTAATCTACACTGCTCCTTTACTAATGTAACTTCATGTCCTCTAGTCTTTCTATCTTTCTTAACTGAAAAAACATATTTCTATCAATATTTTCATAACCATTCAATATTTTAAACACTTCTATCTGATCTCCTCTCAATCTCCTGGTCTCTAGTATTGTTAAACCACATTCTTGTAGGCGTTTTTTCATAACTAAGATCCCTCAGTTTTGGTATAATTTTAGTCGCTCTCCTCTGTGGGAACCATTTCGTCCAACTTGCTGTTGCGTCGATCTTGGTTGTGGGAACCATTTCGTCCCACTTGCTGTAGCGTCGGTCTTGGAGGTGGGAACAATTTCGTCCCACTTGCTGTAGCGTCGGTCTTGGTTGTGGGAACAATTTCGTCCCACTTCCTGTAGCGTCGGTCTTGGTTGTGGTAACAATTCGTCCCACTTGCTGTAGCGTCGGTCCTGGTTGTGGGAACAATTTCGTTCTACTTGCTGTAGCGTCAGTCTTGGTTGTGGGAACAATTTCGTCCCACTTGCTGTAGCGTCGGTCTTGGTTGTGAGAACAATTTCGTCCCACTTGCTGTAGCGTCGGTCTTGGTTGTGGGTACAATTTCGTACCACTTGCTATAGCGTCTTTCTTGGTTGTGGGAACAATTTCGTTCCACTTGCTGTAGCGTTAGTCTTGGTTGTGGGAACAATTTCGTCCCACTTGCTGTAGCGTCGGTCTTGGTTTTGGGAACAATTTTGTACTACTTGCTGTAGCGTCGGTCTTGGTTGTGGGAACAATTTCGTTCCACTTGCTGTAGCGTCGGTCTTGGTTGTGGGAAAAATTTCGTTCCACTTCCTGTAGCGTCGGTCTTGGTTGTGGGAAAAATTTCGTCCCACTTGCTGTAGCGTCGGTCTTGGTTGTGGGAACCATTTCGTCCCACTTGCCGTAGCGTAGGTCTTGGTTGTAGGAACCATTTCGTCCCACTTGCTGTAGAGTCGGTCTTGGTTGTGGGAACCATTTCGTCCCACTTGCTGTAGAGTCGGTCTTGGTTGTGGGAACCATTTCGTCCCACTTGCTGTAGCGTCGGTCTTGAAAGTGGGGACCATTTCGTCCTACTTGCTGGGGGGTCGGTCTTGGTTGTTGGAACCATTTCGTCCCACTAGTTGTGGCGTCGGTCTTGGTTGTGGGAACCATTTTGTCCCACTTGCTGTGGCTTCGGTCTTGCTTGTGGGAACCATTTCATCCCACTAGTTGTGGCGTCGGTCTTGCTTGTGGGAACCATTTCGTCCCACTTGCTGTGGCGTCGGTCTTGGTTGTGGGAACCATTTCGTTCCACTTGCTGTGGCGTCAGTCTTGGTTGTGGGAACCATTTCGTCCCACTAGTTGTGGCGTCGGTCTTGGTTGTGGGAACCATTTTGTCCCACTTGATGTGGCTTCGGTCTTGCTTGTGGGAACCATTTCGTCCCACTAGTTGTGGCGTCGGTCTTGCTTGTGGGAACCATTTCGTCCCACTTGCTGTAGCGTCGGTCTTGAAAGTGGGGACCATTTCGTCCTACTTGCTGGGGGTCGGTCTTGGTTGTTGGAACCATTTCGTCCCACCAGTTGTGGCGTCGGTCTTGGTTGTGGGAACCATTTTGTCCCACTTGCTGTGGCTTCGGTCTTGCTTGTGGGAACCATTTCGTCCCACTAGTTGTGGCGTCGGTCTTGCTTGTGGGAACCATTTCGTCCCACTTGCTGTGGCGTCGGTCTTGGTTGTGGGAACCATTTCGTTCCACTTGCTGTGGCGTCAGTCTTGGTTGTGGGAACCATTTCGTCCCACTTGCTGTGGCGTCGGTCTTGCTTGTGGGAACCATTTCGTCCCACTAGTTGTGGCGTCGGTCTTGCTTGTGGGAACCATTTCGTCCCACTTGCTGTAGCGTCGGTCTTGAAAGTGGGGACCATTTCGTCCTACTTGCTGGGGGGTCGGTCTTGGTTGTTGGAACCATTTCGTCCCACTAGTTGTGGCGTCGGTCTTGGTTGTGGGAACCATTTTGTCCCACTTGCTGTGGCTTCAGTCTTGCTTGTGGGATCCATTTCGTCCCACTAGTTGTGGCGTCGGTCTTGCTTGTGGGAACCATTTCGTCCCACTTGCTGTGGCGTCGGTCTTGGTTGTGGGAACCATTTCGTTCCACTTGCTGTGGCGTCAGTCTTGGTTGTGGGAACCATTTCGTCCCACTTGCTGTGGCGTCGGTCTTGGTTGTGGGAACCATTTCGTCCCACTTGCTGTGGCTTCGGTCTTGGTTGTGGGAACCATTTCGTCCCACTAGTTGTGGCGTCGGTCTTGCTTGTGGGAACCATTTCGTCCCACTTGCTGTGGCGTCGGTCTTGGTTGTGGGAACCATTTCGTTCCACTTGCTGTGGCGTCAGTCTTGGTTGTGGGAACCATTTCGTCCCACTTGCTGTGGCGTCGGTCTTGCTTGTGGGAACCATTTCGTCCCACTAGTTGTGGCGTCGGTCTTGCTTGTGGGAACCATTTCGTCCCACTTGCTGTGGCGTTGGTCTTGTTTGTGGGAACCATTTCGTTCCACTTGCTGTGGCGTCGGTCTTGGTTGTGGGAACCATTTCGTTCCACTTGCTGTGGCGTCAGTCTTGGTTGTGGGAACCATTTCGTCCCACTTGCGGTGGCGTCGGTCTTGCTTGTGGGAACCATTTCGTCCCACTAGTTGTGGCGTCGGTCTTGCTTGTGGGAACCATTTCGTCCCACTTGCTGTAGCGTCGGTCTTGAAAGTGGGGACCATTTCGTCCTACTTGCTGGGGCGTCGGTCTTGGTTGTTGGAACCATTTCGTCCCACTAGTTGTGGCGTCGGTCTTGGTTGTGGGAACCATTTCGTCCCACTTGCTGTGGCGTCGGTCTTGCTTGTGGGAACCATTTCGTCCCACTAGTTGTGGCGTCGGTCTTGCTTGTGGGAACCATTTCGTCCCACTTGCTGTGGCGTTGGTCTTGTTTGTGGGAACCATTTCGTTCCACTTGCTGTGGCGTCGGTCTTGGTTGTGGGAACCATTTCGTTCCACTTGCTGTGGCGTCAGTCTTGGTTGTGGGAACCATTTCGTCCCACTTGCTGTGGCGTCGGTCTTGCTTGTGGGAACCATTTCGTCCCACTAGTTGTGGCGTCGGTCTTGCTTGTGGGAACCATTTCGTCCCACTTGCTGTTGCGTCGGTCTTGAAAGTGGGGACCATTTCGTCCTACTTGCTGGGGGGTCGGTCTTGGTTGTTGGAACCATTTCGTCCCACTAGTTGTGGCGTCGGTCTTGGTTGTGGGAACCATTTTGTCCCACTTGCTGTGGCTTCGGTCTTGCTTGTGGGAACCATTTCGTCCCACTAGTTGTGGCGTCGGTCTTGCTTGTGGGAACCATTTCGTCCCACTTGCTGTGGCGTCGGTCTTGGTTGTGGGAACCATTTCGTTCCACTTGCTGTGGCGTCAGTCTTGGTTGTGGGAACCATTTCGTCCCACTTGCTGTGGCGTCGGTCTTGCTTGTGGGAACCATTTCGTCCCACTAGTTGTGGCGTCGGTCTTGCTTGTGGGAACCATTTCGTCCCACTTGCTGTAGCGTCGGTCTTGAAAGTGGGGACCATTTCGTCCTACTTGCTGGGGGGTCGGTCTTGGTTGTGGGAACCATTTTGTCCCACTTGCTGTGGCGTCGGTCTTGCTTGTGGGAACCATTTCGTCCCACTTGCTGTGGCGTCGGTCTTGGTTGTGGGAACCATTTCGTTCCACTTGCTGTGGCGTCAGTCTTGGTTGTGGGAACCATTTCGTCCCACTTGCTGTGGCGTCGGTCTTGGTTGTGGTAACCATTTCGTCCCACTTGCTGTGGCTTCGGTCTTGGTTGTGGGAACCATTTCGTCCCACTAGTTGTGGCGTCGGTCTTGCTTGTGGGAACCATTTCGTCCCACTTGTTGTGGCGTCGGTCTTGGTTGTGGGAACCATTTCGTTCCACTTGCTGTGGCGTCAGTCTTGGTTGTGGGAACCATTTCGTCCCACTTGCTGTGGCGTCGGTCTTGCTTGTGGGAACCATTTCGTCCCACTAGTTGTGGCGTCGGTCTTGCTTGTGGGAACCATTTCGTCCCACTTGCTGTGGCGTTGGTCTTGTTTGTGGGAACCATTTCGTTCCACTTGCTGTGGCGTCGGTCTTGGTTGTGGGAACCATTTCGTCCCACTTGCTGTGGCTTCGGTTTTGATTGTGGGAAACATTTCATCCCACTAGTTGTGGCGTCGGTCTTACTTGTGGGAACCATTTCATCCCACTTGCTGTGGCGTCGGTCTTGGTCGTGGGAACCAGGGGCGCGCGCTCAACATCCAAAAGTGTGTCTGGTGTTTTAAATGCAGTTTGGTGTGCAACGTTATTGTTCCTTGTTTTCCCTAAAATTAATTCTGGGCTGGCTTCGATTCTGGTCCTCGGTTTCTGTTTACGTTTCTTTCCTCCTCGCTGTACTTGCACTGCTGTCTCCATCAGTTGTCTCATCTCCCATCTATCTTTGGCTCTCTCTCATCAGGGTCTCCAGATCATTTAGCCGTATATGTATGCTGGTATGACACACCAACGAAGCACCTTTACCTTGAGCTTTCGAGATATGTGCATATCTCCCATCACCCTTTCCACCTTCCTCCATGCATCCTCCCCCGTGTTTATTCTCGTGCGAATGTTGTCGTTCCTGCATACCGCTCCGCCCACGTATGTGCCGCTGTCTCTGTATACATCATTCTGGTATTAAGAATATTATATTAATTATTTTAAATAAATAAGGAACACACGAGGTCGTTTTAAATAACAACAGTGTACTAAGTGTGCAGTCATTCGTGTCTAACAGAGGCGGCGAGTTACTGTGGCTGTAGAGCTCGCGTTATTGATCAGAGCACAGAGCGTCAGTGAGCGGCGCAGCCACCGGCGGCGCTGCGGCTCTGCGTATATAAGATCGCGCGTCAGGTGCACGCACTTCTGTGATGCATCGGCCGTGCTGCACGATCAGCCGTTTCAATGAAACACGCGTGAACTGGTGCGTTATGAAGTTAGGCGGAAGACAGGAGACGAACTGCTGTCATCACGCACTGATGGCAGACGAAAAACGCTGAAGGTAACGTGTATTGTTGCATTGTCTGCGTCGTCGTAGCCGTTATTGTTGACGTCATCTCCCAAACCATTGCCGGTGTCATGTTCAGGCGTTAAATCGGTCATAAACGTTGCTTAGAACAAAACATAAACAAATTAATCTGATCAAGTATTAGGTTTCTATGATAATATCTAAAAATAGGCATGATAAGGAACTTGTGACATATATTAAGACATTAATTTGCAAACTGTATTAATCGTTGCTCATGACGACGAACACAATGTATTAACGTACACGGGTATCTTCAGACGTGCGATAAAACATATTATATTACTGCTGATGTTTGGTGCTGTGATAGCAAATTCCACAATGTCTGACAGCAATGCGGACCGTTGTGTCATCTCAACTGTGGCGATGGTTTCGGGACGCCAGACAAATTGAACTCGCTGGAGCGAGGCGACCGAGTGCGTTGACATGGAGCGACGCAATTAGAATGTGGGTGTCTACTTCGGCGAATCAATGTGTACGTGATATCAAATGAGCAGGCTCTACAACACAACTCGTGCGACACTCGGTAGACCCTGCCGCCTTCTCTTGCCAGTGCATTGCCAACATCCAAAATGTTTTCTCTTTGTCTCTTTGTCGGATACTCGGGTCTACTAGACCATACAGCACCACTGCTACGCCGACCCATTATGGTTTGATAGGCAGCGGCATCGCTTGTAGCAATGTAGGCGAATCGTTAATTCGTGAATTAAGTATAATGTCACGAAGTATAATGTCATGCTAATAAACATAAAAACCATTGCAGATTAGATTAACTGCTGTGTCGTGTGGATATGACGGCACTAATATACAGACGTGTGGTTATACAGACAAAGACTTAATGTCACACTGGCCCCAGACATGTCATACATAAAAGGACATGATGTCACACTGGCCCCATACGTGTGGTCGTACATACAAGGACATAATGTCACACTGGCCCCAGGCGTGTGGTCGTACATACAGGGACATGATGTCACACTGGCCCTAGACGTGAGGTCGTACATACAAGGACATAATGTCACACTGGCCCCAGACGTGTGGTCGTACATACAAGGACATAATGTCACACTGGCCGTATACGTGAGGTCGTACATACAAGGACATAATGTCACACTGGCCCCAGGCGTGTGGTCGTACATACAGGTACATGATGTCACACTGGCCCTATACGTGAGGTCGTACATACAAGGACATAATGTCACACTGGCCCCAGACGTGTGGTCGTACATACAAGGACATAATGTCACACTGGCCCTAGACGTGAGGTCGTACATACAAGGACATAATGTCACACTGACCCTAGACGTGAGGTCGTACATACAAGGACATAATGTCACACTGGCCCTAGACATGAGGTCATACAAACAATATAATACCACACACGATGTTTCGCCGTAGTAACGCACACCGTTATCATACATATTTATAGTTACTTCTTGGCACGGAGCTAGTCACACCGATTAACGCGTTAATCCACTTATAAGTTCCGCTGTCGTGTAATATTCAACTAAAACTAGTTGAACACTCGAATCAATCGACATCGTTGGACATTCTTGCTCATAACTTCCGGAGCTAAATTATCTTTCTAACCGGATTTTTCTTTTGGGCCAGAGACACTCCCACTGCAAATAAAAGCAAACCGAAGATATACGAACATAACTCGGCGTTTAGTCATACATGTCCACGCTGGATTCAGTTACTCCCGTGTCACGAACCCATGTGGCGATACTCTATGTAAGGTCTCTAATGTGGATGGGTGAACCAAATGAGCCAGACACCTAAATATGACATTTGTAGAATAGCCGACATAGTGGATAAAAGGTCGACTCGATCGCGACGTTGAAACGTTCGTCATAGTTTGTTTGTGTCAAACTGGTGGGATGTGGGTGGTGGTGGATCCATGTGATGTTAATGATGGTTGAAATGACGGTGGTGATAGTAAAGTAAAGGCAAGTTCTTATACAGCGCGATATCCAGTCATTAGGAGTGCTCAAAAACCGTTACACTTTTCTCCCTGGCATACCTGTTCGATCGAATACCATCTCGACTTCTCTGCGAAGCGTTCAGCCATGTTGCGATTCAAGCGCGAAGAGTATTCGCACACAAATATCCACCACAGTTTATCAGCCAGGTACAGCCGAGTGAGCTGGAGCAACGTGAAGTTAGCAAATGTGCCCAGGGTTCGAAACGGAATCACAGGATTCGAACCCGGGTTCTCTCAGTTGAGAGTCCGATGTTCTAATAACTGCGTTAACGCGCTCCGCGTTAGTGGTATTGGTAAAGGCGGTGGTAGTAACGGTGGTGGTGTTGGTAATGACGGTGGTAGTAACGGTGGTGGTATTGGTAATGGCGGTGGTAGTAACGGTGGTGGTGTTGGTAATGACGGTGGTAGTAACGGTGGTGGTATTGGTAAAGGCGGTGGTAGTAACGGTGGTGGTGTTGGTAATGACGGTGGTAGTAACGGTGGTGGTATTGGTAATGGCGGTGGTATTAACGGTGGTGGTTTGGTAATGGCGGTGGTAGTAACGGTGGTGGTTTGGTAATGGCGGTGGTAGTAACGGTGGTGGTGTTGGTAATGGCGGTGGTAGTAACGGTGGTGGTGTTGGTAATGGCGGTGGTAGTAACGGTGGTGGTGTTGGTAATGGCGGTGGTAGTAACGGTGGTGGTGTTGGTAATGGCGGTGGTAGTAACGGTGGTGGTGTTGGTAATGGCGGTGGTAGTAACGGTGGTGGTGTTGGTAATGGCGGTGGTAGTAACGGTGGTGGTGGTGATGATGACTACGAAGATGAGTATGAGAAATAATAACAAATCTGAAAGACTCGATCAATGTACTGTGGTGATCGATGATGTATATTAGTGTCCGATGAATCCCGATGTTGTGCGAAGAAACCCGATATCGCCCGACGATACCACGTGGTGTCTGATGATATCCGATGATATCATGTGCTCTCTTATTATACAGGATGGTGTCCTTTGATACCGGATCTGTCCGATGGTACTCGGCAGTGTTAGGTCATAGCTGGTAATGTCCGATAATATTCGACGGTGTTAGATAGTGTCCAATAGTTCTCCTATGATATTCGATGGGACCCGACCTTAGCAGACTTGACATTTCTACTCAATAGCACCAGAGACATCAGGTTCAGTCATCCAATAACCTGCATTACCTGCCCAATCTGTTAGTCTATCCTACCTATCAAATATCTCCATAATCGGGTTAGCGCCTCTGCCAAGGGTCCTTACACTCACACTGATAGGTGCAGTGTCGTGAGGATAATGGCTTAGGAAGCGACTGCAGCTGGTCTGCCTGACGGGAGGCCTTGTTCTTGTGAGCATGTCCTAATTAAATTGCAAGAGCTTTAGAGACCGCCGCATCATGTAGCCAACCATTAATGGCGCAGATGTGAACGGTGTCGTCCCCGTGGCAGGTCGTGTGAATGTATTAGTTAGTGTGACCTTTATCACCAAACAATGTATTAGTTATTGTGTCCTTCATCACTAAAGAATGTATTAGTTCTTGTGTCCATCATTACCAAAGAGTGTGTTAGTTATTGTGTCTATCGTCCCTAAAGAATGTAGTAGTTGCTGTGTCCATCGACACTGAAGAATATATTAATGATTGCATCCACCATTGCTAAAGAATGCATTAGTTCTCTTGCCCATCGTCACTAAAGAATGTAGTATTTATTGTGTCTATCATCGCTAATGAATGTGTTATTTATTGTGTCCATAATCACTAAAGAATGTAGTATTTATTGTGTCCATCATCGCTAATGAATGTGTTATTTATTGTGTCCATAATCACTAAAGAATGTAGTATTTATTGTGTCCATCATCGCTAAGGAATGTATTAGTTATTGTGTCCAGCATCACTAAAGAATGTAGTATTTATTGTGTCCATCATTACTAAAGAATGTAGTATTTATTGTGTCCATCATTACTAAAGAATGTAGTATTTATTGTGCCCATCTTCACTAAAGAATGTAGTATTTATTGTGTCCATCATCACTAAGGAATGTATTATTTATTGTGTCCATCATCACTAAAGAATGTAGTATTTATTGTGTCCATCATCGATAAAGAATGTGTTATTTATTGTGTCCATAATCACTAAAGAATGTAGTATTTATTGTGTCCATAATCACTAAAGAATGTAGTATTTATTGTGTCCATCATCGCTAAGGAATGTGTTATTTATTGTGTCCATCATCACTATAGAATGTAATATTTATTGTGTCCATCATCGCTAAGGAATGTGTTATTTATTGTGTCCATCATCACTAAAGAATGTATATGTTTTATCGCACATCAAAAGGTTAAACATATTAAAATGTTTCACAACAAATTAACTATAGTGGTGATTGTTGATGGACCTGAACAGGCCTTTTTCACTTTCCATGATTACGTGCCTAACATAATTATTATTTTGTTGTTTTTCTCTTTTAGTTTATATGCGATTTATTTTACGCGATAAATGCAAAACATCACCAAGCACTTGTTTACAATGGTCTAGAATGAGAAAACGTGGACATATTGTGCAGACGGTGTCCTATTTTGCAATATAAATATCAGGAAAGCTCAGGCACAACGTGATATATCACGGCTAAACCAGATGGAGTATGGGCAGCTGTAAACGTTGTTTTCGTCGGTGGACAAGATAGTGGGAAACACTTGATCTGGTTGTGAGACAACACGTGTGTGCGTGCGTGTGCGGGCGTGCGGGCGTGCCTGTATGCGTGTGTGGGTGTGTGTGTGTGTGTCTCACAAGTCTCTGATCGTGTTGACAGTTGCGCGTCTCTTTCTATGTCTCGCATGGGCATAGTGATCTCACGCTCAATGCGTGTTTTGTGAGTTTG
Organism: Escarpia spicata; assembly: GCA_963995525.1. Taxonomy (NCBI): domain Eukaryota; kingdom Metazoa; phylum Annelida; class Polychaeta; order Sabellida; family Siboglinidae; genus Escarpia; species Escarpia spicata. The sequence goes on along the minus strand of OZ023214.1, from coordinate 17,141,640 downwards.
TTTCTTTGCGCAGTCACGATCACCGATCTCTCGTAGCGAGAATGATCTCTCTTTGACAGTAGGTTTCATCTGTTGTTCGCTCGTACATGGGTTATCATTCCAATACTTGCCTGGATTATTAGCCATGTGTTCATAGTAAACTGTCTAATATCATAAGCGATATGTTTTGTGAGGTAGTATCTTATTATAAACGAGCTTGGGTATGTCGGTTAAACTTTCAGGGATTAATCTTCGACCCCCTAGAATAGGACGTGCCAAGACACCTTTATATATCAAAACACCTTTATGGGGTAAATCAGTTTGTTACTTAACGGTTCTCAACATAAAATGTAATGTGCGTGTAATACGTACGTAAAACGTAAGGTGCGTGTAATACGTAAAACGTAACCTAACTATTGCAGGAACCACGCGCGTGCGGCAAAACCGCGAAAACGGCATATACTTGGCATCATGACGTAGACGCAAACACAATAATGCTAATGTCTACCCTCATGTCAATAGCATAGTAATACGAATATTATTTGACAATTCTACACAATCGCGACTAGGGCCTATCGATTGACGTGAATTTCACATTCTATTCGTCATTTTGAACAAACAACAAGTATCTACGAACCCGTTATGGTGTTTATGTAACGATACTCTGGGTTCTCTAACATTTTGTAAATATTACTTTCACAACTCTCTTCCACCAAGGCATCAGGTCAGGCGACGAGCATTTTGTTAGTATGATTTCATACTGCTAGTATGTGTGTGCTAACTTTTATCAAATTGAAATACTTTTCACACAGACGACGCAGTCTTTCTTTCAAGTCTGCAGAACAACATAACTCAGCATAACTTACACCAGGGTATCGTTTCTACACTCTCTGATAAGGAATGTCGCAACTGGTTGTATCAAACAGGTCCTTCGTATTCCAGAACCGGTCTCACAACACTGAGACACACAATGACCACATCATTCTGCCTAATTCCTGCATGCTCGCTTGACATTTTCCGGCCTTTTTTCATAACATTCTCAACTTGTGTTTGTTAGACCAAGCTGAATAGTAACACGTTTGTCAAGGTATACATGACATCGGTTTTTATCTCGGCCTCACATTACTAGATACCGTACCTTGTTAATGTATACGGTGCGTTCTTGTGTTCGTGTTTCCCATTTACCCGTCAAACCCCCCTAGCTACTTTGGTTTGACATTTGTCATTGGCTGTAGTTTCCAATCAAAGATTGGTTTGCTAGAAACGACCACTGACATAATCACGACAGCGTTTAATTTGCGACTGATACAGCCGTCCATGGAGTCATGTGCTTGGATTAATTATGTGTAGAAGACCACTTGTGGTCAAGTGGTCAAGCCATCCTCGCAAGCCAGGGCTGTTCGCCATGCAAAACTAGCCCTGGCTGATCCTCTACTCGAAGTGCGGAAGTTAACTGAGTCAAACTAGTAATTGACTTCGCCAGTCGCGGCTGCATCACCCGTGAGAAGACGGATACATGACTTCTGGGAATCCCAGTATATAATGACCCGTTCGCCCATTAGCACGAGCAGCTGAGCGGCATTGTGTATTCGAATAATTGCTTCTACCTCCTTGCATGTAACACGAGCCACGGTTGGTTGAAATTAGTTTATTATGACCACTGGACCTGCCTACCTCTACTGATCTAGTGAACGATTTCATAGGCTGAGCTTAAATTCAGAGTTTCGCAAAGCGATCAGCCAGGGGGTACTGCTGGCTGGCACTGACGTAATCAGCAGCAGCGACCTCTGGCGCGCGAGGATGGGTCAAGCTAACGTGGGCCGCTGTCTGTCCAGCGCATCTGTATGGTATCAAGGATCGATTCCACAATAGGATCACGAACTTGTGGTTAAACAAAGATGTTCGTTTTCTTCCTCCACCGGAATGTCGAATACGTTTAATGATTTTATTATACACGTTGAAGCGTGGCCAAGGCAGATTTGGTGCAATAAAAGCATTCGGGCAAGTATATTTAATATTAACCCAGTAAACTTGATTTAGAAGCATTTACTGATTTATAACGTCATTCAATTGAAATTTTGCAAATATGATAATAATAATACTTTTTACGAATACTGTTTGACAATGTTGTTAAAACATTACAATAACATCAAACGTTAAGCACCAAGTTAAAAAGTATACGTTACAAGTAATTTGCTAAACTGTTTTGCTTAACAAGCGTTTTATTCACCGTTTATTACGCCGTGCGGCACCAGTGTATGCCAAAGACGGTGATTCAAGCATTTAATTGTTGAACATTTGTTATTTTGACGACAGGAACAACATGCAGATAAAACTATGACAATTTTGCATTCGTACTTCGAGGCTCAAGCAAGAAAAAGTACAAACGTTATAAAAACAATGCAATATAGAAATGAAGAACAAGAACAAGAAGTTTATTTTGACCCCAAAATATAACAAATATTCACACAATAAACATATCAGGTGTATACATTTACACAAATTAAATAGACATGCATACACAATAATGTGTGTATACCATTTTTTAAACCAGTATAATAATTAATTAACAGAAAAATCACCTTTTAATTTTATGACAAATAAGGGGTCAGTGGCTCCGATTAAGACCTATTGTCGCTATCCGCAGTTATATAACAAATATTTGTTTTCAATATATGATGGCCTTTCTAGTTTTTTGTGTCTATCTAAATTATACAATCGTGTGAATTATATGTGGCAGTAAATGTTCTTTATAGCGGCTGACATAATCAAAATTGTGTATGCACTTGACTTCTAAAATTATCGTCCATTTATTAACAATTACGGTTTTTTTTATTTAGAAGTGTACATGCATCTTTGTATTTTTTCAGGAGAACATTTTAGTGTAAATTGCAAAGCCTCGCAGGCTATGAGTATATATCTTTTCTTTCACTATTTCGTGAGTGTCGTTTATAATATATGGCAAGTTATATTTAAGACATTGTTTTGCAAATTCATGTTTAGTTCTGGCAGTATGTATAATTTTAGATTTCCGTGTGTCATGATAGCGTACATTAACATTTGATGTAATCTGCCAGTTTAATAAGTAAACAGTTAGGTTTCTGTGAACGTATTTAAAGTGAAATTTTAATTCTTGTAATTTTAATTGATCTTCTATTTTTAACAAATTAAGTTGTTTAAAAAGTGGCTTGTGCGAGATTTGTATCAACTTGACGTTATTATACGAACAGCTGAATTTTCATCAATATGTTTCCTTTGTATCCCCATGCCATAATACAATAGTTTATATGAGATAATATTAACGATTCATGTAACATTTGTATTTCTAAAGGTTATACATATTTTTTGCTATTTAATATACCAATCATTTTAGCACAATTTTATTAGAAACTGTTGCTGTTTGTCTTTTCCAATTTAAATTTGAATCCAGGGTTAACCCTAGGAAATTAAATTCATCATTTTTGTCAATATATGTATTATCTATTTTAAGTGTAAAGGGTTGTATACCTTTATTGGGGAAATGAAAAATCATATATTTATGTTTAATTTTATTTAGTGATAGTTTATTTATACTTAGCCACTCAACAACTTTGGAGAGTTCACTGTTTAGTAAAGATTTAATTGTGTTATATTGTATACTATCACTTAAAGATGGTATAGTAGTAAATAACGTGATGTCACCTGCATACATTATAAACTCAAATATGCTACTAAATTGTGAGAAGTCATTTATATATAAATATTTATATAATAAATAACAACGGCCCAAGGATTGAACCTTGTGGGACACCAACTGCTATTGGAAGAATGTCATACTTTATTTCTTAAATTTCAACATACTGCTTCCGATTGTTTAAATAATGTTTGAACAAAAGTAGAGCTGCATCGTCAATGCCATAATATCGCAATTTATTTAATAAAATGGTGTGGTCAGTAGTGTGAAAAGATTTAGAAAGATCGTGAAATATTTAATCGGAACGTCATTTTTATCCATTTACGTTATGATTCTATCTACTAATTTTAATGCCGCGCATTCAGTTGAACGTTTAGGTTTAAATCGTACATATTATCAAAAAGCAGATTGGTATCATTAAAATATGCTGATAACTTAATAAACAATAATTTCTCTATTACATTAGCGATCGTTGGAAGTAGAGAAATGGGCCAATAAATTTTGAATAATGTTGGATCAGCTTTCTTAAATATAGGAATTACTGTGGCAATTTTGAGTTTATCAGGTAAAATCCCTGTGTTTAACACTTGATTTATTAATATAGTTAATGGTTTACCTATTGCGGGCTCAATTATTTTTTTATTAATTTTGAAGGAATACCATCAAATCCACAGTTGTTTTTGTAGGAAGACTTTGTATCGTTTTCTTTACTGATTCTTAATCAATGTTATGGAATCTAAACATCATATATATGTGTTTATTTAAATAAAATTTAAGTTTTATTGTCATAACATTACATTTATTAGCAATGCTTTTTATCTGTTAATCTTACATCATTTTTTATAACAAATGTTGATAATTTTTGTTGTGTTTTAGTTTTTTTAGAGAGACAATTATTTATAGTTTTCCAAGTATTTATTATATCGTTTTTGTACCGATTAAAACATGATTCAAAATAGATTTGTTTTGTTTGCTGCACGAATGCTTTTCCTTAATATTCCATTATACGTTTTGAGGTTAATGCTAATTGTTTCATGGTTTGGTGAATTTGGGTTAGTTAATTTTAATTGTTTATCAAGTTTATCTCGGTACCTAATTGACTTGAGCAAATCCTGAGTAATCCACGCAGATTTGTTTTGCTTGTATTTATCAATGTTACTAATTTGCTTGGCATGTGCTTATTTTTAGACTGTAGAATCTCTTTATATAAATTATTATATCATAATTTAAATTTGGATCAGCATTTGGGATTTTATCAAGTTTGTTGTAAATTTCGTCTGATTTAATTTCATGCTTTCATGCTAATCATCGCCTTCCGCTCTCCATGACTCTTGTAAACATATTACATTAAATTTTAAGTGTAGACGATCTAGTTCTTCTACAAATGCCTCTCATTCACTAAATTTTGAATTTAAGGATTGTCTATTTGTGCTTAAGATACTAAACCGATCTTTGTTTTTCTTGGCGAAGACGAGCAACGTATTATTTGTAGTTTAATCTCAGTATCATTTATATCTAACATGCCCTTAAACTTTTATTTTGTATACATCCTAAATATGTCAGAAATAGTTTATCAAGAGCCATTTGATTTACAAATTCGAAACTTTCATTTTTCATATCCAAGAATCATGTTAAATTACCTGGTAGAGGCTTTCGTTGACGTGTCACGTCGACTTCATCAGTACCTATGACGCTGAATGACGTCATCGTACACGTGAGGCAGTTCGTAATTGCCCTCGTCTCTGTTGATGGGTGTTTGGGTTTTTCTGATCCAGATGGCTTCCTTGATTTGTCGAATTCTTCTGTTGGGTTCTTTGTCAACAATTTTCACTCCCTCCCAGTCTGTGATACCAAATACCGTGCAAGAATTGTGGTGGGGAATACATTGGGGAGACAGGAAGACTACTCAAAACAAGACTGGAGGAACACAGAAAGGACGTAGACAACACGAAAAATGAGAAATACACAAGGAGCGGAAAAAAAGATTGATGTCTACCATCAATAAATCCGCCCTTACAGACCATGCGACAACTGAAAACCATATCATAGACTGGGAGGGAGTGAAAATTGTTGACAAAGAACCCAACAGAAGAATTCGGCAAATCAAGGAAGCAATCTGGATCAGAAAAACCCAAACACCCATCAACAGAGACGAGGGCAATTACGAACTGCCTCACGTGTACGATGACGTCATTCAGCGTCATAGGTACTGATGAAGTCGACGTGACACGTCAACGAAAGCCTCTACCAGGTAATTTAACATGATTCTTGGATATGAAAAATGAAAGTTTCGAATTTGAAAACGAACTATCCTGAAGAATGTTCAGTAATTTGATTTACAGTTTTGTATAACATGGACGGTACGTTTGATGAAATTGACGTAGTTAAACGGATATACAATATGTAATATGTTGTGATAGATACATATGAACAATGCATTTCCATTAACTTCCACATTTCGTGATAGAATTATACACATTATTTTTACTGGTGAGTGAGTATGGATAGACATCATATCATTATGTACAGTAAAGCATAAGAACAAAAAGAAGTTCCAAGGCGAAACGAAAATAAACAATATTTTATTTATACGTACCTACACAATATCAGCTTATCCCAAGTTATAGGGCAATATACAAATCTACTCTATTTATTAACATTGAACTCGTTTTATCTCAATTTTAATTTATAAGTCAATAGCTTAATTGCAAAACACAAAAAGAACATAATTTGACTACTATAATACAATAATTACTAGCATAGTCGGACACGTTGATAACATTGTATACGAAAAATTTCATAAATAGTATGTCAACAACAACAGTAAAAAATAAAGCAATACCGTTATGGTGATACGGCGGCATAAATAAACAGGTGATTCGTATAAGCCAAAGTCTCTACATCGGCCATAATATTTTAACGCTGCGATAAGTGTGAAACAAATAATTATTATAGCACACTCGTCTGTTTCTTCATTGCTATATATTACAATGTTATAATAATGGGAAAAAATATGGTTAATAATTAAACAAATTAAAAAATAAAGACAGCGTGAGTACATTAGTTCACAAAAACTGTTATACGTATATATCCATATGTGTTATGTAGAGAGTATTACTGTATCACAGTACACCTGTTCAAATAAAAATACAAAGAAGAACATACTTTTATGAGCATAAAGTGTCTTTGTCTTCCGACATTAACTCAGTGAAAAGGTGTGAAATAGGACTGCGTAGTGTAGCCGCGTAAGGCTCTGAAAAGCTGTCACTGTTCAAGCAACTGTCGTAGAAGTCGCGAAGCACTGATCTTGCTTCGTGAGCGCTTGGCGAACTTTCATGTCCTGGGTTTTCATTAAAATGTTTCCATTATACGACCAGCAGTCCGCAATACTCCCAGCTTTCTTTAACTTTCGCAGCTCAAAAAGTAGCCCGGCTCTTTGGGTAGTTAAGTCTTCATTTACGAAGAGAAGATTCGT